>CM061557.1:12852832-13196573 GCA_030864225.1 Capsicum baccatum var. pendulum
TGATGTGCTATAGCCTACGATTTTGAGGGTGGTCCCGAATTCCTGGTGTGCTATGGGCCAAAAATCGAGTTAGGCATTTCAGGTTGGTTGGGGATAATCCCACTGTGGTCCATTTAAATTTTCATGGCCATTTGGCTAATAAACGGGCGATACAACGTGAATGGGGAATTTTCAGGCTAAATTGGTGTGCTATAGCCCACGTTTTTAGAGGAAGGCCTTGGGTCAGTGCATTTTGTGAGAGAAAAATCAATTGGGGTGTGCCGAGGAGATTGGGGATCATCCTAGTGTGGTCTATTTAAATTTTTGTAGCTATTTGGGTGAACAAACGGGAGAAATAGGGTGAACAGGGTATTTTCGAGATAAATTGGTGTGCTATAGCCCACGGTTTTCACGGTGGGCTCGGGGTCCAGGCATGGTGTAGGACGAATATCGACTGTGGCATGGAGGGAGGTTGCAGATCATCCCAGTGTGGTCCGTTTAAATTTTTGTGGCCATTTGGATGGACAAACGGGCAAAACGGTGTGATCGTGGTATTTTTGGGCCAAATCGGTGTGCTATAGCTAATGGTTTTAAGGGTGGGCCCAGGCTCCAGGCGTGTTGGTGCCCGAAAATTGACTGAGGCATGCCAGGGAGGATGAGGATCATCGAAGTAAGGTCCGTTTAAATTTTTGTGGCCATTTAGGTGGATAAACGGGCGAACGAGGCATTTTTGGGCCAAATCGGTGTGTTATGCCTACGGTTTTGGGGGTGGGCACAGGGTCCGAGAGTGCTATGGGACAAAACTTAACTTGGGCATGACAGGAAGGATTAGGATCATCCCAATATGGTTTGTTTAAATTTTAATGTCCATTTGGGTGGAAAAACAAGCGAAACAGCGCGAACGGAGCATTTTCGTGCCAAATCAGTATGCTATAGCCCACGGTTTTGGGGGTGGGCCAGGGGTCCAGTTATGTTGTGGGCCTAAAATCTATCGGGGCATGCCAGGGAGGTTGGGATCCTCCTATAATGGTCCATTTAAATTTTCGTGGCCATTTGGTTGGACAAACGGGCGAAAAAGCTCGAATGGGGCATTTTTAGTCTAAATCTGTTTCTATAGCCTACGGTTTTGGGGGTGGGTCCTGGGTTCGGGCGTGCTTTAGGCTAAAAATCAACTGAGGCATGCTAGGAAGGTTGGGGATTATCCCAGTATGGTTCATTTAAATTTTTCGTGGCTATTTTGATGGACAGAGAGGCAAAACGGCACAAACAGGGCATTTTCAGGCTAAATCGGTATGTTATAGCCCATGGTTTCGGGGGTGGACTCGGGTTCTGGGATTGCTGTGGGATAAAAATTGACCTGAGCATCCCAGGGAGGCTGGGTATTGTCCTAGTATGGTCCGTTTAAATTATTATGGCCATTTGGGTGGATAAACGGGCGAAATGGGGCGATCGGCGTATTTTTAGGCCAAATTGGTGTGCTATAGCCCACGATTTCGAGGTTGGGTCGGGGTCCAAGCGTGCTGTGGGCCAAAGGTATACTGAGGTGTGCTAGGGAGGTTGGGGATCCTTCTAGTGTAGTCCGTTTAAATTTTCGTGGCTATTTGGGTGGACAAACGGGTAAAACAGCACGAATAGGGCATTTTTGGGCCAAATCAGTGTGCTATAGCCCACGGTTTTGGGGGTTGGGCCTGGGGTCCAGGTGTACTATTGGTCAAAAATTGACTAGGGCATGCCAGGGAGGTTAGGGATCATCCCAGTGTGGTCCGTTTAAGTCTTAGTGGCTATTTGGGTTAACAAATGAGTGAAACAGTGCGAATGGGGAATTTTCAGGCCAAATCGGTGTGCTATAGCCCATGGTTTTAAGGGTGGTCCTGGGGTCTGGGCGTTCTGTAGGCCAAAAATTGATCGGCATAAGCTAGGGAGGTTGGGGATCATTTCAGTATGGTCCATTTTAATTTTCGTGGCCACCTAGGTGGACAAACGAGTAAAACGATGTGAACGGGCAATTTTCGGGCCAAATCGGTGTTCTATAGCCTACGGTTTCGGGGGAAGGCTTGGGTTCTGGGCGTGCTATCATCCAAAAGTCAATCGTATTATGCCAGGTAGGTTGGGGCTCATCCCAGTGAGGCCCGTTTAAATTTTTGTGGCCATTTAGCTAGACAAACAGACAAAACGGCACAAATAGGGCATTTTCAGGCCAAATCGGTGTACTATAGCCTACAGTTTTGGGGGTGGGACTAGAATTCGAGTGTCCTGTGGGTCAAAAATTGATCGAGGTATGCCAAGGAGGTTGGGGATCATCGCAGTATGGTCCGTTTAAATTTTTGTGCCCATTTGGATGGACAAACAAGCAAAACGGCATGAACGGGGCATTTTCAGGCCAAATCAGTATGTAATAGCCCACAGTTTCGGGGGTGGCCTGGGGTCAATGTGTGTTGTAGGCATAAAATTGGCTGGATCATGACAGGGAGCTTGGGGATCATCTCAGTGTGGTCCGTTTAAATTTTGGTGGCCATTTGGATGGATAAACGGGTGAAACAGCTCAAACGGAGCATTTTCGGGCTAAATCGGTGTGCTATAGCACACGAGTTCGGGGCTGGACCCGAGGTCCGAGTGTGTTGTCTGCAAAAAATCTATCGAGGTATGCCAAGGAGGTTGGGGATTGTCCCAATGTGGTACATTTAAATTTTTGTGGCTATTTGGGAGGATAAACTGGAGAAACAACTCGAACGGATCATTTTTGGGCCAAATCAATGAGCTATAGCCCACGATTTTGGGGGTGGGCTTGGGGTCCGGGCGTGCTGTAGGCCAAAAATTAATCGGGCGCATCAAAGAGGTTGGGGATCATCCCAGTGTGGTCCATTTAAATTTTCATGGCCATTTGGGGGGAATTGGGTGAAATAGTGTGAACGGGGCATTTTAGGGCCAAATCGATGTGCTATATCCCACGGTTTTGGGGGTGGCCCTGGGGTCAAGGCATGTTGTGGGACAAAAATCGATTAAGGCATGCCAGAGAGATTGGGTATCATCCCATTATAGTCTGTTTAAATTTTTGTGGCCATTTGGGTGGACAAATGGGTGAATGCGGCATTTTTGGGCCAAATCGGTGTGTTGTAGGCCACGGTTTTGGGGTTGGTGCCGGGTTCTGAGCGTTTCGTGTGCCAAAAATTTACTCACATATGCTAGGGAGGTTGGGGATTATTACAATATGGTCCGTTTAAATTTTCATGGTCATTTGGGTGGACAAACAAATGAAATAAGATGAATAGGGCATTTTCTGGCTAAATCAGTGTGCTATAGCCCACAGTTTTGGGGTGGGCCCGGGGTTCCGGAATGCTGTGGGCCAAAAATCAACTGACGCGTGCCAGGGAGGTTGGAGAACATCCTAGTGCTTTCCGTTTAAATTTACATGGCCATTTGGGTGGACAAACGGGGGAAACGACATTAATGAGGTATTTTCGAGCTAAATCGATGTCCTATAACCCGCGGTTTTGGGGTGGGCCTCGGGTCTGGGTGTTCTGTTGGACAAAAATCGACTGAGGCATGACCGGGAGGTTGGGGATCATCCCATTATGGTCCATTTAAATTTTTTTGGTTATTTGAGTAGACAAATAGGGCAAATGGCGTTAATGAGGCATTTTCGTTCCAAATCAGTGTGCTATAGCCCACAGTTTTAGGGGTGGGCCTGGGGTCCAAGCGTGTTGTGGGTCAAAAATCGATTGAGGCATGCTAGGGAAGTTGGGGATCATCCCAGTATGGTCCGTTTCAATTTTTGTGGCCATTTAGCTAGAAAAAACGGACGAAACGACGCAAACAGGGCATTTTTGGGCTAAATAAGTGTGCTATAGACCAAGGTTTTAGGGGAGGGCCCGACGCCCGTGCGTGCTATGGGCTAAAAATTGACCGGTGCATGCCAGGGAGGTTGGGGATCATCCTATAGTGGTCCTTTTAAATTTTTGTGGCCATTTGGGCAGACAAATGGGTGAAACAGCGCGAACGGGGCATTTTCGTGCCAAATCAGTGTGCTATGGCCCATGATTTTGGGGGTGGGCACGGGGTCTGGGCGTGCTATAGGACAAAAATTAACTGGGGCGTGCTAGGGAGGTTTAGGATTATCCGAGTGTGGTTTGTTTAAATTTTTAAGGACATTTGGGTGGACAAACAGGCGAAACAGTGCGAATGGGGCATTTTCAGGCTAAATCGGTGTGCAATAGCACACGGTGTTGGGGGGCTCAGGGTCCGAGTGCGCTGTGGGCCAAATATCGACGGGAGTGTGACAGGGATGCTGGGGATCATCCCAGTGTGGTCTGTTTAAATTTTTGTGGCCATCTAGGTAGACAAACGGACTAAACGACGTGAATGGGGCATTTTCGGGCCAAATCATTATGCTATAGCCTACGGTTTCGAGGGTTGGCCCAGGGTTCGGGCGTGTTATGGGCCAGAATTTATTGGGGCATTTCAAGAAGGTTTGGGATTATCCCAGTAGGGTCCGTTTAAATTTTCATGGCTATTTTGGTGGACAAACGGGCGAAATGGCACAAATGGGGCATTTTTACGCAAAACTGGTGTGCTTTAGCCCATGGTTTCGGGTGAGGGCCTGGGGTCCGGGCATGCTGTACACTAAAAATCGACTGGGGTATTCCAGGGAAATTGGAGATCATCCCATAATAGTCTCTTTAAATTTCCATGGACATTTGGGTAGGCAAATGGGCAAAACGGCACAAATGGAGCATTTTTGGGCCAAATCAGTCTGCTAGAGCCCACAGTTTCAGGGGTGGGCAAGGGGTCCGGGATTGCTGTGGGCAGAAAATTAACCGAGGAGTGTCAGAGAGATTGGGGATCATCCTAGTGTGGGCCGTTTAATTTTTCATGGCCATTTGGGTGGACAAACGATCAAAACAGCGTGAACAGGGCATTTTCGGGTAAATTCGGTGTGCTATAACCCACAATTCAGGGATGGGCCTAGATTTCAAGCGAGGTGCAGGACAAAATTGATCAGGGCATGCCAAGGAGGTTGGGGATCAACCCAGTGTGGTCCCTTTAAATTTTCGTGGCCATTTAGGTGGATAAACAGGGGAAATGGCGCGAATGGTGTATTTTCAGGCTAAATTGGTGTGCTATAGCCCACGATTTTAGGGGTGGGACCTGTGTTCGGGCTTGATGTGGGCTAAAATTTGACCGGGGCATGCCAGGGAGGTTATATATTGTCCCAGTATAGTCTGTTTAAAGTTTCGTGGCCATTTGGGTGGATAAATGGGCGAAACAGCATGAATGGGAAATTTTCAGGCTAAATCAGTGTTTAATAGCCCATGGTTTTGGGGGTGGGCCAGGGTCCGAGCGTACTATGGGACAAAAATTAACAGGGGCGTACCGGAGAGGTTGGGGATCATCCTAGTGTGGTCTTTTTAAATTTTTGTGTCCATTTGGGTGGACAAATGGAAAAACGGTGCAAATGAGCCATTTTTGGGCTAAATCAGTGTGCTATAGCACACGGGTTCGGGTGTGGACCTGGGGTCCAAGAGTGCTGTGGGACGAAAATCGATCAAGGCATGCCAGGGATATTGAAGATCATTTAAGTATGCTACGTTTAAATTTTTGATGCCATTTGGGTGGGACAAACGGGCGAAACAGCACGAATGGGGCATTTTTAGGCCTAATCGGTGTGTTATAGCCCACGCTTTTGTGGGTAAGCCAGGAGTCCAGGCGTGTTGTTGGCCAAAAATCGACTGAGGCATACCAGAGAGGTTGGGTATCATACCAATATAGTCTATTTAAATTTTTGTGGCCATTTGGGTTGAGAAACGGGTGAACGGGGCATTTTCAGGCCAAATCGTTATGCTATAGCCCACGATATCAGGGGTGTGCTCGGGGTCCAGGAGTGTTGTGGGCAAAATATCATCTGGGGTATGTCAGGGAGGTTGCGGATCATCTCAGTGTGTTCATTTTAAATTTTTTTGGCTATTTGGGTGGACAAACGGGTGGAACAATGTGAATGGGGCATTTTTGGGCCAAATCGGTATGCTATAGCCCACTGTTTTGGGGGTGGGCTCGGGGACTGGGTGTGATATGGGCCGAAATTAGACTGGGGCATGACAGGGAGGCATAGGATCATCCCAGTATGGTCCATTTAAACTTTTGTGGCCATTTGGGAGGATAAACGGGTGAAACAGCAAGAACAAGGCATTTTTGGGCCAAATCGATCTGCTATAGCCTACAGTTTCGGGGGTGGACTTGATGTCCAGGCGTTCTGTCTACCTAAAATCTACCGGCGCATGCTAGGTAGGTTTCGGATCATCCCAGTATGGTCTGTTTAAATTTTGGTGGCCATTTTGATGGACAAACGGATAAAACAGCACAAACGGGGCATTTTTGGGTCAAATTAGTGTGCTATAGCCCACGGTTTTAGGGGTGGGCCTGGATCCGAGTGTACTATAGGCCAAACATTGATTGAGGAATCCCATGGTGGTTAGGTATCATCTCATTTTGGTCCGTTTAAATTTTCATGGCAATTTGGGTCAACAAATGGGAGAAACGGAGCGAACTGGGCATTTTTAGGAGAAATCGATGTGTTATAGCCCCCAGTTTTAGGGGTGGGCAAGGGGTCTGGGCTTGATGTGGGCTGAAAATTGATCGGGGAGTGCCATGGAGATTATGGATCATACCAGTATGGTCTGTGTAATTTTTCGTTGCCATTTAGGTGGACAAATCAGCGGAACGACGTGAACGGGGCATTTTCAGGCCAAATTAGTGTGCTATAGCCCACAGTTTTGGGGGTGGGCTCGGTGTCTAGGAAATTTGTGGGTTACAAAATTACTAGGGCATTCCATGGAGGTTAGGGATCATCCCAGTGTGGTCCGTTTAAATTGTTTTAGCTATTTCGATGGACAAATGGGCGAATCAGCGCGAACGGGAGTGCTGTGGGCCAAAAATCGACCAGGGCGTGCCAAGTAGGTTGGGAATCATCCCAGTGAGGTCCGTTTAAATTTTTATGGTCATTTGGGTGGGAAAATGGATGAAACGGCATGAACTAGGCTTTTTTTAGGCGAAATCGGTATCCTATAGCCCACGGTTTCAGGGGTGGATCTGGGTCCGGGCGTGCTGTGGGTCAAACATGAACCGGGGGGTGCAAGGGAGGTTGGGGATCATCCCATTGTGGTCCATTGAAATTTTCATAGCTATTTGGGTGGAAAAATAGGTGAAACGGCGCGAACATGGCATTTTTGGCCCAAATCGATTTGCTATAGCCCACGATTTTAGGAGAGGGCCCAGGGTTCGAGCGTGTTGTGGGATGAAAATTGACATGGGCATTCCAGGGAGGTTACACATCGTTAGTGTGGTCCGTTTAAATTTTTGTGGCCATTTGGGTGGACAAATGGGGAAAACGGCACAAACGGTGTATTTTCAGGCCAAATTGGTGAGCTATAGCCCACGGTTTTGGGGGTAGGACCTGTGTTCGGGCTTGATGTGGGCTAAAATTTGACTGGGGCATGTCAGGGAGGTTAGATATCATCTCAGTGCGGTCTGCTTAAAGTTTCGTGGTCATTTGGGTGGACAAACGGGAGAAATGGCACGAATGGGAAATTTTCGAGCTAAATCAGTGTTTAATAGCCCATGATTTTGGGGGGTGCCCGGTTATGAGCGTACTGTGGGCCAAAAATTGACTGGGGCATCCCAGAGAGGTTAGGGATCATCCTAGTATGGTCCGTTTAAATTTTTGTGGCCATTTGGGTGGACAAATGGGAAAAATGGTACGAACGAGGCATTTTTGGGCTAAATCGGTGTGCTATAGCACACGGGTTCGGGTGTGGACCTGGGGTCCAAGAGTGCTGTGGGGAGAAAATCGATAAAGGCGTGCCATGGAGGTTGAAGATCGTTCAAGTGTGCTACATTTAAATTTTTGATGCTATTTGGGTTGGACATACGGTCAAAACGGCACGAACGGGGCATTTTTTGGCCACATCGGTGTGCTATTTCCCAATATGGTCTATTTAAATTTTCATGTCCATTTGGGTTGATAAATGGGTGAACGGGGCATTTTCAGGCCAAATCGTTATGCTATAGCCCACGATATCGGGGGTGGGCTCGGGGTCCAGGAGCTTTAGGCCAAAAATCATCTGGGGCATGTCAGGGAGGTTGGGGATCATCTTAGTTTGTTCATTTTAAATTTTTGTGGCTATTTGGGTGGACAAACGGGTGAAACAACATGAATGGAGCATTTTCGAGCCAAATCGATAAGCTATAGCCCACTGTTTTCTCGGGGACTGGGTGTGCTGTTGGCCAAAATTAGACCGGCGCATGCCAGGGAGGTAGGGGATCATCCCAGTATGGTCCTTTTAAATTTTCGTGGCCATTTGGGAGGACAAATGGGTGAAACGGTAAGAACAGGGCATTTTTGGGCCAAATTGATCTGCTATAGCCTACGGTTTTGGGGGTGGACTTGATGTCCGGGCGTACTGTCAGCCTAAAATCTATCGGGGCATGCCAGGTAGGTTGGGGATCATCCTAGTATGGTCAGTTTAAATTTTTGTGGCCATTTAGATGGACAAACGGATGAAACAGTACAAACGGGGCATTTTTGGGTCAAATCAGTGTGCTATAGCCCACGGTTTGAGGGGTGGGCCTGGGTCCGAGCGTAATATAGGCCAAAAATTGATTGAGGCATCCCAGGGTGGTTAGTTATCATCTCAGTGTGGTCCTTTTAAATTTTCATGGCAATTTGGGTTGATAAACGGGTGAAACAGAGCGAACTGGGCATTTTTAGGAGAAATCAGTGTGTTATAGCCCCCAGTTTCAGGGGTGGGCAAGGGGTCCGGGCTTGCTATGGGCTGAAAATTGATCGGGGAGTTCCACGGAGATTAGGGATCATCCCAGTATGGTCTGTGTAATTTTTTTATGCCATTTCGGTGGACAAACGAGCGAAACAACGCAAACGGCACATTTTCAGGCCAAATTGGTGTGCTATAGCCCACAGTTTTGGGGGTGGGCTCGGTGTCTAGGCAATTTGTGGGTTAAAAATTTACCAGGGTATTCTAGGGAGGTTAGGGATCATCCCAGTGTGGTCCGTTTAAATTTTATTAGCTATTTTGATGGAAAAATGGGCGAATCAGTGCAAACGGGAGTACTGTGGGCCGAAAATCGACCGGGGCGTGCCAAGGAATTTGGGAATCATCCCAGAGTGGTCTGTTTAAATTTTTGTGGCCATTTAGATGGGCAAATGAATGAAACAGTATGAACTAGGCTTTTTTGGGTGAAATCGGTATGCTATAGCCCATGGTTTCAGGGGTGGATCTGGGTTCGGGCGTGTTGTGGGTCAAACATCGATCGGGGGGGGGGGGGGGGGCAAGGGAGGCTGGGGATCATCCCAGTGTGGTCCATTTAAATATTCATAGCTATTTGGGTGGACAAATAGGTGAAACGACGCGAACATGGCATTTTTTGGCCAAATCGATGTGTTATAGCCCACGATTTTAGGGTGGGTCCGGGGTCCGAGCGTGTTGTGGGATGAAAATCGACATGGTAATTCCAGGGATATTACACATCTTCAGCGTGGTCCATTTAAATTTTTGTGGCTATTTGGGTGGACAAACGGGCAAAACGGCATGAACGAGGCATTTTAAGGCCAAATCGGTGTGCTATTGCCCACGATTTTTAGGGTGGGCCGGGGCTCCAGGCATGTTGTGGGCCAAAAATTGATCAGGGTGTGCCAGGGTGTTTCGGAATAATCCCATTATGGTTTGTTTAAATATTTATGGCCATTTGGGTGGACAAACAGGCAAAACAGCGCAAATGGGGCATTTTTGGGCCAAATCAGTGTGCTATAGTCCATGGTATTAGGGGTGGGCTAGGGGTTCGGGTGTGTTGTCGACCAAGAATCATCCATGGCATGATAGAGAGGTTGGGGATCATCTCAGTATGGTTAGTTTAAATTTTTATGGCCATTTGGGTGGACAAATGGATGAAGCGGCATGAATGGGGCATTTTTGGGCTAAATCGGTGTGCACCCACGATTTTGGGGGTAGGCCCAAGGTTTGGGTGTGTTGTTGGCCAAAAATCGACCAGGGAATGCCAGGGAGGTTGGGGATCATTCCAATATGGTCCGTTTAAATTCTTATGATCATTTGGCTATAAAAACAGGCAAAATTGCATGTACGGGGCATTTTTGAGCCAAATCGGTGTGCTATAGCCCACGATTTTGGGGGTGGGCCTGGGGTCCAAGAGTGTTGTGGGAAAAAATTGACTAGAGTGCGACAGGTAGGTTGGGGATCATCTCAATATGGTCCGTTTAAATTATCGTGGCCATTTGGATGGACAAATCGGTGAAACAACAAGAATGGTGCATTTTTGGGCCAAATCGGTGTGCTATAGCCCAAAAGCTTGGGGGTGGGACCAGATTCCAGGCGTGCTGTTAGTCAAAAATTGACCTGGGCATGCCAGGAAGGTTGGGGATTGTCCAAGTTTGGTTCGTTTAAATTTTTGTGGCCATTTTAGTGTAAAAACAAGCAAAACGGCACGAACGAGACTTTTTTTAGCCAAATCGGTGTGCTGTAGCCTATGGTTTTGGGCGTTGACCCGAGGTCCGAGCGTGCTATGTGCTAAAAATTGACAGAGGCATGCCAGGGAGGTTGGGGATCATTCTAGTATGGTTCGTTTAAATTTTTGTGGCCATTTAAGTGGACAAATGGGAGAAACGATGCGAACGGGGCATTTTTGGGTGAAATCGGTGTGCGATAGCCCATGGTTTATGGGGAACGCCTGGGGTCCAGGTGTGTTACGGGCTGAAAATTGATCGGGACATGCCATGGTGTTTGGGGATCATCCCTGTGTGGTCTATTTATATTTTTATGGCCATTTGGGCGGACAAACAGGCGAAACGGTGCAAACGGTGCATTTTCAAGCAAAATCGGTGTGCTATAGCCCACGATTTTTAGGGTGGATCAAGGGGTTCGGCCGTGATGTGGATTGAAAATTGATCGGGTCATGCTTGGGAGGTTGGGAATCATCCCAGTGTGGTCCGATTAAATTTATAGGGCCATTTGGGTAGACAAACGGGCGAAATGGCAATAATGGGGCATTTTTGGGCTAAATCGGTGTGCTATAGCCCACGGTTTTGAGGGTGGGCTCGGGGTCCGGGCATGCTGTTAGCCAAAAATTGATCGGGGCATGCCAGGAAGGTTGGGGATTATCGCAGTATGTTCCAGTTAAATTTTTGTGGCCATTTGGGTAGACAAACGGGTAAAACAGCGCGAACAGGATATATTAGGGACAAATCGATGTGTTATAGCCCACGGTTTTTGGGTTGGGCCAGGGGTCCGGGCGTACTGTGGGCTGAAATTGACCGAGGCATTCTAGGGAGGTTTGAAATTTTTCGAGTATGATCCATGTAAATTTTCGTGTCCATTTGGGTGGACAATGGGAGAAATGGCGCAAACGGGGCATTTTGGGGCTAAATCAGTATGCTATAGCCCACGGTTTCGGGGGTAGGCCTTGGGTCCGAGCATGCTGTGGGTTGAAAATTGACCAGGGCATGCCAGGGTAGTTGAGGATCATCCCAGTGTGGTCTGTTTTAATTTGTATGGCTATATGGGTGGACAAACAGGCAAAACAACGTAAACAAGGCATTTTTCTGCCAAATCGGTGTGCTATAGCCCACGGTTTTTGGGTGGGCCAGGGGTCCGGGCGTGCTGTCGACCGAAAATCATCCGAGGCATGCCAGGGAGGTTGGGGATCATCCCAGTGTGGTCCGTTTAAATTATTATGGCCATTTTTTGGATAAACGGGCGAAATAGCATGAATTGAGCATTTTTAGGCTAAAACGGTGTGCTATAGCCCACGATTTTGGGGGTAAGCCCGAGGTCTGGGCGTGGTGTTGGCCTAAAATTGATCGGGGTATGCCAGGAAGGTTGGTTATCATATCAGTATGGTCCGTTTAAATTCTTGTGATCATTTGGGTATACAAACGGGCGAAATGACACGAATGGGGCATTTTCGAGCCAAGTCGGTATGCTATAGCCCACGGTTTTGGGGGTGGGCCTGGGGTCCGAGAGTGTTGTGGGCCAAAACTTGACCAGAGTATGCCAGTGAGGTTGGGGATCATCCCAGTATGGTCTGTTTAATTATCGTGGCCATTTGAATGGACAAACAGGTGAAACGGAAAGAATGGGGCAGTTTTGGGCCAAATCGGTGTGCTATAGCCCAAAAGTTCGGGGGTTGGACAAGATTCCGGGCGTGTTGTAGTTCAAAAGTCGACCGGGGAATGGCAGGAAGGTTGAACATCATCCAAGTATGGCCCGTTTAAATTTTTGTGGCTATTTGGGTGGACAAACATGTGAAACAGCCCGAACGGGGCATTTTTTAGCCAAATTGGTGAGCTATAGCCTACGGTTTTGGGGGTGAGCCCGGGGTCCGGGCATGCTATGTGCTGAACATCGACAGAGGCATGACAGGGAGGTTGGGGATCATTCTAGTATGGTCCGTTTAAATTTTTGTGGCCATTTAAGTTGATAAATGATAGAAACAGCGCGCACGGGACATTTTGAGGCGAAATTGGTGTGCTATAGCCCACGATTTCGGGGGAAGGCCTGGGGTCCAGGCGTGTTGTGGGCTAAAAATTAACCGAGGCATGCCATGGTGTTTAGGGATCGTCCCTATGTGGTCTATGTAAAATTTTATGGTCATTTGGGCGGACAAAGGAGCTGAAAGGCTCGAACGGAGCATTTTCGAGCTAAATCGGTGTGCTATAGCCCACGATTTTAGGGGTGGGCCAGGGGTTCGGGCGTGATATCGGTAGAAAATCAACCAGGGTATGACTGGGAGGTTGGGAATCATCCCAGTGTGGTCCGTTTAAATTTTTATGGCCATTTGGGCGGACAAACAGGCAAAACAGCATGAACGACACTTTTTTAGGCTAAATCGATGTCCTATAGCCCATGGTTTCGGAGGTGGGCTCGAGGTCCGGGCGTTTTGTTGGCCAAAACTCGACCGAGATATGCCAGGGATGTTATGGATCAACCTAGTGTGGTCCATTGAAATTTTTGTGGTTATTTGGGTGTAAAAATGTGCGTAATGG
Organism: Capsicum baccatum var. pendulum; assembly: GCA_030864225.1. Classification (NCBI taxonomy): domain Eukaryota; kingdom Viridiplantae; phylum Streptophyta; class Magnoliopsida; order Solanales; family Solanaceae; genus Capsicum; species Capsicum baccatum. The sequence continues at coordinate 12,865,878 of CM061557.1, forward strand.
CATGAACTGGGCATTTTTAGGCCAAATAGGTGTTTTATAGCCCATGGTTTCAGGAGTGGGCATGGGGTCTGAGCATGTTGGTAGCCAAAAATTGATCAGGGTTTGCCAGGAAGGTTGGGGATCATCCCATTATGGTCCATTTAAATTATTGTGGCCACTTGTCTGGACAAACGGGCGAAACGGCAAGAATGGGGCATTTTTAGGCCATATCGATGTGCTATAGCCCATATTTTTGGGGATGGGACTAGGTTCTGGGCATGCTGTAGCTCAAAAATCGACCGGGGCGTGCCAGGGAGGTTGGGGAACGTCCAAATGTGGTCCTTTTAAATTTTCATGGCCATTTGGGTGCAAACAGGCAAAACAGCATGAACGGGGCATTTTCAAACCAAATCGGTGTGCTATAGCCCACGGTTTTGGGGGTGGGCCTGGGGTCCGGGCGTGCTAAGTGCTGAAAATCAATAGAGCTATGCCAGGGAGGTTGGAGATCATCCTAGTATGGTTTTTTTAAATATTTGTGGCTATTTAAGTTGGACAAACGGGGGAAACGGCGCGAACGAGGTATTTTTAGGCAAAATTGGTGTGCTATAGCCCATATTTTTGGGGTGGGCCCGTGGTCCGGGCGTGATGTGGGCTAAAAATCAATTGGGGCATGCCAGGTGGGTTGAGGATCATCCCAGTATGGTCTATTTAAATTTTTGTGGCTATTTGGTGGATAAACGGGCGAACCGATGCAAATGGGGCATTTTTGGGCCAAATAGGTGTGCTATAGCCCACGGTTTTGGTGGTGGGCCTGGGGTCGGGGCGTGTTGTGGGACAAAAATTGATTGGGGCATACAAGGGATGATGATGATCATTATAGTATGGTCCGTTTAAATTTTGTGGCCATTTGGCTGGAAAAATTGGCGAAACGGCTTGAACGGGGCATTTTCGGGCTAAATCGGTGTGCTATAGACCACAGTGTCGGGGGTGGACCCAGGGTCCAGGTGTGTTGTGGCTGAATATCGACCGAAGAGTCCAGGAAGGTTGGGAATCATCCCAGTGTGGTACGTTTAAATTTTCATGGCCATTTGGGTGGACAAACGGATGAAACGGCGTGAATGGGGCATTTTCGGTCCAAATCATTATGCTATAGCCTACAGTTTTGGGGGTAGGCCCAGGGTCCGAGCGTGTTGTAAGCCAAAAATTAACCAGGGCATGCCAGGGAGGTTGTGGATCATCCCAGTATGGTCAATTTGAATTTTTATGGACCTATGTGTAGACAAACGGGCGAAACAGCTCGAATGAGGCATTTTTGGGCCAAATCGGTGTGCTATAGCCCACAATTTTGGGTGTTGGCTTGTTGTCTGGTATTTTTGTGCACTAAAAATCAACTGGGGAATGCCAGGGAGATTGGGGATTATCTCAGTGTATTCCATTTAATCTTTTATGGCCATTTTGGAGGACAAACAGGCAAAACGGTGCGAACGGGGCATTTTTGGGCCAAATCAGTATGCAATAGCCAAAAATTTCATGTGTGCAAAAGGGGACCGGGCTTGTTGTGGGCCAAAATTCGACTGAGTAGTGTCAGGGAGATTGGGGATCATCCCATCATGGTTTGTTTATTTATTCGTGACCATTTAGGTGGTCAAACGAGCGAAACGGCATGAACGGGGCATTTTTGAGCCAAATCGGTGTGCTATAGCCCACGATTTCAAGGATGGGCCCAGGGTTCAAGCGTGTTGTGGGTTGAAAATCGACCAAGGCATGCCAGGGAGTTTGGGGAACATCCCAGTATGGTCCCTTTAAATTTTAGTGGCTATTTGGGTGGATAAACAGGTGAAACTGTGCGAACGGGGTATTTTCGAGCCAAATTGCTGTGCTATAGCCCACAGTTTTGGGGGTGGGATATGGGTCCAAGCCTTCTATTGGCCAAATATTGATCGAGGTATGACAGGAAGGTTAGGGGTCATCCTAGTGTGGTCTTTTTAAAGTTTTGTTGCCTTTTGGGGGGACAAACGGGAAAAATAGCACGAATGGGGCATTTTCGGGCCAAAACAATGTGTAACAGCCCATGGTTTCATGGGTGGTCCTGGGTCTGAGTGTGCTGTGGGGGAAAAATTGATCAGGGCATACCAGGGAGGTTGAGTATTATCCCAGTGTGGTCCGTTTAAATTTTTGTGGAAATTTGGGTGGACAAATAGGTGAAATGGTGTGAACGTGCATTTTTGAGCTAAATTGGTGTGCTATAGCCAACGGTTTTGGGGGTGGCCCCGGGGTTCGAGCGTGCTATGGGTCAAAAATTGATCGGGGCATGCCAGGGAGGTTGAGGATAGTCCCAGTATTTTCTGTTTAAATTTTTGTGGCCATTTAGGTGGACAAACTGGAGAAACGGCGCGAACGGGGTATTTTTGAGTTAAATCGGTGTGCTATAGGCCACGGTTTTAGGGGTGGGCCTGGGGTCAAGGCGTGATGTTTCCCAAAAATTTACCAGGGCATGCCAGGGAGGTTAGGGATCATCCTAGTATGGTCTGTTTAAATTTTTGTGGCTATTTAGGTGGACAACGGGTGAATAGGGCATTTTCAGACCAAATCAGTGTGCTATAGCCCACGGTTTCGGGGGTTATCCCAATATCCGGGCGTGCTGTGGGCTGAAGATCAACCGGGGCATGCCATGGAGGTTGGGGATCATCCCAGTACAGTCCGTTTAAATTTTTGTGGCTATTTTGGTAAACTAACAGCCAAAACAACGCGAACGGGGCAATTTCGTGCCAAATCGGTATGCTATAGCCAACTATTTTAAGGGTGGGCCCAGGGTCCGGGTGTGTTGTTGGCCAAAAATTGAACGGGGCATGCTAGGGAGATTGGGGATCATCCCAGTGTAGTCTGTTTAATTTTTTGTGGTCATTTAGGTGGACAAACGGGTGAAATAACACGAACGGGGTATTTTTATGCCAAATCAGTTTATATAACGCACAGTTTTGGGGGTGGGTACGGGGTTTGGGTGTGCTGTGGGCCCAAAATTGATTGAGGAATTCTAGGGAGGTGGGGGATCATCCCAGTGTGGTCTGTTTAAATTTTTGGGTCAATTTGGGTGGACAAACAGGCAAAACAGCGCGAACAGGGCATTTCTGAGCCAAATCAATGTGCTATAACCCATGGTTTTGTGGGTGGGCTCGGGGTTTATGCTTTTTATAGGTAAAAATCAAATGAGGAGTACTAGGGAGACTGGGGATTATCCCAGTGTGGTCCATTTAAATTTTTGTGGCCATTTGGGTGGACAAACAGACAAAACAGTGAGATTGAGGTATTTTTATGCCAAATCGATGTGCTATAGCATACAGTTTCGAGGATGGGCTCGGCGTCCGGGCGTGCTGTGCATCAAAAATCTAATGCAGCATGCTAGGGATGTTTGGGATCCTCCCTGTGTGGTCCGTTTAAATTTTTGTGGCTATTTGGGCGGACAAATGGGTGAAACGGTGCGAACGGGGCATTTTCGAACCAAATCAGTATGGTATAGTCCACGGTTTTGTGGGTGTACCTGGGCTTTGGGCATTCTGTTAGTCAAAAATCGACTGAGGAATACCAAGGAGGTTAAGGATCATCCCAGAGTGGTCTGTTTAAATTTTCGTGCCTATTTTTGTGGACAAACTATCGAAATAGAGTGAATGAGGCATTTTTAGGCTAAATCGGTGTGCTATAGCCCACAGCTTTGGGGGTGGGCCCAGGGTCCTGGTGTACTGTGAGCCAAAAATCAATCCGCACATTGCAGAGAGGTTGTGGATCAGTGCAATATGATTCATTTCAATTTTTGTGGCCATTTGGGTGCACAAACTGGCGAAATGGCACGAATTGGGTACTTTCAGGCTAAATCGGTCTGCTATAGCCCACGATTTTGAGGGTGGACCCAAGTTCTGGGCTTTCTATGGGCCCTAAATTAATCGGGGAGTGCCAAGGAGGTTTTGAATCAATATAGTGTGATCCGTCTAAATTTTCTTGGCCATTTGTGTGGAGAAAAAGGCAAAACAGCATGGACGGGGCATTTTTGAGCCAAATTGGTGTTCTATAGCCCCCGGTGTTAGGGGTGGGCCTAGGGTCCGAGCATGTTATGGAATGAATATCGACCAAGCATGCTAGGGAGGTTTGGGATCGTCCCAGTGTGGTCCATTTAAATATTTGTGGCCATTTGGGTGTACAAGAGGGCGAAACGGCAGTAACGGGGCATTTTTAGGTCAAATCAGTGTGTTATAACCCACGGTTTTGGGGGTGGGCCTGGGATCCGGGCATGCTGTGCGCAAAAATCGACGGGAGCATGCCAGGGAGGTTGGGGATCATCCCACTATGGTCCGTTTATATTTTTGTGGCCATTTAGGTTGACAAACAGACAAAACAATGTTAACGGGGTATTTTCGCGCCAAATCATTGTGTTATTGCCTACGGTTTCATAAGTAAGCTCGGGGTTCGAGCGTGTTGTGGGCCGAAAATCATCCGGGGCATGTCAGGGAGCTTGAGGATCATCCCGGTATGGTCCTTTTAAATTTTCATGGCCATTTTGGTGGACACACAGGTGAAACAGCATAAATGGGGCATTTAGGGCTAAATCATGTGCTATAGCCCACGGTTTCGGGGGTGGGATCGGGGTTTTGATGTGTTGTTGGCCAAAAATCAATCGGGTCATGCTATGGAGGCTAGGGATCATTCCAGTATGGTCTTTTATATTTTTGTGGTCATTTGTGTGTATAAACGGGCAAAACGGCATGAATGGGACATTTTTGGGCTAAATTAGTGTGTTATAGCCCACGATTTTGGGGGTTGGCCTGGGGTTCGAGATTTTTGTGGGACAAAGGTTGTCCAGGGTGTGCCAGGGAGGTTAGGTATTATCCCAGTGTGTTCCTCTTAAATTTTCATATCCATTTGGGGGGAAACAGGTGAAACAGCGCTAATGGTGTGTTATAACCCACGATTTTAGGGGAGGACCCAGGGTCCGAGCATGCTGTGGGCCAAAAATTGATCGGGGCATGCCAGGGAGGTTGGTCATCATACTAGTTTGGATCGTTTAAATTTTTTGGGCTATTTAGGTGGAAAAACGGGTGAAACAGCATGAACATGACATTTTTGGGCTAAATTAGGTGCTATAGCCACGGTTTTGGGGGTGGGCCTAAGGTCCAGGCTTACTGTGGTACGAAAATCGACTGGGGTATGCTAGGGAGGTTGGGGATCATCCCAATGTGTTTCTTTTAAATTTTTATGTCCATTTGGATGGACAAACAAGCAAAACGGTGCAAACGGGATGTTTTAGGGATGAATCGGTGTGTTATAGCCCACGGTTTTTGGGGTGGGCAGGGGTCCGAGCGTACTGTGGGCCGAAAATTGACCGATGCATGCCAGGGAAGTTTAAATTTGTCTTAGTATGGTTCCTTTAAATTTTCATCGCCATTTGGGTGGATAACGGGAGAAACGGCACGAACGGCGCATTTTTAGGACAAATCCGTGTGCTATAGCCCACGGTTTCGATGGTAGGCCTAGGATCCGGGCGTGCTGTAGGCTGAAAATTGACCGGAGTATGCCAGGGTATTTTGGAATCATCCCATTATGGTCCGTGTAAATATTTATGGCCATTTCGGTGGACAAACGGGCGAAACAATGTAAATGGGGCATTTTTGGGCCAAATCAGTGTGCTATAGTCCACGGTTTTGGGGGTGGGCCAGGGGTCCGGGCGTGATGTCGACCAAAAATTGTTCGGGGCATGCTAGGGAGGTTGGGGATCATCTCAGTGTGGTCTGTTTAAATTTTCATGGCCATTTGGGTGGACAAACGTGTGAAACGGCATGAATGGGGCATTTTTGGCCTAAATCAGTGCGCATACTTGGTTTTGGGGGTGGGCCCAAGGTATGGGTTTGCTGTTGGCCAAAATTCAATATAGATATGCCAGGGAGGTTTGGGATCATCCCAGTGTGGTCCATTTAAATTCTTATGATCATTTGGCTATACAAACAGGCAAAACGGCACGTACGGGGCATTTTCGAGCCAAATCGGTGAGCTATATCCCATGGTTTTGTGGGTGAGCCTGGGGTCCGAGAGTGTTGTAGGCAAAAAATTGACTAGAGTGTGACAAGGAGGTTGGGGATCATGCCAGTATGGTCCGTTTAAATTATCGCGGCCATTTGGATGGACAAACGGGTGAAACGGCAAGAATGGGGCATTTTTGGACCAAATCGGTGTGCTATAGCCCAAATGTTTAGGGGTGGGACCAGATTCCGGGCGTACTATTGGTCAAAAATCGACTTGGGTATGCCATAAAAGTTGGGGATAGTCCAAGTTTGGTTTTTTTAAATTTTTGTGCTCATTTGGGTGGAAAAACAGGCAAAACGGCACAAACAAGGCATTTTCGGTGTGTTATAGCCTACGGTTTTGGGGGTTGGCCTAGGGTCCGAGTGTGCTATGTGCTGAAAATTGATAGAGGCATGCCAGGGAGGTTGAGGATCATTCAAGTATGGTCCATTTAAGTTTTTATTACCATTTAAGTGGACAAACGAGAGAAACGGCATGAACGGGGCATTTTTGGGAGAAATCGGTGTGGTATAGCCCATGGTTTTAGGGGAAGGCCTGGGGTCCGGGTGTGTTGTGGGATGAAAATTGATCGGGGTGTGTCATGGTGTTTGGGGATCATCCCTGTGTGGTTTGTTTATATTTTTATGGCCATTTGGGTGGACAAACGGGTGAAATGGTGCGAATGGGGTATTTTTCGGGCAAAGTCAGTGTGCTATAGCCCACGATTTTTGGGGTGGGCCACGGGTTCGAGCGTGATGTGGACTGAAAATCGACAAGGACATGCCTGGGAGGTTGGGATTCATCTCAGTGTGGTCCGTTTAAATTTTTATGGCCATTTGGTAGACAAACGGGAGAAATGGCATGAACGGGGCATTTTTGGGCTAAATCGGTGTGCTATAGCCCACGGTTTTGAGGGTTGGCTCGGGGTCCGAGCGTGCTGTTGGCCAAAAATTGACCGGGGTATGCGAGGGAGGTTGTGGATCATCCTAGTGTGTTCCGTTTAAATTTTTGTGGTTATTTGCATGTACAAACGGGCGAAATGGAAGGAACGGGGCATTTTTGGGCTAAATTGGAATGCTATAGCCCACGATTTTGGGTGTGGGCATGGGGTCCGAGCGTGTTGTCAACCAAAAATTGATCGGGGTATGCTAGGGAGGTTGGGGATCGTCCCAGTATGGTCTATTTAAATTATTGTGGCCATTTTTTTTAACAAACGGGTGAAACAGCAGGAACGGGGCATTTTTGGGTCAAATCGACGTGCTATAGCCTACATTTTTGGGGATGGGACCAGGTTTCGGGTGTAGTGTCGGTCAAAAATCGATTGGGACATGCCAGGGAGGTTAGGGATCATCCAAATATGGTTCGTTTAAATTTTCGTGGCCATTTGGGTGTAGAAACAGGCGAAACGGCGCAAATGGGGCTTTTTCTAGCCAAATCGGTGTGCTATAGCCTACGATTTTAGGGACGGGCTCGTGGTCCAGGCGTGCTATGTGCTGAAAATTGATAGAGGCATGCTAGGGAGTTTGCGGATCATCCCAGTATGGTCTGTTTAAATATTTGTGGCCATTTAAGTTGGACAAACGGGCAAAATGGCGAGACCGGGGTATTTTTGGACAAAATCAGTGTGCTATAGCCCACGGTTTTGGGGTGGGCCTATGGACCGGGCGTGTTGTAGGCTAAAAATCAAATGGGGCATGCCAAGGAGGTTGAGGATCATCCCAGTGTGGTCCGCTTAAATATTTGTGGCTATTTGATTGGACAAATGGATGAAAAAGTGTAAACGGGGCATTTTTTGGGCCAAATCAATATGCTATAGCCCACACTTTACGGTGTGGCCAAGGGGTCCGTGCTTGCTGTGGGCCAAAAATCAATCGGGGATTGTCAAAGAGATTGGGGATCATCCCAGTATGGTCCGTTTAATTATTCGTGACAATTTGGGTGGACAAACCAGTGTGCTATAGCACACGATTTCAGGGATGGGCCCGGGTTTCGGGCGTGCTATGGGTCAAAAATTGACCGAGGCATGCCAGCGAGTTTGGGGATCATCCCAGTGTGGTCCTTTTAAATTTTAGTGGCCATTTGGGTGGATAAATAGGCAAAACACTGCTAACGGGGCATTTTCGAGCCAAATCGGTGTGCTATAGCCCACCGTTTTGGGGGTAGGACCGAGGTTCAAGCGTGCTATGGTCCAAACATTGACCGAGGTATCCCAGGGAGGTTAGGGATCATCCTAGTGGAGTCCATTTAAAGTTTCGTGGCTATTTGGGTGGACAAATAGTGAAACGGTGTGAACGGGGCATTTTTCGGGCCAAATCGGTATGCTATATAGCCCACGGTTTTGGGGGTGGTCCTGGGCTCCGGCATGCTATTAGTCGAAAATTGATCGGGGCATGCCAAGTAGGTTAGGTATTATCCCAGTGTGGTCCGTTTAAATTTTCGTGGCTATTTTGGTGGAGAAATGAGCAAAACAGCACAAACAAGGCATTTTTAGGCTAAATTGGTGTGTTATAGCCCACGGTTTTGGGGGTGGGCCTGGGGTCCTAGCATACTGAGAGCCAAAAATTGATCGGTGCATGCCAGGGAGGTTGGGAATCATCTCAATATGGTCCGTTTCAATTTTTGTGGCCATTTGGGTGGGCAAACAGGCGAAATGGCACGAACGGGCTACTTTCAGGCTAAATCGGTGTGCTATAGCCCACAGTTTTGGGGGTGGGCCCAGGTTCTGGGCTTGCTGTAGGCCCTAAATTGACTGGGGCATGCCAGGGAGGTTCTGAATCATCATAGTATGATCCATTTAAATTTTCGTGCCATTTGTATGGAGAAAAAGGCAAAACAGCATGGACGGGGCATTTTCAGGCCAAATTGGTGTTCTATAGCCCACGGTGTTAGCGGTGGGCCCGGGGTCCGAGCGTGTTATGGGCTGAATATCGACCGAGCGTTCTAGGGAGGTTTGGGATCATCCCAGTGTGGTCCGTTTAAATATTTGTGGTCATTTGGGTGTACAAAAGGGCGAAACGGCACGAATGCGGCATTTTCAGGAGAAATCGATGTGTTATAACCCACGGTTTTGGGGGAAGGCCTGGGATCCGGGCATGCTGTGCGCAAAAATCGATCGGAGCATGCTAGGAAGGTTGGGGATCATCCCACTATGGTCCATTTATATTTTTGTGGCCATTTAGGTGGACAAATGGACAAAACAACGCTAACGGGGTATTTTCATTATTCTGCTATAGCATACGATTTCGTGAGTAGGCTCGGAGTCCGAGCGTGTAGTGGGAAAAAAATCATCCGAGGCATGCCAGGGAGCTTGAGGATCATCCCAGTATAGTCCTTTTAAATTTTCATGGCCATTTGGGTGGACACAAGTGCAAAACGGCATGAATGGGGCATTTAGGGCTAAATCGGTGTGCTATAGCCCATGATTTCGAGGGTGGGATCGAGGTCTTGATGTGTTGTTGGACAAAAATCGATCGGGGTATGCCAGGGAGGCTGGGGATCATCCCATTATGGTCGTTTATATTTTTGTGTTCACTTGGGTGTATAAGCGGGTAGGCACGAACGGGGCATTTTTAGGCTAAATCAGTGTGATATAGCCTATGGTTTCGAGGGTGGGCCTGGGGTCCGAAAGTTTTTGTCACGCCTCAAATCCTATTGGGGAGAACTGGCACCCAAAACCGAGGAGGCCCGGGAGAACCAGCTCATAACCTTATACTTCCTATGCATACCTCTATGACAACCCGAAATTCGGACAGAATCAAGTCGCATATAAAGGGAAATAATCACCTGTATAAGCTCGAGCACACATATATATGTATATACAATACTTGGCTGTTGGAGACATCATGTCTACTAACAAAACACCACTTTGACTGTACATTAGGTCTACAAAGCCTCTAATCAATACACAGAGTTTAACTAAGGTCGGGACACACCCCGCTATATAACTAACTTCTACACACTACCAAAAGTGACTGGATATGACACGAAAAGGCCCGAAGCAAACTGGAGCTCACCAAAAGCAGATGGATATCTTGGCTCCTACTTGTGTGGTGTATGAGCTGAGGTACCTGTACCTACAGCATGAAATGCAGGTCCCCCGTGGAGGACGTCATTACGAAATATGTACTGAGTATGTAAAGCAGTAGATAATCACATATGATATAGGAGCTCAATAGAAATCAGAAACAAGTGAATAAATCATAATAGGAGTGGACCACACTTACTAGAACTTGTGACAACCTGTACATTGTATTTATTCAATCACTTTACCTTCGTTCTTATCATCTTTGTAATCATTACTGTACTGTACTGTGACCATTAGGATGCCTCCATTACATATCAACTGGGATCGACCCATGATAGGCTTATGCCCCTGGGATACCACCCATAAACACATAAATAGGGATCGACCCATGATAGGCTTATGCCCCTAGGATACCACCCGATAAGAGAGAACTTCCATCACTTAGTTCAATTAATCTTTGAGATTTTTATTTTGGTTGCCACCACATTTTTGATACTTTGAAATAATGATACATCAATAAGAGACATATAAATAGACCATCAATTCAATAACAATGAAGTAAGAACTCATTGGCACATCAATGAAGTATTTTGGAGTCATCAATGCCATAACAATGAAGTAGGAACTTATTGGTATATCAATGAAACGTTTTGGAGTCATTAATAGCACATGGATCTTGTTTGAGTAACCGAATACCTTATGACATTCATTAGTGCAATAAACATGTAAGATTTGGAAAACAAGAAAGTATTGGAATGTCTTGACATCTTATAGGGTGGAAATAAGTTCATTGGTTACTTAGGACATCATACAAAACCATTATGGATCACATGTTACTGAATAACTTTGGAAACTTTCGTAATAGAAAAATTGTTCACTTTCATGTCAAAGATATGGTATAGAGTATGCTTTACATACCTGACTGTCAACCTTCAATACTAGTCCCAAATGGACTACTCGTCTTTTCGGATTACTTATCTACAATGAACATATATGGCAATCTAGTATTAGCGACCACAGGTCACAATTCAATTATTTAAATTCACCAAACTAGTGGTTAAGTATTAAGCCTTAATTACACCATAAAGGGTGTCACTTTAACCCTCTTATACTCCAATTGCATTCACATGCTATGCATATTCATACAACATCCTCCAATATCAAGTTTGGATTCATTTATCCTTCCAACCTATCCATTAAACCAAATTGCGCCATAGACATAAATAATCATCAATTCAATAGTATATCACCATATCCACCTTCCATAACTCAATTACCATATCCACCTTCCATAATTCAATACAACCAAACCATGCAAAATAGTCCATAACCCTATTTTCATCACCTTTCAATAACAACCAATATATAATCCTCTATCACACATATACATATGGAAGAGAACATAGGCAAACAATATGCATACCTTAGAATTCACCTCTTGATTATGCAATCCTATTTGCACAAATAATAGGTGTCGTTCGAAGCTCTCGAGATGACAAACGCAATTATCGGATTACTTTGTAATTTCTACTATTGAATCAAAAGTAATTTAAAGGTCAAATTTGGCTACGGTTTGTTATTTCTCAATGATTGATGATGAAAATGAGTTTTTGAACTCATATACATGAATATAGAAACATATTCCCGTCCACAATATAATAGGGAATGACCAAAATTCCTTTAGAATTTAAATAATGTCAAATCTTTCCTTTGGTGGACTGTTTTGATAAGCTAAAGTAGATCGACCATAACTCTTTGCTCCGATATCGAATTTGGGTGAAATTGGTATCGTTGGAAGTGAGTCGCAGAGAAAACTCTTTTCTTTCCAAATATAACTAAAAGTTATTTCATTTCATATAAAGTAGGCCACCCATTTCGTCTTGTACAAGGAATTATGGTCGTTTGAGTTTGACCCTAAAAATCTGTTTTGATAGGCTGAAGTAAAACGAGTATAACTCCTTACTCAGATGTTGGATTTGGATGAAACCAATTGAATTGGAAAGAAGACTCAAAGATATTTCTTTTCATAGGTCACAAATATCCCAGTTCATTATATTAAGGGATTTATGATCATTCGAAGTTGACCCAAAAATTTGGCTGGCCTCAGTAGTTTGTGTGCAGGAAATTTTCCTGCACATTTACTATTCCCAAATATCCCAGCCACCATTTTAAAATTTCAAATGTGCTCGATTATATCCGAAACCTATCCATTTTTGAAAATCTTTTTATCGCCGGAAAGCTTATTCAGTAACCTTTCGCATGGAACCATTGACGGGCAAATTCTGGTATAAATAAAATAAAAAATTAATTCCATATAAATAAGACCAATACACGTACTTGAATACGCCAATACATGTACTTGAATATGGGGTGTTACATCCTTCCACCCTTTAGGACATTCGTCCTCAAATATTAGCGTAGTTATTCAACCAAAACAAGTTCAAGTCCATCATTAACATTCACATCATCACATAAATACTATGCATATATAAAAAAAAAAACTTACTTGTTAATGTTCTAACTCCGTTTCTTGTACTTCCTCGTCATATTTGAACAAATGAGGGTACTTAGATTTCATTGCTTCCTCAGGTTCCCATGTAATCTCTTCCCTTTGACGATTTCTCCAACGTACTTTCACCGATGCACATCCTCAGTAGAAGTGATATGTGATGGATCTCCGATGCATTTTCGAAGCATTGACGCATAAAATACCGGATGTACTAATGAGAGCTCTTGGGGTATCTCTAATTCATATGCAACTTGTCCAAACCTTCAAGTGATCTTATACGGGCCTATATAACGTGGACTCAACTTCCCTTTCTTTCCAAATCTCACTACCCCTTTTATTGGTGATACCTTCAAAATACCCAATCACCTATAGAAAACTCTAGTCCTCTCCTTTTACTATCCGCATATGACTTGTGTCGACTTTGGGCTATTTTCAGTTGTTGCTGAATTACTTTAACCTTCTCTATGGCTTGATAAACAAGATCCAGTCCGAACAAAAGAGTTCCACCCACTTTGAACCATCCTATTGGTGATCTACACTTCCTTCCATATAAAGCTTCATATGGTGTCATTTTAATACTTGAATGATATCTATTATTGTAGGCAAACTCAATAAGAGGTAAATGATCATCCCAGTTGCCCTTAAAATCTATTACACAAGCTCGTAGCATATCTTCAAGTGTTTGATTGGTACATTCTGCTTGTCCATCTGTTTGAGGGTGAAAAGTTGTACTCAACTTCATTTGTGTTCCCAAACACCTCTGAAAAGACTTCCAAAAGTTTGCGGTAAATTGGGTTCCCCGATCTAATATAATAGAGATTGGCACTCCATGTAATTGGACTATCACTTTAATGTACAGCTTCGCATACTCCTCAACTGTGTAAGTGGTCCTAACTGGTAGGAAATGTGTGGATTTGGTAAGCCTATCAACAATCACCCATATAGAATCAAACTTCCGGGATGTACGAGGCAAACCAATAATGAAATCCATGTTGATCATGTCCCACTTCCAGCTTGGAAGATCAATGCATTGCATATAACCTCCAGGTTTTTGGTGCTCAACTTTAACTCTTTGACAATTTGGACATTCAGCTACAAATTCTACAATACTCTTCTTCATGTCATTCCACCAATACATGTCTTTCAAATCTTGATACATTTTGGTTGATCCTGGATGAATGGAATACCTTGAAAAATGTGCCTCTGTCATAATCTTCTTTCTTAGCCCGTCTACATCCGGCACACACAATCGGTTTTGGCACTGAAGTACTCCTTCTCGCGTAAGCTCAAATGCCTTGGTCGCACCACTCTGAACGTTCTCCTTAAGCAGTAATAAAATAAGATCTACATATTGCTTCTCTTTTACTTCAGCTACTAATGAAGATTCCACAGCATTATGTACGATAAGCTCTTTATTCGGAGTTTCAAGAAGGCGAACACCCAAACTAGCTAACTGGTGAAGATCTTTAATCATCCCTTGCCTTTCTATAGGCACCATCATAGCCTTATGACTTAATGCATCAGCTACCATATTTGTTTTCCCTAGATGGTACAAGATATCAACATCGTAGTCCTTTAATAGTTCAAGCCATCTCCGCTCCCTTAAATTTAGATCCTTCTGATTTAAAATATATTGCAAGCTCTTATGGTCAGTATATATATCAACATAAAACCCATATAAGTAGTGGCACCATATCTTTAAAGCAAAAATAACTGCTGCCATCTCAAGATCGTGTGTAGGATAATTTTTCTCATGTGGCCACAATTTTCTAGAAGCATATGCTATTACCTTACCATGCTGCATCAATACACATCCTAAACCAATTCTAGAAGCATCACAATACACTGTATACCCTTTGGTACCTTCTGGAAGTACCAACACGGGTGTAGAAATCAACTTGTTCTTTAAATCTTGAAAACTCTTCTCACAAGCATCATTCCATTGGAATTTGGATGCTTTATGGGTTAGCTTGGTTAAGGGTGCTGAAATGGAAGAAAAGCCTTTAACAAACCTTCTTTAATAACCATCTGACCTGAGAAAACTACGAATATCCGTAGGCATTGTGGGCCTTGTCCAGTTCTTCACAGCTTCTATCTTTTGAGCATCAACCTTTATCCCTTCACTAGATACAATATGACCCAAAAATGCCACCGACTTTAACCAAAACTCACATTTAGAGAAATTTGCATAAATCTTACAATCACGAAGAGTCTGCAATGCCTGTCGTAAGTGATTGGCATGGTCCTCTTCTGATCTAGAATAAACTAGAATATCATCTATAAAAACTATCACAAATACATCCAGGAATGGCTTAAACACCCTATTCATCAAATCCATAAAAGCTGCGGGTGCATTTTTTAGCCCAAATAATATAACTAGAAACTCATAATGACCATACCGTGTTCAGAAAGTTGTCTTGGGTATATCCTTCTCTTTGACCCTCTCTGGTGGTAACCTGACCTCAAATCAATCTTATAAAAGCACTTGGCGCCCTATAACTGATCAAATAAATCATCAATTCTTGGGAGAGGATATTTATTCTTAATAGTCACCTTATTCAATTGCCAATAATCAATACACATCCTTAGCGAGCCATCCTTTTTGCGCACAAATAACACTGGTGCTCCCCAGGGGGACATACTAGGCCTTATGAATCTCTTCTCTAGCAAATCTTTCAATTGCTCTTTCAATTCTCATAATTCTGCTGGGGCTATTATATACGGAGGAATGGAGATTGGTTGGGTGCCTGGTATTACATCAATACCAAACTCTACTTCTCGTTCAGGAGGCAAACCTGGAAGATCTTCAGGAAATACATCAGAAAATTCATTTACCACCGGAACAGCGTGAAGAGTTAGTGGCTCCGCTTCTGTATTCCTTTCTCTAACTAAATGATATATGTATCCCTTGGAAATCATTTTTCTCGCCTTAAAAGAAAAAATAAATCTACCTCTTGGCGCGTTAATTTCACCTTTCCATTCAAGGACTGATTCATTTGGAAAATGGAAATATACCTTTTTTGTGCAGCAATCAATTGTGGCATAGCAAGACGCCAACCATTCCATACCCATTATAACATCAAAATCTACCATTTCTAACTCTACAAGATCAGCCATCGTATCATGACCACAAATAGTTACTATGCAGTTTCGATAAACCTTTTTAGCTATAATAGATTCCCCAACCGGTGTGGACACTTCAAATGGCTTAACTCACAGTTCGGGTATTCTTTCAAACTTTCTAGCAACCAATGGATTAACATAAGATAATGTAGAACCGGGATCAATTAAGGCAGATAAATCGAATGAAAAGATAGACAACATACCCATAACCACATCTGGAGAAGCCTCTAAATTCTGTCGATCCGCTAGAGCATACGTACGATTTTGAGCCCCGCTAGAACTCATGGCTCCTATATTACCTCTAACACGACCCATTGGTTGTGCACCCCTTCCTGAATAAGGCATTGATGATGATGATGCAACAAATGACCCCATAGGTCGTGCCATACCCCCTATGCCCCTTCATGGGCATTCTCTCATCATATGCCCCAACATACCAAACCAAAAGCAAATATTGGTCCCCAGCCGATATGCGCCCAAATGATACCTTCTACATTTATTACATGGCTCTCGAGGAGGTCTCAATTGGCTCATATTCCCTTACCCTTGGTACCCCACTATCCGCAAACTCTAACTCTCACTTCTGTGCCCAAATTGATTTCCTCTGGACCCTTGGAACTATGGTGGGGCACTAGCTACAGAATAAGAAGATAATAGTCTAGGTGGTCTAGCAGAAAACTGTGGTCTAAACCCTCCTTGGGATGCCATGAATTGCCCTGTAGATCTGGTCCTCTTGGAATATCCTCTTTCTAATTCCTGTGTTCTTCTCATCTGCCTCTGATCTTCTATTTTCTGTGCAAAAGCTTGGATCCTCGCTATTTCCATATCTTTGTTCAAAGCTGCAATTGTACAATCTCTAACCAGATATTGATCCAGCCTATCCATATATTGATGAACTCTGTCATCCATAGTAGCTACAACATTAGGAGCATATCTCGACAAGGAATTGAATCGGAGACTGTACTCCCTCACGCTCATATTCCCATGATGAAGATTTAAAAACTGATTTGCATGGGCCTGACAAATCTTGAATGGAAGATAATGATCAAAAAATGTCTATTTGAACTATTTCCAAGTAGTTGGGGGTGCATCTATACCCCTAGATCATTTCCAGTCCTCTTACCAATAGATAGCCTTCTCTTTAAATCTATACGCTGCTAAATCCACTGTCTCTCTACCCGTTACATGCCTAAAATCTAAGGCCCTTTCAATTTGATCAATAAAGTCTTGTGCGTCCTCGTTAAGATTTGATCCAGTAAAAGTGGGAGGATCCATCTTAAGAAAATCCTGTGTTCGAAGGCTAGCCGCCCTATCTGTACCACTAGGACCCATGATAGGAATGGCTTGCCCAGCAACTATACGAGTCAAAAGTTGTACTGTATTTCTAAGATCTTGATCAACAGCATTAATAGGTGGCTCTGGGGATATAGTTATCCTCCCTCTTATTTCTTCCGGAGTGGAAGAAGTTTCTGATGCATGCTCAGCTGGAGCCTCACTTTGATTAGCTGGTATAGTGGGTGACTTACTAGTCCCCTCTCCAGCAGCCACATCTAGTTGCTTACCAATATTCTTGCTTCTGGTAACCGGCATCATTACTATAATAAGAAAAACAAATGGATTCAGTGGTCAACTATGACTTCATATACAATATAGGCTCTATCGCACGATCTAAGAGATGAAGAAAAGAAATAATTCCTAAATGTCCATAGCCTCCTATTTATAGATGCGGTGCAAGACACATTGATAAACAAGACTCTACGTAGACACGGCTTTGTAGACTCACTAGGACTAACTTCTCTGATACCACTTTTGTCACGCCTCAAATCCTATTGGGGCGGACTTGCACCCGTAACCGAGGAGGCCTGGGAGAACTAGCTCATAACCTTATACTTTCCATGCATACCTCTATGACAACCCAAAATTCGGACAGTATCATGTCGCAAATAAAGGGAAATAATCACCTATATAAGCTCGAGCACACATATATATGTATATACAATACTTGGTCGTTGGATCCATCACGTCTACTAACAAAACACCACCTTGACTGTACATTAGGTCTACAAAGCCTCTAAACAATACACAGAGTTTAACTAAGGTCAGGACACACCTCACCATATAACTAACTTCTATACAATAACAAAATTTATTGGATATGACACGAAAAGCCCCGAAGCAAACTGGAGCTTACCAAAACTAGATGGATATCCTAGCTCTTACTTGTGCGGTGTATGAGCTGAGGTACCTGTGCCTACAGCATGAAATGCAGGTCCCCCATGGGGGATGTCAGTACAAAATCTGTACTGAGTAGGTAAAGCTGTAGATAATCACATATGATATAGGAGCTCAATAGAAATCATAAACAAGTGAATAAATTATAATAGGAGTGGACCCCACTTACTAGAACTTGTGACAACCTGTACATTGTATTTATTAAATCACTTTACCTTTGTTCTTATCATCTTTGTAATCATTACTGTACTGTACTGTGACCATTAGGCTGCCTACAGTACATATCAACTGGGATCGACCCATGATAGGCTTATGCCCCTGGGATACCATCCATAAACACATAAATAGGGATCGACCCATGATAGGCTTATGCCCCTGGGATACCACCTGATAAGAGAGAACTTCCATCACTTAGTTCAATCAATCTTTGAGATTGTTATTTCTGTTGTCACCGCATTTTTGATACTTTGAAACAATGATACATCAATAAGAGACATATAAATAGACCATCAATGCAATAACAATGAAGTAAGAACTCATTGGCACATCAATGAAGTGTTTTGGAGTCATCAATGCCATAACAATGAAGTAGGAACTTATTGGTTTATCAATGAAATGTTTTGGAGTCATTAATAGCACATGGATCTTGTTTGAGTAACCGGATACCTTCTGACATTCATTAGTGCAATAAACATGTAAGATTTAGAAAACAAGTAAGTATTGGAATGTGTTGACATCTTGTAGGGTGGAAATAAGTTCATTGGTAACGTAGGACATCATACAAAACCATTATGGATCACATGTTACTGAATAACTTTGGAAACTTTCTTAATAGAACAATTGTTCACTTTCATGTCAAAGATATGGTATAGAGTATGCTTTACATACTTGACTGTCAACCTTTAATACTAGTCCCAAATGGACTACTCGTCTTTTTGGATTACTTATCTACAATAAACATATATAGCAATCTAGTATTAGCGACCAAACGTCACAATTCAATTATTTAAATTCACCGAACTAGTGGCTAAGTAGTAAGCCTTAATTACACCATAAAATGTGTCACTTTAACCCTCTTATACTCCAATTGCATTCACATGCCATGCATATTCATACAACATCCTCCAATATCAAGTTTGGATTCATTTATCCTTTCAACCAATCCTTTAAACCAAATTGAGCCATAGACATAAATAATCATCAATTCAATAGTATATCACCATATCCACCTTCCATAACTCAATTACCATATCCACCTTCCATAATTCAATACAACCAAACCATGCAAAATAGTCCATAACCCTATTTTCATCACCTTTCAATAACAACCAATACATATAATCCTCTATCACACATATACATGGAAGAGAACAAAGGAAAATAATATTCATACCTTAGAATTCACCTCTTGACTATGCAATCCTGTTTGCACAAATAATAGGTGTCATTCGAAGCTCTCGATTTGACAAACGCAGTTATCGGATTACTTTGGAATTTCTACGATTGAATCAAAAGTAATTTAAAGGTCAAATTTGGCTACGGTTTGCTATTTATCAATGATTGATGATGAAAATGAGTTTTTGAACTCATATACATGTATATATACACATATTCTCGTCCATAATATAATAGGGAATGACCAAAATGCCTATAAAATTTAAATAATGTCAAATCTGTCCTTTGGTGGACTGTTTTGATAAGCTAAAGTAGATCGACCATAACTATTTGCTCTGATATCGGATTTGGGTAAAATTGGTATATTTGGAAAGATAACTCAAAGGGATTTCATTTCATATAAAGTAGGACACCCAGTTCGTTCTGTACAAGGAGTTATGGTCGTTTGAGTTTGACCCTAAAAATCTGTTTTGATAGGCTGAAGTAAAACGAGTATAACTCCTTACTCAGATGTTGTATTTGTATGAAACCAATTGCATTGGAAAGAAGACTCAAAGATCTTTCTTTTCATACGTCGCATCTCTCCCAGTTCATTATATTAAGGGATTTATGATCATTTGAAGTTGACCCAAAAATTTGGCTAGCCTCAGTAGTTTGTGTGCAGGAAATTTTCCTACACATTTACTATTCCCAAATATCCCGGCCACCGTTTTATAGTTTCGAACGTGTTCGATTATATCCGAAACCTATCCGTTTTTGGATATCTTTATATCATTGGAAAGCTTATTCAATAACCTTCGCATGGAACCATCGATGGGAAAATTCCGGTATAAATAAAATAATAAAATTAATTCTATATAAATAAGACCAATGCACGTACTTGAATACGCCAATACATGTACTTGAATATGGGGTGTTACAGTTTTGTGGGCCAAATATTTACCACGGTGTGCCAGGGAGGTTAGGGATTATCTCAGTGTGGTACGTTTAAATTTTCGTAGCCATTTGGGGGGACAAACGGGCGCTAATGGTGTGTTATAACCCACGGTTTTAGGTGAGGACCCGGGGTCCGAGCGTGCTGTGGGCCAAAAATCGACCGAGGTATGACAGGGAGGTTGGGCATCATCCCAGTATGGATCATTTAAATTTTTGTCGTCATTTGGGTGGACAAACGGGTGAAACGGCATGAACATGGCATTTTTGAGCTAAATCGGTGTGCTATAGCCACGGTTTCGGGGGTGGGCCTAAGGTCCAGGCTTGTTGTGGGCCCAAAATCGACTGGGGTGTGCAAGGGAGGTTGGGGATCATCCCAATGTGTTTTTTTTAATTTTTTGTGGCCATTTGGATGGACAAACGGTCAAAACGGTGCGTACGGGATATTTTAGGGATGAATCGGTGTGTTATAGCCCACGATTTTGGGGGTGGGCCAGGGGTTCGGGCGTGCTGTGGGTTGAAAATTGAACGAGGCATGCTAGGGAGGTTATAAATTGCCCTAGTATGGTCCATTTAAATTTTTGTGGTCATTTGGGTGGATAACAGGAGAAACGGCGCGAACGGGGCATTTTTGGGCAATATCGGTGTGCTATAGCCCACAATTTCGATGGTAGGCCTAGGATCCAGGCGTGCTATGGGCTGAAAGTTGATCGTGGCATGACAGGGTGTTTCGGAATCATCCCATTATGTTCTTTTTAAATATTTATGGCCATTTGGGTGGACAAACGGGCGAAACAACACAATTGGGGCATTTTCGAAAAAAATCAATGTGCTATAGTTCACGGTTTTGGGGGTAGGCCAGGGGTTCGGCTGTGCTGTCAACCAAAAATCATCCATGGCATGATAGGAAGGTTGGGGATCATCTCAGTGTGGTCTGTTTAAATTTTCATGGCCATTTGGGTGGACAAACGGGCGAAACAGCATGAATGGGGCATTTTTAGGCTAAATCGGTGTGCACCCACGATTTTGGGGGTGGGCCCAAGGTCTGGGTGTCCTGTTGGCAAAAAATCATCCGGAGCATGCCAGGGAGGTTGGGATCATCCCAGTGTGGTCCATTTAAATTCTTATGATCATTTGGCTATAAAAACAGGCGAAACGGTACGTACGGGGCATTTTCAAGCCAAACCGGTGTGCTATAGCCACGGTTTTGGGGGTGGGCCTGGGGTCAGAGAGTGTTGTGGGAAAAAATTGACCAGAGTGTGACAGGGAGGTTGGGGATCATCCTAGTATGGTCCGTTTAAATTATTGTGGCCATTTGGATGGACAAACGGGTGAAACGGCAAGAATGGGGCATTTTTGGGCCAAATCAGTGTGCTATAGCCCAAAAGTTTGGGGGTGGGACCAGATTATGGGCGTCCTGTTGGTAAAAAATTGACCTGGGCATGGTAGGAAGGTTGGGGATTGTCCAGGTTGGTTCGTTTAAATTTTTATGGCCATTCGGATGGAAAAACAGGCAAAACGGCACGAACGAGGCTTTTTCGAGCTAAATCGGTGTGCTATAGCCTACGGTTTTGGGGTTTGGCCTGGGGTCCCAGCATTCTATGTGCTGAAAATCGATAGAGGTGTGCCAGGGAGGTTGGGCATCATTCCAGTATGGTCCGTTTAAATTTTTGTGGTCATTTAAGTGGACAAATGGGAGAAACTGTGCGAACGGGGTATTTTTGGGCAAAATTGGTGTGCTATAGCCCACGGTTTCAAGGGAAGGCCTGGGGTCCGGGTGTGTTGTGGGCTGAAAATTGACTGGGGCATGCCATAATGTTTAGGGATCGTCCCTGTGTAGTCTGTTTATATTTTTATGGCCATTTGGGTGGACAAACAGGTAAAACGGTGAGAAATATTAACCGGGGCATTCCTGGGAGGTTGGGAATCATCCCAGTGTGGTCCATTCAAATTTTTAGGGACATTTGGGTAGACAAACGGGTGAAATGGCATGAACGGGGCATTTTTGAGCTAAATCAGTGTGCTATAGCCCACGGTTTTGAGGGTGGGCTCGGGGTCCAGGCATGCTGTTAGACAAAAATTGATCGGGGTTTGTCAGGGAGGTTGTGGATCATCCTAGTGTGGTCCATTTAAATTTTGTGGTTATTTGGGTGTACAAATGGGCGAAATGGCTAGAACGGGGCATTTTCGAGCTAAATGTGTGTGCTATAGCCCACGGTTTCGGGTGTAGGCATAGGGTCCGAGCGTGTTGTCGGCCAAAAATCGATCGGGGTATGCCAGAGAGGTTGGGGATCATCCCAGTATGGTGTATTTAAATTATTGTGGCAATATTTTTGGACAAACGGGTGAAACGACAGGAACGAGGCATTTTTGGGCTACATCGTTGTGCTATAGCCCACATTTTTGGGGATGAGACAAGGTTCTGGGCGTGCTGTCATTCAAAAATTGATCGGGGCATGCCAAGGAGGTTTAGGATCATCCAAATATGGTCTGTTTAAATTTTTGTGGCCATTTGGGTGTACAAACAGGCGGAACGGCGAGAACGGGACATTTTCGAGCCAAATCGATGTGCTATAGCTCATGGTTTTGGGTGTGGGCCCGGGGTCCGGGCATGCTATATACTGAAAATTGATTGAGGCATGCTAGGGAGGTTGGGGATCATCCTAGTATGGTCTGTTTAAATATTTATGGCCATTTAAGTTGGACAAACGGGCAAAACGGCGAGAACGGGGTATTTTTGGGCAAAATCGGTGTGCTATAGCCCACGGTTTTGGGGTGGGCCCATGGACCGGGTGTGCTGTAGGCTAAAAATCAACTGGGGCATGCTAGGGAGGTTGAGGCTCGTCCCAGTATGGTCCATTTAATTTTTTGTGGCTATTTGGGTGGACAAATAGGCAAACCGGTGTAAACGGGGCATTTTTTGGCCAAATCAATATGCTATAGCCCACAGTTTACGATGTGGGCAAGTGGTCCAGGGTTGCTGTGAGCCAAATATTGGCCGGGGAGTGTCAGGGAGATTGGGGATCATCTTAGTATGGTCCATTTAATTATTCGTGACAATTTGGGTGGACAAACGAGCGAAACGGCGTGAACGGAGCATTTTTGGGCCAAATCAGTGTGCTATAACCCATGATTTCAGGGATGGGCCCGGGCTTTAGGCGTGCTATGGGCCAAAAATTGACCGGAGAATGCCAAGGAGATTGGGGATATTCCAGTGTTGTCCGTTTAAATTTTTGTGGCCATTTAGGTGGACAAACTGGAGAAACGGCGCGAACGGGGCATTTTCGAGCCAAATTGGTTGGACTAGTCTAGCAAGCTCAATTTTGTTCCACACTGAATGTATATATTATGTTAACATCGTTTCATTGTACTGCATTTCTTTTCTTTTACTCCTATACTAAACAATTACAATAAGTAGGAAATAATCTTTTGTAAAGTTGGATCTCTTTTGCACATTAGTGTTGTCAAAATACCCGTGCCTTGAACGGGCATAGGTATCTAGTTTATATATATATATATATATATATATATATATATATATATATATATATATATATATATATATATATATACACACACACTAGATGTACCGCACATGCGTTGCACGTGTGATATGTTTATTGTTGAATTAGTATATTGAGAAATATTTATGTTATTTCATATCTTCATTTAAGCAGAGAAAAATAAGGCTTCTCTCTTTTGTTATTTTTGTAGTTTTGAAGTTATGTCATTGACAATTTTGAGTCATCAATAGTCGAGTTGTACTATGCAGTATAAACTGCTAACTAATCAAATATAATAATGTATCCGATTCCCTAGCTTAAAGATGTGTGATGCATTACTTTACGTGTGTTATGTGTGATGATTGGCTTGAATGATATCATTGGTAAATATGTTTGGGACACGTCCATACATTAACTGAATGGAATTAAACTTATAATTTTTTATGTGCACAGGCCGTTGTTGCAGTGGACTTTGATAGTATTGTAGAGGTAGAAAAGAAAGGCAGTCGAACAAATGATCCGGGAAGATTTGACAGTAAGATCCTATTGCAAAAACAAAGCGGTGTTATACTCTGAAATTTTTGATAAATAATGATCATGCCAAAATATAATATTTTATATTCAAAGTATTGTGAAGATGACTGAAGAAGTTAATCGAACCTTAAGATACTCACTGAAAATGGATTTTGATGAGGAATTTTCATTAGTTGATTCATTATATAGATGGTCAAACGAATTGGTGGCAACGCTTGGAAAAGTATCGTTTCCCAAAGTACGCAACTAATCAGGGTAAAAGTACCATTGCTTTGTGTGTGATACTTGTTTGAATTTTTGAAGCGTTAGTTGGGAGGGGGGTGCACGATTATTCGGTTTAATTGAAGTACTTAGGTTTTGTCAGAGTAATTACTATGGTAAAATTGTAATTTAATTTTTAAGTTATGGGCCTTCCTTCTACAATAGTTTAGCTTTTATAATTTTTATGAATATCTGCATGATTCATCCTAAAGTAATTTGCAAAGCATAATTATATTGGTGATTTTTTATTGGACTTCCACTTGTACCGACAAGTCCTTATTGTATAGATGTAAACGTTATTGAATTCATGGTTTCCTAAACTCATCTACTTCACTCTCTTTAGTATCAACATCGAACCCTCTCGGTAGCTGATAATGCTCAATCTATAGCTCTTGTAAGAGTGTAAAGCGGTCGCTGTCAAATATATAACCCAACTGGGTTGGGTATCGATCCCACAGGGAATAGCCGGTCAATAAGTAAGCAAAGATTATTAGACTTTTGGTGAAAGTCTCGTAAAAGGGGGGGGTTGTAACGTGCAAGTAATGTAAACAAAATAGTAAAGTAAAAACAGAAATAGCAAAGTAAACAGAAAGACTGTTTAGTAAGATGTTAATCAATGAGAATTGAGAGTTGGGGTTAGGTCCACCTTATGAGTTATACGTCTCTATTGGCTATGAGTTATGCGGAATTCAGACATGTATGTGCTTATAGAGAATTGTATTCTATGGTAAATCCAAGCGTCTTTCGACCTAACAAGGACTATTTCACTTTAACTCTTTCGAGCTTAAAGAGTATCTAATGGTACAAATTCTCCAAGAGGTTAATCCAGTTACGGCACTAACTTTTTAATAGGGGTTGGTGCCCTATTTATCTCTTTTCCAGACATATAACTTTTCTTTCGAACAAGTTAATACTATACTGGCGTATTCTATGCGTTTGCAACCACAAGAATTTGCATTAAGATGAAGAGAATACTGATATAAGCAGCATACGTGTCACGAATTCACAAACTCATAGCAATAGGTAGTATCTCATACGGCTTCCATAACCCCAACAGAGAAGTTTAGCTACTCATGAGTGCGATGGAAATCACAATAGACATTATCATTCTACCACAATAAAGATATCACGTGTAGTATGGTGTGGTATGGCTTTAGGCGTGAACTCCCTTTCAAAGTAGCGTTTCTCTTGTTATGGAATTTAAGAATTGAATAGATGAATAGAAGAAGAATAAAAAGTAGAATTAATTAGAAGTAGTAGTCAATGATGAGAATAATGAGAATGCTTCAAAAGCTTCAGCAAAATAGGGTATTTATAATACCCATATCCTATTCCTACTAGGCTACTGCGTACTTATCCTAATCCTGATAAATTACTGCATCATTATCCTAATCCTAATAAATTACTGCATCATTATCCTTATCCTTATAGGTTACTGTTGATCCCCAAAGTCTTGGAAAATGTTGTTTTTGCCCGGTACAGGTTTCCCATGCGTCACTTTTGGTCCTAGGCATCCAAGCTCTCCTTACCTTCTTTCGTGAAGCTTCCTTTGACATCAAGTTATCCATAAAATGCTGAAATCTGCATCATTTATACCTGAAAACTTGCTAATCACGTTTGTTAGCTCACTTACAGGAAAAAGGACTAAAAGTGCATGAGTTATATATTTTTTCCTCAAAACTTAGCTAAAATATGGGTAAATTAAAGCACTTTAGGCGTGTAAATACGCCTATCATCAACACCCCACACTTAAAGCTTTGTTCTTCCTCGAACAAAATATCATGTCCTTCTAAACATCCACTTAGGGTTTCACAGTAACAACACAAAATATTCATCAAGACAGGCACGACAATTATTAACAAAGTGTAGTTTTCTGATCACTTCTAGAAACAATTCAACCTCTAATATAGACTCGTGATGATGGTTAATTCGTATTCAAAAGTTAAGGCACAAAGAATCATACACAACTACCCAAAACTCATCAACCATGTGTGTCTCACATAAGGTATCACCCATAATCACTCACAAGTATTGTATATATTTCGAACATGGGTATAAGATTATCCTTGCTCTCACTCTCACAAAGAATTCATATGTTGCGACTGATGACCATAGGCTTGCCCTTAGTGTAATGCTCCACTAAATATCAGAATGCTAAGCTTAGGATCAAATAGGTCTTTTGCTGGTTGTAATGTAGGCTAAGGGACGGGTAGGACTATTTTGGCCAGAAATAGTGACTATGTTCCTAAGCGCTTTAATACATTACATTATGCCATTTATGCTTTCTTTCAAACAACCTTTCTACTTTCTTTTAATCTACCACCCTTTCTCACCTCTTTTGTTTTTCAATTTTGAACAGAATTAACTTTTTATTTTTCTTTTCCTTTTTCTTTTCATAACACACCTCTTATGATAGCAATTATTTTTCATAACAAATTCAAGCACCAATACATTCTAAGGCACTATTCTCACTCAATTTCCTCTTATTTTGTCACATGACTTTACACTTTAAAGCACTTAGAAATTTGGATCAAATTATGGTCTTGAAAAAAAAATGGATTAGGCTTACATATGAGGCTGTCAAAGAAAATAGGCTAAAGGCTCAAAAAGGGGTTATCTAGGATGATGTCCATGGGTAGATAAAATGAAGGTAAACAATCATAGGTTGCCAAAGAAATGCCTAAATCATCTCTTAAACTGACACTCTTTATTTCTCCTTACATACATACCAGGCAAGTTCTAGCATCAGCCACAAACACAGAGTATACTATAACCTCGCACACACAAGGCATATGGTCGACTTTATTGGGAGTAGTATAGACTCTTGACCCAATAGATGAAGGAATTGAACCACACACTTATCACATAATGAGTCACATTTAGAGCCTAAATGTCTCAATAGTAATGATTTTATCACAGACTCTTGTCACAATACCATGTTGTCTATCAGAACAATTTTATGCATCAAAATCTAAAATTTTTTTGAAAATTTAACTACTACTAAAAATCAAATAAATAAATATAGGTAGGCAAAGAAATACAGCATACAAATACCAGCACCCCACACTTAGACGGGACACACTGTCCTCAGTGAAAAATAAATAAGAAAAACCTGATTCCAAGAGTGTGTTGAGGTATTTGCAGCGAGGAGGATTCAGCTTGCTCTTTTCTTCCTCTTTTCTTACCTTTCTGTGAGGTGGATGCTTTTTTTTTCCTTGTCGTCCTTTTTGTGCCATTCTACTTGAGATCTCAATAAAGTCATGTTAGTTTCATCTCGGAAGATTCAATCGACAAACAGACAATAGTGGCACCACCCCACACTTAATTTGTTGACACAAACTAATTAAGTGAATGATGTCGATTACTCAGACTTCATCGACATACATTTAGGTGATATGTTCCAACAATATGTTCAGCACTGTCATACTTTCATGTCCTCTTAACGTTATGCAATCTTGACAATGCTTTCGTGTTTGGACTAATGCATCTTTTGAACAAAACTACTACATAGATATCGTATCAATTTATGGCATAGAAATAATCACAACATTGCATGTTTGTAGTCACCCATGATTTTCATCTCAATGAACAAGTCATTTCAACATGTAAGCTTTCAAGTTACAAGATTATGCAATTATCTTGACCGTGTCGATTTCGCAAAAGTATGACAGTGTATCAAAATCAAATACAAGTTGGAAACAAGTCAAGAGCATCCATACATATTCTTTCACTCACTTAGTTGTATCAACCACATTCAAATCACCAACACTACTTCACGATTTAACAACTTATTATAAGCGTAGTATTGTAATACTTACGTAATATAAAAGAAGAGAAAAGGAGTACTTACTTGGTTAATGGCCTCGGAAGATGTTCTTGCAAAGTTAAAAGAGCAAAAATAAAAGTTTTGAGAGTTTTGGGAGGCAAAGGCGGCGCCTATAGCTTTTCCTAGTTGAGCAGAAGGCCATAGCATAGGCCATGCCTAATGCTTTGCCTAGTTGAGCAGAAGGATTTTGCATAGGCGGCGCCTATGCTATGGCATTGTTGAGCATAGGCGGCGCCTATGCTATGGCACTCTGGAATTCGAGATCTTATCCCATAGCATAGGCCTTGCCTTGTTCGTGGCCTAGATTTACATAGGCCTTGCCTTGTTCTTTGCCTATATTTTCATAGGCAATGCCTAACCCATAGCCTTTTGCTTCTTCATTCCTAACTTACCACCTTCGACATTCAATACTTCCAAATCAAAATTTGAAACCAATCTCCTCTTTTACACCTCTTGCACCTACATTTACTCAAAAACAACAAAAACGATTAGAACGATTGGTTGCCTCCCATCAAGCGCCTTAGTTTTGGTCGTGGCTCGACAAAATCCTTGGAAAACAAAAACAACAAAAACAATTAAAAACGATGGGTTGCCACCCATCAAGCGCTTGATTTATTGTCGCGGCACGACATAGCTATCTTGATTACTTAGACTTCATCGAGATAGATGGTGCATCATTTTTTGAATCGATTCATACGACGCTGATACTTACTTTTAGGCATGTAATCTTCTTCGAGATGACTCTTGTGCATACATATCCCAGGAGGGATACCAATTACATCATCAATAGACCAACCCATAGCTCTCTTATACCTCTTCAGAGCAGAGATGAGAGCCTCTATGTCCAGTTCACTTAAATCATCCGCAACACTCACCGAAAGTGTATTTTCGTATCCTAAGAACATATACCTTAGGTGACTTGGTAGCTCTTTCGATTCTGGCATTGGTGGTTCCTCAATGGAAGTCTTCGTTGTTGGTGACGGTTGATTCTTAATATCAAGGTTCGGCTGTTTAGGAGTATGAGAATAGGACCCTATTTCTGTTAGAGCACACATAGTTTCTTCATAATCTTCAACATTCTCGCGCTCAAACTTCAACAGCGCAGCAGACAATGGCTCAACAGTACACTGCTTCTCTACAGATAATTCTTCCTCAACCTCATAATAAACATTAGCTATAGAGAACACATCCACATCTTTGGGCTGCTTTATTGATTTGCATACATCAAAACGAACCACTTCATCATTCAGCCGAAATAAAAGCTCATTGGCTCGTAAATCAATAAACACACTTCCAGTTGCAAGGAAAGGGCATCCCAAGATTATGGGAACTTCAGAATCCACCTCGCAATCCAAAATAACAAAGTCTGCAGGAAAAATAAAAGTGGAAACCTTCACCAGTACATTATATAAGATACCAATAGGTTATTTTACCGACCTATCTACCATCACAAGTCGCATATTAGTTGGTGTAGGATCACCCAACCCTAACTTCCTGTAGACAGATAGTGGCATCAAATTGATGCTAGCTCCCAAATCGCACAATGCCTGGTACGCGAAATCTGTTCGAGCGCCTCTACCAACGGAACATTAATGGTCAGCTGCTTCAACATCATCATGAATTTGCTAAACCTTGTATCATCTGCAATATTCTTCAATCTTTGAGGAAAAGGTGTTGGTGGAAGTGGGATTGGTTTCTCCACAGCTTTCTTCTCCTCTTGCTTCCGTATTTTAGTCTTTTCAGGCTGCAATATACTTAGTGTGACGTCATGGATGTTGTGGTTGGCTTCTACTACGTTTTCTCTATTAGCCTTATCATCGTTGTCTGCTATATCGTCGACCACTTGCTTGCCTTTGGATGAAGTTTCCAGCACCTTACCACTTCGAGTAGTAATAGCCATGCATGATCCATCTTTCCTTGGATTTTGCGCAGTGTCGCTAGGTAAAGTGCCAGCCTTTCTTTGATTGAGTGCTGCGGAAAGTTGGCTCAATTGCTGCTCTATTTGCTTTATTGAAGTGGAATGTGAGTCAACCAATTGCTTTATTGAGGACAAATCATTTATTACCTCCGTTACTCCCACGCTGGTTGCTTCCACTCCTTTCAACAGTTTAGCCATCATATCTTCCATATTTCTATAACCAGATGTAGTGGCGTCACGTCTTCCTGGGGGAACATACAAACCACTCTTGTCATTCTTGTTCGTCCAACTACCTTGGTCCTTGCTTCTAGATTTATCATAATAGTTCCGACCTTGGTTTCCTTGGGTATTACCTCGGAAACCCCCTGATTGTTTAAGTAGTTGGCCTCTTCTTCCGAATCAGATTCGTCTCTTTCTTTTGACGCAACAGCTTTGACTTTTTTGGTCTTCCCTTATAATAGATGTTTTGTAAGAAGATCCACTTGTGTTTTCAGGTGCGTCATATCTTGATCGCATTCTTCTTCTCTTCTCCTTTGGTCTGCAGTCATGCCAATAAATAAAGTGGGGCTTGCTACCTCAGAATCCCTGGTATGCCAAGCTCTACTTTGCTTCGTCATCCGATCTAGCATATTGCTTGCCTGACCAAAGGTGAGGTCCATAAAAGATCCTCCAGCTGCATTGTCCACCACTGGTTTAGTTATTGAATTCAAGGATTTGTATAGTATCTCCATTAGGTGAACATTGTTCATATGGTGGTTTGGGCAACGCATTAGCTTCGTCTTGAACCTCTCCTATATTTCATGAAGAGCTTCGATTGGAAGCTGTCGAAAGTTGCTGATTTCATCTCTCAATTGTTCTCTTTTGGATGGCGGAAAGAATCTTTCTAGGAAAGCGTCTTTCAACTGGCTCCAATTAGTGATAGAATCAGGAGTCAGCCCGTTCAACCATAGAGTTGCCTCCCCAGATAGAGACAGTGGAAATAGGCACAATCGAATTGTATTCTGTCCAATGCCAGGATTGTCGAATGACTTACATGTAGAAATAAAGTTAATCATATGCATATTCGAATCATCGCCTGCTAGTCCACCGAATAATCCCTTGAGTTGCAATAACTGAATCATGGTGCTTGTGATGTTGAACTTGGCTCCGGGTGCCAATGGTGGAGGAATAATGGCTCCTGTGGATCCGGCTCCATCAAGATCATCATCATCGTCGTTGAAAGCTGGTTGTACAGGTCAGCGTTCATGCCTAAACCTAGCTTAACGATCTCTTCTGTTAGCAGGTGTTGCGATCTCAGCAGCATGCCTTGGGTTTAGTAACTCGTCATCACCTAGGTCCTGATCGTCAGGATTTGTCGCTCGTCAAGGGTTATCAATATTCTGTTGATGCACTTAAGCGGCTGCTAGAGCAGCTAGTCTCGCCTGTTCCGGTTGAGCAGCCATCCTTTCAATTTCGTGTTGTGCCTCCATTCTGCCAATACGTTGTGGTTCAGGATTGATAGGTAATAACGGTTGACCAGAACTTCGAGTATGGGGCATGCACTGAATAAAAACCTGTAGAAAAGTAAAACAAAAACTAAAAGTAAAAGTACGAGAATCTTTGACCAAAGGGTCTAGTAATTATTACAAACTTAGTTGACAACCGTATTCCCCAGCAACGGCGCCAATTTTTGATAACGCTTAATCTACAGCTCTTGTAAGAGTGTAAAGCGATCGCTATCAAATATATAACCCAACTGGGTTGGGTATCGATCCCACAGGGAATAGCCGGTCAATAAGTAAGCAAAGATTATTAGACTTTTGGTGAAAGTCTCGTAAAAGGGGTGATTGTAACGTGCAAGTAATGTAAACAAAATAGTAAAGTAAAAACAGAAATAGCAAAGTAAACAGAAAGTGTTTAGTAAGATGTTAATCAATGAGAATTGAGAGTTGGGGTTAGGTCCACCTTATGAGTTATACGTCTCTATTGGCTATGAGTTATGCGGAATTCAGACATGTATGTGCTTATAGAGAATTGTATTCTATGGTAAATCCAAGCATCTTTCGACCTAACAAGGACTATTTCACTTTAACTCTTTCGAGCTTAAAGAGTATCTAATGGTACAAATTCTCCAAGAGGTTAATCCAGTTACGGCACTAACTTTTTAATAGGGGTTGGTGCCCTATTTATCTCTTGTCCAGACATATAACTTTTCTTTCGAACAAGTTAATGCTATACTAGCGTATTCTATGCGTTTGCAACCACAAGAATTTGCATTAAGATGAAGAGAATACTGATATAAGCAGCATACGTGTCATGAATTCACAAACTCATAGCAATAGATAGTATCTCATACGGCTTCCATAACCCCAACAGAGAAGTTTAGCTACTTATGAGTGCGATGGAAATCACAATAGACATTACCATTCTACCACAATAAAGATATCACGTGTAGTATGGTGTGGTATGGCTTTAGGCGTGAACTCCCTTTCAAAGTAGCGTTTCTCTTGTTGTGGAATTTAAGAATTGAATAGATGAATAGAAGAAGAATAAAAAGTAGAATTAATTAGAAGTAGTAGTCAATGATGAGAATAATGAGAATGCTTCAAAAGCTTCAGCAAAATAGGGTATTTATAATACCCATATCCTATTCCTACTAGGCTACTGCGTACTTATCCTAATCCTGATAAATTACTGCATTATTATCCTAATCCTAATAAATTACTGCATCATTATCCTTATCCTTATAGGTTACTGCTGATCCCCAAAGTCTTGGAAAATGTTGTTTTTGCCCGGGACAGGTTTCCCATGCGTCACTTTTGGTCCTAGGCGTCCAAGCTCTCCTTCCCTTCTTTCGTGAAGCTTCCTTTGACGTCAAGTTATCCATAAAATGCTGAAGTCTGCATCATTTATACCTGAAAACTTGCTAATCACGTTTGTTAGCTCACTTACAGGAAAAAGGACTAAAAGTGCATGAGTTATATATTTTGTCCTCAAAACTTAGCTAAAATATGGGTAAATTAAAGCACTTTAGGCGTGTAAATACGCCTATCATCAGTAGCTACCTTTTTAATGTGTTGGCTAATCATCGACCACCATACTCTTCTCTGTACAGTGTACTAATCGGTGCGTTCAAGATTTGATTTATAAAATAAAATATGCAATCCAAAGACGCCATTTCTAGTTTTATGAATTAGATGAAACAAATAGTACTGCCATTAAGTGTAGCATAATCTATGGGTTATCATCTTAAAATTGACGAATTAAAGAACTCGTTATACATGTTTATTCCTTTTTACCGTGTTAGTTGAATAATTTTTATCCTCTCATAGCGATAGTTAGAGTACAAGAAATTAGAAATAGATATTGTTATTAGTTGTTAGTGTTTTGAAAGAAGTTAATTCTACTAAGGCGGTTAAAGGGGCGTAAAATTTTATTTGGGATGCAGTCTTAATTATAATTTGAAGCGGTTTGAAAAAAGAATCGGCGTAGGCATTGTTTTTTGGGGGGATTATGTCGAACGCTTGCTTTCTTTTGTGTCTCATTTCGCTTATTACTCCTAGTATCATCCCCTGCTCGTAATTACTGCTTTTTATTATTCATCGTGGATTCAGTATTTCTATTCCAGTATAATTCGAGTTGTGGTCCCCACTGATTACACATTCTAAGGTCTCATTGATACGATAGAATTGATAGTGGGCAATAGATTACGGCATGGTGTTGGTAATGCATTAGTATACAAGATCCTCTTGTACAAGTATGTGGTTGAAGGAGAAGGTTTAACTGAACATAATTTGATATTGATGATGACCTTTAATTGAAAGAAAGAAATATATGGATGTTAGTGGTTCGTAGCAGTTGTAATGTACAGATTTGGAGTACTGTGAGCTTCTAAAACTCTTCGTTGGTACTTGAATGTGCATAAATTACAATTGATTCCGCTACTATACTTTAATATACTTACCTGGCACAAATACATTATATGCTTCGTAAAATATGCATTACAATTAAAACAACTTTTAGACTATGTTGGTATTCTTTAACTTTATTTTGAGGCAAAACATAAATGGAAAGACGCCATCTGAATCTTCCTATTCAACTTGCGGTAGTTCTTACTTTCTTCCTTCTGTAATACTAGGAAAAATTGGATATGTTAGTCATAATAACTTAAAAAATGAATAATTAGTTACTATAAGTTGTTGTAATTAGAGTGCATACCTTTACAGAGGTTGAATCGATGTACTCTTTGACGCTATAACCAAAGAAAAATTTGGCAGCTTAAATTAGTATAACTCGTGCGCGCCGTTCTCCACCAGAAACTTCCAGCATTAACGAGTGCGGGATCCATTTTTTAAGTTGACAAATTGCTAAAACATAAATTTTCCTAGCGAGTGTTAATTTACACACCTTTCTTGCAATCTTTGTTGTGTTTGTATTCTCAATTTCTCTACATCATAATGCAACAGTTGTTTTTCTTGGCAATGAAACTGAAACTGGCCTTTCTTAGATTAAAGTCCCAAATTTGTGAAGCTAATTTTCATCTATAAATAGGATTTTCTAAAAGATTCCAGCGCATCAGAAACAGATATACATGTCTTACAGGGCTTCTCAACTTGTATAACAACATGAAAAGGGCAAATAAACGTACACGACTGAATTTGGCCGTAACTGGAAGTCATAAATTGTGTACTACCATATGAACATATAAATAGGCCTTTCTCTTATTTGGCGTATTTCGATAGAATGGACTTAGGTATTTATATGCATAAAGCTTAATTGTTTAGCTATAAAGTTTGACATTATGTAAACACGTGTAACAGAAGTGAGATGTCGTATACATATGAACAGGGCATACCTTTTGGCAAACGTCCGGATTGTGAGACTTGAAGGTAAGACTCTCCCCTTCCGTGATGTCGTAGGGATGGAAACATGTGAGCATAAGAGAGATAAGGATATGTAAAAATATTATCATTTTAAAACCTTCTTGTGACCTATAGAAAAATTGTGGATAGCTTAACTTTACAAATGACACATATATTGACATTATGTAAACAGTGTAACAGAAGTGAGATGTCATATAGATATAAAAAGGGCATACCTTTTGACAAACATCCGGATTGTGAGACTTGAAGGCTAGACTCTTCCCTGGCGTGATATCGTAGGGCTGGAAACATGTGAGCATAAGAGAGATAAGGATATGTAAACATATTACTTCATGTGAGCATAGTGGAATCTTAATGGATCAAATCATTTAGTCCTAAAAGAGGTAGAAATAAGGAAGGTTACATTACTTGTAACATATTTCTTATTCACACTGAGACTTTTCATAAAATCTTTACTTTATACATTAGCCTTATTGACTCTATAAGAACGATAAGGAATGATTTGTAGGCGCATATCTTTACTGTAATCGCATAAAATAATTGACAACTTATTAGTATAGTCACAGGGATTTCTGCATGCGAATATTTATTTCCCCCAATGAAGTTGTTGCTACCATACCAGCGGAACATGTTGGAGATTTGATGTCCATAAATGAATTACAAATTTAACAGTGAAGAATATGTTTTGATTCAAAAGGGACTATGTTTCGTTAAGCAGAACATGTTTTCATTCAAGAGAGACTATGTTTTGTTAAGCAGGAGTAACATGGCATACCTTTGGGCGGCCATCTGCATTGTGAACCTTCTGATTATTAAATTGAAGTAGGCATACCTTTTTGCGTCGGTTTGGATTGGGAACCTGCTGATTGGTAAATTAAATAAAGCACTCCACAGCAACTCTGTGAAAAATTATTTCCCCATGAATTTTTTGCTACAATATGAGCGGAACATGTACCATACCAGCAGAACATGATGGAGAGTTGAGGTCCATAAAAGTATTAAAAATTTAACATTCAATGACATGTTTTGATTCGAAAGCGACTATGTTTGGTTAAGCAGTAGTAAAAGGGCATACCTTTTGCCATCCGTCTGAATTGTGAATCATCTGATTATTAAATGGAATTAAAAATTCCAGATCAAGGCTAAAACCACCAGTTTTTCACATGAGCTTTTTGCTACCATACAAGTGGAACATCGTCGAGATGTGACATCCGTAGAAGAATTAAAAAATTAATAGTGAACAGAACATTTGCATTAGAAAGTGATGTTTGGTTAGGCAGAAGTAACAACGCATACTTTTTTGCGTCTGTTCGGATTGGAAACCTGCTGATTGGTACATTGAATAAAACACTACACAACAATCCAGTGAACAACTGTTAGAAAAAAACACTCTACAACATTCCTGTGAATAATTGTTTCCCCAAAAACTTGTTGGTAGCATACCAGAGGAACTTGTTGGAGATTTTACAAAAGTGAGTA
Organism: Capsicum baccatum var. pendulum; assembly: GCA_030864225.1. Lineage (NCBI taxonomy): Eukaryota > Viridiplantae > Streptophyta > Magnoliopsida > Solanales > Solanaceae > Capsicum > Capsicum baccatum. Next base: position 12,902,504 of record CM061557.1, read on the forward strand.
TGTTTGATTAAGCAGGAATTACTAGGAATACCTTTTGGCTTCCGTAATTACAAATTTAACAGTGAAGAACATGTTTTGATTTCAAAAGGGACTATGTTTGGTTTAGCAGAACATGTTTTCATTCGAGATAGACTATGTTTTGTTAAGTAGAAGTAACATGGCATACCTTTGGGCATCCATGAATTGTGAACCTTCTGATTATTAAATTGAAGTAGGCATACCTTTTTGCGTCTGTTTGGATTGGGAACCTGATGATTGGTAAATTAAATAAAGCACTCCACAGCAACCCTGTGAACAATTGTATCCCCATGAATTTTTTGCTACAATATGAGCGGAACATTTACCATACCAGCAGAACATGATGGACATTGAGATCCATATAAGTATTATAAACTCTAACATTCAATGACATATTTTGATTCGAAAGCGACTATGTTTGGTTAAGCAGTAGTAAAAGGGCATACCTTTTGCCGTCCGTCCGAATTATGAGTCATCTGATTATTAAATAGAATTAAAGATTCTAGATCAAGGCTTAAACCACCAGTTTTTCACATGAACTTGTTGCTACCATACAAGCGGAACATCGTCGAGATGTGACATCCATAAAAGAATTTAAAATTAACAGTGAACAAAACATTTGCATTAGAAAGTGATTATGTTTGGTTAGCCAGAAGTAACATCGCATACCTTTTTGCGTCTGTCCGGTTTGGGAACCTGCTGATTGGTACATTGGATAAAACACTACACAACAATCCAGTGAACAATTGTTTCCCCATGAACTTGTTGGTAGCATACCAGAGGAACTTGTTGGAGATTTCACAAAAGTAAGTATGTTTGATTAAGCAGGAATAACTGGGAATACCTTTTCGCTTTCGTCCGGATTGTGAGCGTTGAAGGCAAAACTCTTTCCCTAGCGTTTAAGCAGGAATAACTGGGAATACCTTTTGGCTTCCGTCTGGATTGTGAGCGTTAAAGGCAAGACTCTTTCCCTAGAGTGATGTCGTAGGGGCTGGATAGTTATTGCATATGGTTTACAGTGGCGTTCCTGGCGTTGTAACTGTTGGAGGCAACACTTATGTTTTCCCGATTGGTTTTTTTTAATATATAAACTTGGATTTTTATGTTGGGGGTAGTTTAGTAATTTCACTTTAAGATTGTAACTTCCTATTTTAGCTTTAATAATTCTTCGTACCTCATTATTCCACGGCATGATTCATGTGGTCAAGGTCATAGACATCTAGACATATCTAACACTTTTGTAGCTGATTTTTTAATGCAACCTGACACTTTTTCCATAGAGTGTCTACGACTTCCTCTACATACCAAGCTCCATTCTCACGTAGTTTTTCCTGAAACACTAATGGTGTAGCACTTTTTAATGCCACCACCTAATTCGTGGTTGTTTCTACGTCATTGTTTTACTCATTCTACTCCTAAACTTTACATCTAAGCATATATTAGGAGGTAATCCCTTTTCCTAGAATAACCTTCAGTCCTTGAATATACTTCGGTCTCATCTTCTTTTAAGGATAAAGTCTATTTCACTATGGTTACCCCCATTCTTACAAGTAATTAAGTGAGAATCCCTCCTTTTAAAATAGTCTTCCCTTCGTTATTTCGATAAATACAAGAGACTTTTGGTTCTTACATCAACAACCAGTCATAAAATAAAAAGATTATGAAATTGACTTCAACGATAGATAAATACCTCCTCAAACATAGAAGTGTACAGCTCAGTGAATCAAACACCCCAATTCAAACTAGTTGGAGTTTGTTGAAAATAAAAAATTGATCTATAAAAGTTATACTTAAAAAAATTAAGAAAACCCAATCCAAATAAACAGCAAAAGTGGGGAGGACCACAACGATATTACCAGCAAATAAATAGGAGAAAATTACGAAACACACTAACCTCTTTCATCCCTAGTGTAAGATGGTTTCCTGCACGGCCCACATTCTCAGCTCTTGAAGACCAAAACTGGTAACCATTACGAATCCATATAGGAATTGCAATAGATAGGCACGCTACCATTAACGGTACAGTCAATGATAATCACAGAAAAACTGATGATTTGCTACAAATCCAATATGTACAACAGAATTATCAACCAAAAGATACAGCCAAGAGCATATCATGTTTCCTTGAGGATTTAACTAACTAAACAAGGCAATGATCAAAAATTCAAGACACAGCAACCAACAGAAGATATGCATGTGCAATTAATATACAAATAAGGAATAAAACGTATGTAACGAATAGATCATTGTAATTACTCAACCCTTCATTTTGAGATTTTATGCTCTGTTTCGTGTTTGAAACTTCCTACAGGATGGTATAATGTTTTACAACTTCTTGGCATGTTTGGATTGGGACCTGAGGGGCTTGGGTGGATTTCGACATGCTTGGGGAGAAGACAGTAATAGCAAATTTCTATTGGTGCAAGCTTAATAACGATCATGCAGTGTGGTTAGTGGGTAACCTTCATGGTCACATCGGCATGCCTTAGCAATACTTCGCAACTGCATAAGGAATGGTCACGATTGCACAATGATAGAGCTTCAGGTATAAGAATTAGATCATGCAAATTTCTCTTGGTGCAAGCTTAGTAACGATCATAAGTGTGGTTGGTGGGTAATCTTCACGGTCGCGTCCGCATGCCCTAGCAATTCTTCGCAATCGTGTAAGGCATGGTCACGATCGCGCAAGGATAGAGCTTCAGGTATAAGAATTAGATCTTTGGGACATGGTATTTTCCTTTTATTTCTGAAGCTTGGAAGCTCGGACTAATACGATCTTAACCTAAACAGTTAATAAGATCTTAACCAATAAATGAAATAACAGGATTGAGCTTGGCAGCTGAGACTGAAACAGTTTTGAATAACAGGATTGAGTATCTTTTAGAGAGAACCATATCTTCTTTTAAAACCTAATTCAATTTTCCAAAAGTAGAACAATTTTCTTAATTTTTACGATTTCTACAATTTTCCAACCTCTGGATCATTTTGTTGATTTTTTTTTCAAATTTATAGATTGTAAATTGGTTGGATTCTTTTTTTTTATCAGGTAAACAATTTCATTAATCACAGGTCCAAACTAGATCGTATACAAGCAGTATACTAAAAAGTAAAGAGCCTACAGCATGACATGGCTCTCTACAAAAGACACCCAATCCTTTATACAACCTGCCAAAAATAAATAAGGGATCGGAGGCTACTCCAACTGCCCAAATCAGTTATACCCCCTCACTAAAAAGTTGGGGTTGGCCCCCTCCCTCGCTAAAAGCTTTACAGGGAATCCAAATTGACATTACGGGGAAAGCCAAATTGACTTTACGGGGAAAGCCTCCTCCACCTCCCTCACTACAAGCTTCTCAAAAAAGGACTTGACAGTAAAATGGTTGGATTTTTAGGGTACACAAGGGTAGGAGGAGAGTGAACATAGAAGAAGAAAGGGTGGGTTGAAGGAAAAAGAAAGTGGGGGTTGCAAAAGAATAAAGGGGGCGGTTGGAGGTGGAGGAGAGGTTTGAAGAAGAAGGAGGAAGTGGGGGAATGGCGTGGGTTACCTTTTCTCTTTTCTATTTTTTTTAATACATACATAATATACATATTAGTGGGTTCCCTTTAAAAAAAATTGATGTGGCTCTTACGTTGCAATGAAGTGGTACTGGCACGACAATGATATGGCACATGTGTAATACACTCTCCATTGTGAGAATGGTATTATAGTGTTAGGCTTGAAAGTTGTTTAGGGTATCTAAATGTTTGTAAAGTTAAAGTGCTAAAGTTCAGACGTATAAGATTAGGGGTGATTTTGTCTTTTCTCATTATTCTATTGTACTTCATTGCCACCATAATGTCTTGATAATGTGGTCAATTCTAGATACTTTTAAATTGATTCACCTGACGGGTAAAGTTAGGGGTCATCACGGCTTAGGGAGATTTGGATCATGACAATCACAAACTTGACTTTGTGTGCCTAAAGGAAACTTCTTCACACTAATCTAAATGTTTGCAATGAGTATGTTTTAATAGAATATATGCAATATAAGCTGCTTCTATAAGTTTACTTGACAGTGATTGAGACATAAAATTAATAATACAAGAAGGGTTTACCTTAAGAATGAAAGAAGCAGACCAACACAAGTTCTCAGCATCCAAGCGATAAAGCCATACTGCAACAATGTAGAAAATTTTACCCAAAAATTGATAGTAAAAATACTGAGCATCTAATGCAATGAGACAACAGGTCAGACTGCCTTCAGAAAGTATTATGCTAAAGTGAATCTCAATTTTTATAGTACTGCACTGGTAAACCCATCATTAAGTTAAAAGTGGATGTCCACTAGTCAGATAGCTATGTGATCAGAAAGAGAAGTCACTATAAGAATATCAAGTGTCCTGTATTTGATACGTATAAACGTGATCAACCATCAATTGTCAAATTTTCACGACCCAAACTGGGGCCCTGGCGTGACGAGTATCCCAAACCATAAAGGACCGAAACACCCCTATCTGTCTGGTAGTCATGCACATAATTCATATAATAAAAACAAATGCAGAAGATAAACAGTATTACGGAATCATGGTCAGGAATCATACGAAAGCAATAATGGGGAATAATGTCCCACAATCTCAACACAACATCTCTATAACGTCTGGGAAATCTCTACTACATGAGTGAAACAAATATCTATCTGAAAACTGGAACAAGACCCCCATTATATCCAAAACTAATAACTGGTAAATGAAACTGCCAAATATCAGGCCTTCCGAAAAATAGAAGGCTCACCAAGTGACTCTGCAAATATGTCTGAGTAAATCTACTAATTTTTTGAACCCCAAGACTATGCCTCCGAACCTGGGAGGGAAAGGGGTCAATAAAAAAGTACTGGTACGCAAAGATATCAAAACAAAATATAATACTTTTACAAAATATAGTTGAGAGTCATTATAAAGCAGTTTCATATCAAATCATTTGAAAACACATGGGCGTAATGTAATTGTTTTCAACAACAATGCAATGCAACTGAGCTAGGTGGAATATCCTACATATCATATTTACACCAACTGTCAAACCTCGGTTGCTGCCAAGATTAGAGTATAAGTGAGGGGAAGACACACAAGATCACACATCAAGGTGTCTCGACCCAATGGTAGTGCACAAGATCACAAAGCAGGGCTCCTAACCATAGTCCCAATTTGGGAATAACTAAAGTAAGGTACGCAAGATCACAAAGCAGGGTACCAAATTCCCATGTCGGAAAACATGGTTTCCAGCGATGAGCCCTTACACTCAAACGCCTTCTTTGGGCATCCACCTATCTTATAAAAAATCAATCCATTCAAATTTCATCTGATTCAATCACATATCATATTTTGTAGGGTATCATCATACCCGACTTGAAAGCCATCAATATCACATCATTCTTCTCATTCAACAATTGTATTCAACATGTTTCAACACAAATAGCCCTCTCATTTTCAAGTTAAAATCATATCAATTCTCAAAACATTTCATGTCATGCTTTTCAAGATGTTTTCAAACAATTTACATCATATGAACATTTAAAACAAATTCACATCAAGAGAGGAAATTTCATATCATTCATACTCTCAAGTTAACATCTTTTTGGAATACATGCTTAAACATATATCATATAGCAAATCACTTTGGGAGTAGGCCTAAGGGCCAAATCAATATCATAAAACGTTTAAAACATAATCATATTCATAATTTCAAAACCCCTATTTGTAAACATTAATTTTTAAAGCCCATGAGATTTTTGAGATAACCCCGCGTACCTCTATATATGAATATGATAGGTGTTTCTTGAAGCCTACGTTGCGGGGATTCCAAATCTTCAATTTCTTTTGAAAACCCATGGTTGAATCTTGAACTGTTTGGATTTTTATTTTGAAATCCTAGATAGAGTTATTGAACAATTTTGATGAATAAAGGTGTATTTTGGGGTCTTTGGGAACTGAATTTCGTGTTTAGGGCTAAGTAAGGGTGGAAAAGGACCATTTTACCCCAAAAATGGAGTGTCTAAGTCACTTGAAACCTTTACATAGCTGCTGCCTATGCTATCGACTATGTTTACATAGGCACCGCCTATGCTATCGCCTATGTTTACATAGGCGCCGCCTATTCTATTGCCTATATTTACATAGGCACCGCCTACTACTTTGAAAGGCCATAACTTCTTGCTCGGGTGCCGAATTTTAGCAAAATTGTTATCGTTGGAAAGCTAACTCAAAGACTTATCATTTGACTCACAGTAGGATCTCTAATTCGACATATACAGAGAGTTATGGTTGATGGAAGGTGACACAAATTACAACGTCCACTAAAACTTAATCGATCGAAATAGTTTCAACTCGTCCTTGAGTTGAAGGACCTCTATGGTCTAAATTCAAGCTTGAATGGATTCACATACTACGCAAATAATTAACATGCCATATTGGCATAGGATTTATAGCTTTGAGATTATCAACGCATCAGAATCATGGTCTCTATTGTAGCCCGAAATGTAGGGCGTTACATTATCTCCCCCTTGGGATCATTCGTCCTCGAATGATGGGTAGGAACATATTGAAGCTTAGAGGTATGGAATAATGTGGACACGACATGTCCTCTAATAAAGAATACACTGATCTGAAACATGACCATATGGATGGAACAAATAATGTTCTAAATTTTTATACCGGACATGCATATCTGATGCATGGAATACACGACTGAAGCTACTCATAAGTTGAATTCTCATAATGAACATGCATACCTGATGCATGGATTTGTCACTGAGTCATTCTCATGAACGCAGAACTGAATACACTGATAAGATGAACTTTTTCTATTGGACATACATTTCTAGTACATGCATATCTGACTGAGCTGATGTATGAACATGTGACTGAATACGCAATGATAACTGGTGCGGAGCTTGTAATAAGAATCTATGCATGCAACTAAATGGGGTATCTCCCCCTTGGGACCCTATGTCCCTCTATGAATGCTCAATTTACTAAGCTGCTCAGAAAACTGAGGCGATGCACTAGGCACCTACAAATTTAATCATAACTGAACATCTGGAATATAAATCTAGTACATGATGCATGAATTGAGCTACACTCGCAAATACTAGTATACTCTATTTTGGAATAGCAACATATCTGGTTTGCTGGCCACATAGACTGAACTATACTGGAAAGTTATACTTAATCTGGAGTATCTCTTCAATACTCTCTCTAAAGAAGTTCTAGAAGTAATAGGGAGCCATGAATCTTGGGTATGGATTACACAAGACATTCAACTGAGAAAATCATAACATTGACACTACTCTACAGCCTGGAATATAGACATATAACTCCTAAATTAGGATAGAATTTTCAGACCTTTGGCAATACAACTTCTTACTTTCAGTCTTAGCGCACTTCTCGAATATCCCTTAACTATACTATTCCCTATAAATATCATATTCATTCAACTCTGCTTAAAATTCTCATATGAGCATTGACAAATCTTTCTACTAGTATCTAAAGTAGCTTAAATCCTTTCACGGTGATCAAGACTAATTTTAAATCACAAAATACAACATGCCACACCACGATACTAGTCTAAACCATATGATTTAGTCTTCTGTATCCTCTTTAGATATCACACCCTAAGCATAACGTGCCTTACCACTTCAACGACCAGCTCTGAACTCTTACTATGGATTTACTAGAGCATATTGTGTCCCTCCACTTAAATCCTAACATGTCATTCAAGCCTATATTTATAACCACATATGACCTCCAAGGCAAACATCCATAAGGACATACTTCACATATTCTCTAAACCACTATCAAAATAACTCCCACGCACTACCCCAAGAACATACACACACAAATTCTCACTAACCATCACATATATCAAAGATTTGGCCCCAAACTTACTTAACACTTAAGGCCTTATCTAAAACAAGCATACTATGTTTTTTATCAACAGGAAAACATTTACTCCTCACAACCATCCTCACATAAGAAGGAGTCACAAAAGGCTAAAACATAAGATTTTGAAGCATAAAAGGGTATTATATAAAACTTAACACTTAACTGAGGCATGAGGAATTGCAAATCAACATTCGGGATTTACCAAAGCACTCTGAATTTAGGGTATTCATGGCTATAAGCTGAATCTCGCCAATCATTTGGCATAAAACATGAGTTATGGAGACTGAGCATACTATAGGGCGCAAACATATATTTCATGAGCTGCATGACCTCAATTTGGAGTTTGTAACATATGGAATGTAATTCCAACTACTGAATGAACTGGAACTCTTCATTTTAGAACTGGAAGAGTGCATGATTCTCTATCACAAGCATGATCATGAACTACTATTATCGAACTGACATGTAAGGCATAAGTATGTATCGAAATCACTGAAAAATACTGAGATAGGAATGGGTTAAGATTCACCCTCACTTTCTGATGTTCTAAACCATACTGCATCACAACTAGAATCTGAGAGCCTTACTTGGTCATTCGTTCTGTCATCTCCCCCTTAGCTTCAAGTCATCATCTAGAGTTTGGGAGATCATTTGCCAGATTCTAACTGAAATACACTTACTGCACTCTAGGATCTGAAAAAAAATGACAATACATGCATATCGTAGACTTAACCCGAATGACTACCTTCTGGGATACACTCTATCTTTCCAAAGCCACCAATAATTATTTCTATCGATTCAACCTTCAAAACTCAAACTTAGATTCTAACACTTAACATGGCTATTTAGATCACCATATACCATCTAACTAGTCTTTCTCCACTTAACAATTCAATGGTACCACTAGTCACACGCAACATGTAATAGTCTTAGAGAAATGCCACAACTCCATATCACCTTGGGCATACTTACACACTATTCCTACAACATTATACTTCATTACGAATCAACTCAAACTTAAGCCATTTCATACACCGTTCAAGCCTATTAGATCACTTTCATATAACTAAAATCATTGATCAAGAAATCATCACATCTACCTTATGAACTTCAACTGTTCAAACTTAATGTCTAGTGCTAAACATGATTTTACAACCCAACCTTACGCATGATTCTCACTTGGAAACCATGAAATAAACATCAAGAAACACTAGTACACTAGAACTTCATAACAACAATAATCGACCTTGACCTTACGGTCTTCCTTATTATAACTCATTAGCACGTACTATTTCAACACATCAAGCCTACTAATAATTATTCCCACAAATATACATCATTAATCTCATGCCACTATTCTTACATCCACATCCTACATTAAATTCAATCCAATGGTGTAGCATCAATCATCTACCACCAATGACGAGTGCAACATAATATAATAATCCATCAAATTGGAACATTCTATCCCAAATACTTCAAAATCTGCTACATACCTTCTTATAAGTAGTACTAGTTTACAATACCAACAAAAGAAGGTCAAGGGGTAAGGTCACATAATAGACATGATCAACCTTAATCTCATGGAAAATCTTCATTCCCCCCTAATTGTCTAATTAGTAATGTCTCAAGTAGTGTATCCTAACATGCTTAAACAAACATTCTTATGAGATAACGGAACTCTCAAAATCTTTTCCACTAAAAGTTCAGCGTAACAAAGCCTCAATCAATGAGCAAGTATGTTTCCTAGAAAGTACCCAAGGCAAGATTTGAAGTAACACACGAAGAAGTTGAAAGGGTTCAACATCCCAATTAACTAAAGCATAAGAACAACAAATTTTTCTAATAAATCCAGCAGCAACATAAAAGAGAACAATACAATTGAGAACAAGAAATTAATCATAGAAATGCATTTGAAAATGACAGTAACAAAGAGTAAGATCCAATAGAAGCTTCACCTGAAAACTAAGCCTAAATGGTTCTTCAATACCACCTGCCATTTCAAAACTGATCCTTCTTTAAAGCACCTTCCTACATTTCCTAAAAACAAAATCTTACAACTCTGGCAAAAACAAAACAACAAAAAACCAAACACCCTATCACTTAAAAATACAATTTTTTCACTAAACATCATCAAAATGGACCAAAATGAAATCCTGCAGATACCAAAATCTTAAAAATCTGGAAAAAAAAAGGCACCACAAAAAAAAAAAAAAAAAGAAAAATCAAACACCCCATCACTTGAGAATAGTCTTTCACTATTCCTTACATAAACATCATTAAAATGGATCAAAGAAACGGAATTATACAAAGAGCAAAGAGCAAGAAAAACTCAAAATTCTAAAAAATGCATCACAAAACAAAAAATCAAGACCCCATCACTCAAAATATTGAATCTTTTCAGTATTCCATACATAAACATAATCAAAATGAACTAAAAATGAAATTTTACAGATAACAAAATCCCAAAATTCTGAAATATGCATCACAAAATAATTAACACCCCATCACTTAAAAATTGAATATTTTCACTATTTCATACATAAACATCATCAAAATGGACCAAAAATGAAATTTAACAGATAAAAAGGACAAGAAAATTACATTTTTTAAAGGAAGAAACTGATAGAATCTTGAAAAGGGGTTGTAAAAGAAGCAACATTAAGACAAGGAAACTTGTTTAGAGTAGAGAAGATTCACTACTGTGCTTAGAAGAAGGGAGTCATTTTTAGTGACAAGGACAACGGAGGGAAAACGAATGCTGGAATTTTGTCATATTTGATTTTGTATTTATAGTTAAAAAAAAAAGAATTTGTATTTATAGATGGGAAATGATTAGTTTTGGTTTAAATAATTAAGTAGATCTTAAACCAAAATAAATCACATCTACATCCTTCGTCTAGTTTGGTAATATTGTAAGAAAGGATCAATTGGTTTGTAAATCAGATCTATCTCCCTTTTATTTTGCTCCAGCTTGATTTGATTGTAAATTTTAAATTGTAGTCTAATTGGATTTTGTATTTATGGAAATGATTAGTTTTGGTTTAAATAATTAAGTAGATCTTAAATCAAAATAAACTGCATCTACATCCTTCTTCTAGTTTGGTAATATTGTAAGAAATGACCAATTGGTTTGTAAATCAGACCTATCTCCCTTTTATTTCGGTTCTGGCTCGATTGTAGATTTTAAAATTTAAATTTTTAAGATTTAAGATTGTAGTCTAATTGGATTTTTTATTTATGGAAATGATTAGTTTTGGTTTAAATAATTAAGTAGATCTTAAACTAAAATAAACTGCATCTACATACTAAAGTCATACAATAATCTCCTTTCTTTTTATAGTCTAAACTTACCATTTAAAAATCGTTTCATTTGAATTAATAAGATAATAGTAGATTGTACAAAATCAGTTAATAAATGATATATATATTTCCATTAAATAAATGAAGTATGATATAATTGTAATAAGACTACACAATCAACTAATTAATTTCACTTAATTAGATTAAATTTTATGATCATAATATATAGACTAAAGTTCCTTAAATTTAATGTTGCAAATTTCAAAATATATTTATGGCTAAAGTAGTAGTCAATGTTCGTTGTTTTTTTAATCAATATATGTATATCAATTACGGAACTTTGCATATATTCTTTATTAAAATAATTGTCAATATCAACTGATTTTTACCTCAATTTAATCTAATTAATTTAATAACAATACAATTATTATTAATATTATATATTTTTTAACCATAAATTTGTCCTAATTTTGTAGCTTGATTATATTTAATTAATCTACAATTACATAAAGGACTCAAATATGGAAACAATTGATATTAATTACCTTTATAATTTCAAAAATTTAATCCCATGAATTTCTCATATTCTTATGGTTAGATTATATCAAATTGATATTAATTACCTTTATAATTTTGGGAAGAAATTTTAAAAGGTAACGATTAGTTTTTTCCTAATTGCTGATTTATTTCTCAAAAATTTCTTATAAATTTACAATTTGATTATAGTTAATTGATTATTTAATTATCTTTATAATTTTCTAAAAACTCAAATAAGGTAACAATTATTTTTTTCTCAATTATAGATTTTCTTATATTCAATCTTTTATTGTTTTACTAAAATAGTTCAAATTTAATTGTTTTGAGGCATGACATCTTCTTATCTATAAATCTTTTTTAATACAGAAGAAATGCTTAAGTCATACAATAATCTCCTTTATTTTTATAATCCAAACTTACCATTTAAAAATCGTTTCATTTGAATTAATAAGATCATAGTAGATTGCACAAAATCAATCAATTAATTATATGTATTTTTATTAAATAAATGATGTACGAAATTGTTGTGATAAAACTATACAATAAACTAATTAATTTTAATTAATTAGAATCAATTTTATGATCATAATATATAGACTCAAGTTCTTTAAATTTAATGTTGTAAATTTTAAAATATATTTATGGCTAAAGTAGAAGTGAGTGTTCGGTGTTTTTGTAACCAATATATGTATATCAAATACGAAACTTTGCATATATTTTTTATTAAAATAATTGTCAATATTAACTGATTTCTAACTCTGTTTAATCTAATTAATTTGATAACAATAAAATTATTATTAATATTATATATTTATTTACCATAAATCTGTCCTAATTTTATAGCTTGATTATATTTAATTAATCTACAATTACATAAAGGGCTCAAATACAAAAACAATTGATATTAATTACCTTTATAATTTCGGCAATTCAATCCCATGAATTTCTCATGTTTTTTATAGATTGATTATATTAAATTGATATCAATTACCTTTTTAATTTATGAAAGAATTATAAAAAGGTAACGATTATTTTTTTTCCTAATTACTAATTTATTTCTCAAAAAAATCTTATAAATTCATAATTTGATTATAGTCAATTGATTATTTAATTATCTTTATAATTTGCTAAAAGCTCAAATAAGGTAACAATTATTTTTTTCTAAATTACGGATTTTCTTATATTCAATCTTTTATTGTTTTACTAGAATAGTTCAAATTTAATTGTTTTGAGGGATGACAACTTTTTGTCTCTAAATCTTTTTTAATACATAAGAAATGCTAAAGGCATACAATAATCTCCTTTCTTTTTATAATCCAAACTTACCATTTACTAATTATTTCATTTGAATTAATAAGATCATAGTAGCTTGCACAAAATCAATTAATTAATTATATGTATTCTTATATAAAAAATGATGTACAACATAATTGTAATAAAATTACACAATCAACTAATTAATTTCAATTAATTAGAATCAATTTTATGATCATAATATATAGACTCAAGTTCCTTAAATTTAATGTTGTAAATTTTAAAATATATTTATGGCTAAAGTAGTAGTCAGTATTCGTTGTTTTTTTACCAATATATGGATATCAATTGCGAAACTTTGCATATATTTTTTATTAAAATCATTGTCAATATTAACTGATTTCTATCTCAATTTGATCTAATTAATTTTATAACAATAAAATTATTATTAATATTATATATTTATTTACCATAAATCTATCCTAATTTTATATCTTGATTATAGTTAATTGATCTACAATTACATAAAGGACTCAAATATGGAAACAATTGATATTAATTACTTTTATAATTTCAAAAACTTAATCCCATGAATTTCACATATTCTTATAGTTTGGTTATATAAAATTTATATTAATTACCTTTATAATTTTGGGAATAATTTTAAAAAGGTAATGATTATTTCTTTTCCTAATTACTGATTTATTTCTCAAAAATTTCTTATCAATTTACAATTTGATTATTTAATTATCTTTACAATTTGCTAAAAACTAAAATAAGGTGACAATTATTTCTTTTCTTAATTACGGATTTTCTTGTATTCAATCTTTCATTGTTTCACTAAAATAGTTCAAATTTAATTGTTTTGAGGGATGACATTTTTTTGTCTATAAATATTTTTAATACATAACAAATGCTAAAGTCATACAATAATCACGTTTATTTTTTTAATCCAAACTTATCATAAAAAAATCATTTCATTTGAATTAATAAAATCATAGTAGATTGCACAAAATCAATCAATTAATTATATGTATTTTTATTAAATAAATGATGTACGAAATTGTTGTAATAAAACTATAAAATCAACTAATTAACTTCAATTAATTAGAATCAATTTTATGATCATAATATATAGACTCAAGTTCCTTAAATTTAATGTTGTATGTAAATTTTAAAATATATTTATAGCTAAAGTAGTAGTCAACGTTCATTGGTTTTTTACCAATATATGCATATCAATTACGAATCATTCCATATATTTTTTTATTAAATTAATTGTCAATATTAACTAATTTTTTTTTCAATTTAATCTAATTAATTTGATAGCAATAAAATTATTATTAATATTATATAATTATTTACCATAAATTTGTCCTAATTTTATAGCTTGATTATATTTAATTAATCTATAATTATATAAAGGGCTCAAATACAAAAATAATTGATATTAATTACCTTTATAATTTCGGAAATTCAATCCCATGAATTTCTCATATTTTCATAGATTGATTACATTAAATTGATATCAATTACCTTTTTAATTTTGGAAAGAATTTTAAAAAGGTAACAATTATTTATTTTCCTAATTACTAATTTATTTTTCAAATATTTCTTATAAATTTATAATTTAATTATAGTCAATTGATTATTATTATTATCTTTATAATTTTCTAAAAACTCAAATAAGGTAACAATTATTTTTGTCCTAATTACGGATTTTCTTATATATATTATTCATTTATTTGTTTACAAAAATAGGTCAAACTTAATTATTTTGAGGGATGACACCTTTTTTTAATTTTTTTTATTCAGAATGATTACAATATTTTCTATATAAATTGATCAGTTACTATTTATTAATTGGTTATTCTCTTAAATAATTTTTTCTTGTAATATTTCTTTTAGTCAATTGTAATGAAATCATTCATATTTATTTTATTATAATACTATTATTAAAAACATATGAAATGTAATTTATTAAATATGAAATATGAAATAATATTAAATATTTAAATAATCAACAAAATAGTTTTTTGTTATGAAATGTTGGTTTTTTGTTGTAAAAATTCAAATAGGTAGTTCTCAATATGACACTTGTCTTAATTTTAGGCTAGACTATCCTCCTTTATTATATAGATTGATAATTTCAACAAAATTAATTAGAGTACGTCCTTATTTAATTATTTTGTTACATGATCTTGTCTAAATTGCATGATGAATTTGTTGACTATAATGATTTTTATACTTTTTAGTTTAGATAAAATATGTTTAAAAATCGATAATGTAGAGTTGTGGAGATAATTGGCTTATATAAGTATCTTTTATATCTTGAAAGTTTTGTTTTCTTTATGACCGTGCGAAGCGCGACTATGTTGACTAGTTAAGTGATTAAAATAAGTTAATAGAATATTACCAATCAACTTCCAACAATGGTGGTCCTATTATTCTAAGGGTGCTTCTTTTTTCTTGTGGTGGAGGTGGTTGGGACCTTGGTGGGGGTGGGAGGTGGGGGATACATTTATATACATGAACGACGAATAAATAAATATGTTATATCGATAGCGTGTTTGAACCTTTAAATGAGACGGTTCACTCAATTCAACGTGATACTGAGTGTAACAAAGTCTTAAATAAGATAGTCGCTCATCAATCAACATTTATCGCTTGGAAAAGAAGCACACTCATATATTAGAAGGGATATTTTACATATACAACAACAGTAATATACTCATGAGTGGTATCTAGAAAACATAGAGTGTACGCAACTTTTATCCCTACCTTAGGAGAGATAGAGAGTCTATCTGCGATAGACCCTCAATTCAAGAAAACAATTTAAAATAAATAAATATTCTATTCTCTAATAGTTTAAACTTTAATCTGATGAGACAGTACACATATTTCAACACAAACACATCACAAGATCTCGGTCGGTCTAGAAAGATATACCTTCAACATAAGTCAACAAAAATATTTCTGACTTTTACTATTCTTATATATATGTGTGTGTGCGCGCGCGTTACCAAGTGCATAACGTCTAACATTTTTTTGGCTTTAGTTTTAAAACTGGTTGTCTAGACAATAATGATATATATATCCTTACTCCTCAGTAGCTCATATGAATCTAGTGACTATTGATATGTTTAGTCGGGCGGTGGCCGTTAGGTCACCTATTTTGAGTTATGGACACACAAGGCCAAAACATGTGTGTCGGGCGCGCAACTCATCAACCTACTAGCAATGGAGGATAAAGCATAGCACATCACAATAAAAGCTTGATTCGAGGCATCAGCAAAACACTGTCGTCTGTTCCAAAAAAAAATCCCCTTAGCACCCCGGGACGGGAGTGAGGGATGGCTCTAGGCGCAGCAGGCAACAACAACACCGGCTCTACAAAGTCAGAATCAAATCTTTTTGTTGGCTTTCCCAATTTATTTGTGAATAATAATTCAAGGGCGTGAAAGTGAGTACTTCTAGCTGCTTCACCTATTTCTTATTATGGCAGCTATGTTTTCGTGGCGAAAATAAACAAAACACGAGATTGAGCATGCTATTTTCAAATCGATTGATAGATAGCCTAATCTGTTCTGATAGATCAAAAGAGATAGGGGGGGAATCTCTCAAGAA
The DNA here is from genome assembly GCA_030864225.1 of Capsicum baccatum var. pendulum. NCBI lineage: Eukaryota > Viridiplantae > Streptophyta > Magnoliopsida > Solanales > Solanaceae > Capsicum > Capsicum baccatum. The sequence continues at coordinate 12,919,160 of CM061557.1, forward strand.
TAAGGGGAAATCTCATATTTCTATCTATTGATGAGACAACTATATATTCTTGATCCATCAATCTTTAAAACATTTGATCAAGAGAGATTTCAGAACTAAAACATTAGCAGGAATGGTGCAAAATATTGACTACTAATTAAACAACTTTAACATTTTACAAAGTATGTTGATCTTTAATAGAACAACATTTATGGTATATATCAAGAACTTGGCTTAAAGACATTATCTATCTAAAACTAGAGATAATTATATGCAGTATATCTAATAGAAATGCTAACCTACTCACTAAGTAAATCATCTCAAATACGAGACCAATCATCTTTGCTATGCTGAGAATATAACAAGATTCACACCAACAGCAATAACTAAACAGCATGACGGTGTCTAGGAAGTAACACCAACAGCTAAACGACCCAATCTTGTACTTTGGCCTCAAGTCCACACTTCTAACATCCTTCTCATTGCATTGTTACCTGTTCTTCACGCAACAACATTTGTTTTGTCTTCATATTTAAAGTCCTTGTTCCTCTTGATACAATCTGATGTTCTTGGTCTTGGAGAATTTGTGACCAGCCTTTTATCTTGCGCCCTCTTTGGAGCTACTGTTCGATTTGATTGGGTTTGCTTGGATGTTTTGCTTGTTGGAGATGAAGACGGCACGCTCCTGTCTGATAACTCTGTTGAAGGATGAACAGTTGCTTCTAAAACCTGTGGTGAATCGACCATATTTAGACGTTTATTAGTGGAACATCTGTTATAAACTTCTGCCCTTGAACAACGAACAGTGTTCTCTGTTGCACTAGTAGCTCTAGCCCCTGCAGTCGAAGGCCTGCTTTGTGATTTACTGGATTTAGTTTTAATTTCTAACTCTTGAAAAAGTAATCAAAGAGCAAGTTATATTAATAGGTCGTCGGAGCAAGAGGGGAAAATAATCACTTCAGGGGAGGATAAGGATGAAGACTAAGAGAGTCTTTAAGTAAATGTCTCGTCAGATAACTAGTAACATGGTTTTTTTTCCTGCAGTAGGATCACAAGATTTATGTAATTGGATAACTAAAGATGGAAGATTATCAATACTAACTGCTATGACATCAATGAAAAAAAATTGTCATCCACATCGCTGGCTTCTCATATTACTCGCGTCAACAAGAAAGGGTAATATCACTATGCATTCAGATTTCAGCTTCTAAAGAATGTTTGGGGAGTTGAAGTTTAATGAGCGTCAAAGTTCCCAACCATGCCATTCCAGATAATCAAATAAACTTTGATCAAACCTGTTCCAGTGTAGACCTTTATCACCTATACCAATGAGATGAAACTAAAAAGGGCCCCAAGGAAGTATGCTGCATAACACCCATAACTAATATCATTGAATAGGGCCTTAAAGGATATCATAATAGGAGGACCAATGTACAAGATTGTTTATTTTGTCCTTTAGTATCAATGTTTCCCTTGATCAAGAATAGCGAGATAGAACTTCTCTATTCTCTATTGTTTTTTATTGGTTTAAATTTTTAGGAAGGTGAAATCGCTTGTCCAAGAAAGGGCATTTGAGTCATAAAATGATAGAAGAGTGTTTCTACCATAAACTAGTACATAAAACAGCTTGCAAGTGTATCTACAAACAAGCTTTACTTTCATGCGAGAACAGTAAGCTAAGTTCACGGATTAGATGTTACCCAATTTCAACACAGAAAAACAGAAAATAACAGAAGAAACAGGAAGACACTTGTGAAAGGTGAAATTTGACGATCCTCATTATTTGAGACCTATTATAATACCTTGTTTTTTTTTTTTAGCGGCGACCAGGTTCACGGTAGAAGCCAATTTTCATGACTCGAAAGGAGGCCCTGGCCGTGACGAGCATTCCCAAACCCGAAATAATTAATATGGCAATCATGCACATAATTAATATGATCAAAGTAATACGGAATAAACACAATAATACGGAAACATGGTCAACAATTTAAAAAGGTTAAAGGCCTAAAAACATGTCCAATAATATTTAATAAACATCTGCAACAGTCTGCGAAATCTCTACTGACATACTATCTGAATAACTGGGACAAGGCCCCCAGCAGACCAAATGCCATACTGAAATAAATACGTAAATGACTAGGCCTTCCGAAGCAGAGAAGGCTCACCAACTGAACTCTGAGACAACCCTGTCTTTAGACTCTATTGAGGATCTGGACCCCTAGACTGTGCCTCAGTACCTGGGAGAAAGGGGGGTCAGCACAATTGTACTGGCACGCAAAGCAATCCAAAATAGAGTAATTGAACATATATATATATATATATATATATAATACGTGAGAGCAAATGTTCATCAAACATTATGCATATAACAGTTTCTGAAAAACACATGGGCACCTTATAAAAACATGTAACCTGTCTATAAATCTCAAACTCTGATCTGTGTATTACTTTTGAGTTAGGTGGTATCCCTTACAAGTCTAATATTCCACGGGCAATATGGAATCCGCCATTGACTTGGTGGAGAATCTCCAACCCGAGTATGCCGTAAGGGTTGGAGTTCATGAATCTGATACGCCACACGACACTTAAGTCAGCGTATAATAATATACCCGGGTCGGCAAACCATGATTTTAGGCAATAAGTTGCTTGAACTGAAGCCCTCTTCAGGGAACCACCTAACATCTCTGTATGCCCATTTTTAACCTTTTCTGTACATGCAACATTCTGAATATCTAAAATCATGATAGTCTGAAATATTTATTAGTCTGAGTCTGATATGGCATTGGTCTGAATTGGTATCGTCATACAAAGACTTTCAAGTCATGATTTCTGAGCCATAATACATTAAGGTAAATATTTCATTTAAAGCATAATTTAGACCACCAAAAATATGCAACTGGTACAGAAGATTTCGTGTTTCGAAACTCAAGTCAAAATCATGCAAAAACTTCATCAGCATATGGTGGTCTAGTGCCTTTAGGAAATCCATGCACTCTTTCATTACATGCATTATGAACATTAAACATTCATCCTAGATTCCCTCTTTAGTAATTTAAAACCACCTTAAAATCATAACAAGAGTTCAATCATTTCATATAGTGCTTTTCAGGGATGCATTGCAAACAATTCATATACTATGAAAAATCTGAACAATTCACTAAAGAGGGAATTCACCAAAAATCATGCTCTCAACAAGAATTCATTCTTAAATACATGGTTTCATACATTCATATTCTCAAATCACTTTGGGGAAGGTCAAAAGACCAAAACAGTGATGTTAAAATATTTAATACATGAATATATACATAGATTCAAAAACCTCATTCTAAAACATGATTTTTCTATGCCCATGAGAATTTAGGAAAACCCCGCGTATCTCTATTTAAGAAATTGATGGATGATCCTTGAAGCCTACGATGTGGGGATTCCAGATCTCTAATTATCTTCCAAAACCCATGGTTGAATCGCTGTCAGTTAAAAATGCCTCTTTGATTGTTTGACGGTCCCACACGGCAGGAACTAAAATATTTTTATCAGGTTTTTCCTTTCTCTTAAAACACATTTCAATACTCTCACAGCAAATTAACACTTCTTCGATGGTAGGAGTCAATTCCATATCCTCGAAGTGAAACACCATATTCTGATCATCCCAAAAATTCATAAGCGTGTGGATCATTTCAGGCCAAGCGTCCATTTCAATCAACGAAGGCAGGTGCCCGATGTATGTCCTAACAATTTTTCTCTCATCTGGACCCATGTAATCCCACCACAATTTTAGATAATCGTTAGGTTTGGTAACCATCTTGAACTTTTCACGAAAATGATATTGATCCATATATACATAAAAGAAAACAAAGATAAGCCTTTCCCCGACCCCAAAGGGTAATGGATTGAATTTAGACAAGCATATATTTCTGTAACACATAAGTATGATCCGTCTGTGATTGACTCGGGGTCAATAGACGTAGGGAAATTTTTCTAATGGGCCCAATACCCCGCTCGAGTATTGGGTCATCCTAGGCTCATGCCTAAAATAAGGTTTTGATTTTGTTCTATCCTCGATGTCTAGAGTGGGTTTGAACACTGGTTCTCAAGCTGACAACTTGAGTTTGAAAATACAAACAGCCATCAGACGACTCACGTGCTAATAAACTATTTGTATTTCCAACACATTTTTGGAATTGATCAATAGGGGACGGGATAACCACGAAACCCTAAAACAATTTAAATAATGTAGGAATATACCATGTGATGCAATAATTAAACTCTACAGAATCGAAACACATGAACACATAAATAGTTAATCAAAAGAGAAAATCAAACATTTGGTTAAAACCTAATTAGATGTCCCCAGCAGAGTCGCCATTTCTATTTTGCGGAGAAATTTTGACTTTTTGAGAGAGTCACCACTTAATTTTGAAAAGAAATTAAGAAACCTTTAGAGAGTTACTTAAAACGATTCAAAACAGGAAAATCGGTTTAAGTTAGAGATTCCAAGTAAGTCGTTCCTATTAACGTTTTAGGAAGGTGTTAGGCACCTAAAACGTCCGCTAACTTTGCGGTTATCCGGCCTGTTTGAAAGCGTCTTTTGACTAATTTTAGAAAAGATTTATTTTTGAAAAGAACTCGATTTTAGAAATGTTTTGAAATTCATGAAAAAATAGTTTTTAAGCGAATTGACTAAGGGATTAACTAGGTTCGCAACAAACATGTAAACAAGTAAGGAAAAGAGAAAGAGGAAAGGGGAGAAATAGGGGTTTAGGCTTTTAAGCCCAAACCGTCGACCTTGTCCTAATCTAGTTTTCGAGCTTTTGGCTCGAATCCCGCTCCACCTGTATTAAGTACAATTTTGGCTTCGCGGCCCAAATGAATGAATGATGAAATAAAGAAATAAATAATAATGAAGAGACGAAATCAAATGAATAAATGCAAATAATAAAAAAATCCAAGCTCCTTTGCTGCTTCAAGGACGAGATTTTGGCTCATTCATGTCTTACGACTCCTTATATCCATATGCTATGTGATCGATTTTCACGTCTTCTAAAAGGTGGGCCTCAGTGGCCCGTAGTGTAATACAATAATGAAGAACCCAATTGGACTCCCGATCAAGTTCATGCAAAAAAATTGTGCAAAGGATTAGTATATGTAAGTGTATACAGGCGAGAACATCAAACAAAAAAATGATAAACTTGTAAGCCGAAAGAATTTCCTATCACAAGAACTAACGTCTTGCTCAAACATGCAATGAATTAACTTAATATTTTATAGAGCTAAGACTATGGATCCTAATAATAACAAATAACGTTCAAACTACTCAATACGACAGGAGAAAGGACTTTAATATTTAAGCTATGAATTGACGCAACGACACAGGAATTAACAATTTGAACTATATAACCAACATGGAACTAGAAAGTTAAGACTGAACAGGGATAGAGTTTACCTAAGAAAAACAACAATCTAATGATAGTAAACAAGTCTTTAAAAAAAATCAAAGTGAAGGCAATTAGGACAATGATAATAACAGGCCAGACGATAGTTAACAAAGAACCAATGAAGCATTCATTCTATCTCTTAGCTAGAACAACAGAATAAAAACAATCATGACAATGACAGATAATTTATAGACATGGATTTCTTATGAATTAGTTCAGCCCCCTCCCCCCTTACTTTAGAACAGCTTCGTATCATAAAAATGACTGACCTGTTGCTTTTATGCACTAAAAAATTCAAATACCAGATATCTATTTATTAATTCTAGTATACCACCACACAAATATTGACTCTAGCCAAATAATCTTCGATTTAAAACTGAGGATCTAGTTCCATCAAGGTCATGGGAGGTACCAACATATGTGGGTTGCGTATTTATAATCAGAATATGTTGGTATACAACTAAACCTAAATAAGACTAAACGAAATAATTCAGAGAACTTGTTTAAGGCTTTAACATATTAAAACGACTACCGATTGAGTCAAGATTATTATGCAAAACTTTTCCCCTCTCGCCAGACAAAACTGAAACCAAAAAAAGATTAAGCGTCCTTAATGAACTGAATTACTAATATTTGCTACTGCACATCAAAAGACTCCCTAAATTATACCCGATGCCATATAACGCTTTAGGAAAGATAAGGAGCACCTACTACGTACCTCCAAAGTCATGAATACAATCTAAATGACTAAATTTTCAGCAATCAGATCAACAGGCTCAGTTTTTCCTTGAAAATATCATAGTATGACTAGCATGGAAACTAACCTTGCAGTGATTCCTAAGGCAGACACGAAACTACAGATCTTTACTAAACAGATTCAACTACAAAAAAACGTAAACAGAACTTCACAAATATACTGACAACAAGTTTAAAAGCGTGCCAACAACAATAATACAAAGGGGAGAGTTCGAAGTAGCAACGATGAAAATTTCAGAATCCATACAGTGCATACATGATAGCATGAATTTCGATTCAGCGAGAGAAACACAAACACATTTATCATCTACTAATTCTTATGACCGTTAAAGCCATCTACAACTATTCTCGTCGAACAACGTCACAATCATAACATTACAGAGGAGGAGATGAAGAAAAGAAGTAGGAACAGTAACAGAAATTAAAATTGGAGAGCCATTCACCTATTCCGGAGCAGCAAATGGGACAAACGAGCTATCAGCGAAGTTATCACTATCGGGAGTCGATATTGTCAATTCGAGAACTTCCTAAATGATCGACCAAACTTCTAAAACGAAACAAAAGAGAGAGTATATTCTACAAAAAAGGAGATAGCTTTTATCTTCTGAGAACCCTAACACATTGATATCTTCATCTCTCGCTCAAAAGCTTCAATCACCAGTAAGGATTCCACAGAAACAGAAAAACGAAGAATCCTAAAACTATGGGTTTCCCTTTTTCTAAGAAACCTTCGAAACCTCAAAGTTTTCACCTCAGAATTTCTCCCCCCTTCTCCGACCTTTAAAAAAATCAAACCCTAAAAATGTTACAGAGAAAAAACCTTTCTTTTCTGAACCTCAGATCTCCAACCCTAGAAAGAACTCTCTCCCCCCTCATCCACCTAAAACAGCCTTTTATATATGTGTATATATCTTCTATAGACGTATATCTTTAACGTATACAAGTGTATATGTTCTATAAATTAGTATGTAACTATATATATATACATATTGTTGTATATATATATATGTATATTGTAGTATATATTTTATTTAAAGCAGTACATATATATTGAATGGTGCGTATATATGTGTATATATCTTCTAAAGAAGTATATATTTAACGTATACATGTGTATATGTTTTATAAATTAGTATATAACTATGTATATATATATATATATAAATATATTGTAGTATATACTTTATTTAAAGTAGTACATATATATTGAATGGTGCGTATATATGTGTATATATCTTCTATAGACGTATATCTTTAACGTATACAAGTGTATATGTTTTATAAATTAGTATGTAACTATATATATACACATATTGTTGTGTGTATATATATATGTATATTGTAGTATATATTTTATAAAGTAGTACATATATATTGAATGGTGCATATATATGTGTATATATCTTCTAAAGTAGTATATATTTAACGTATACATGTGTATATATTTTATAAATTAGTATATAACTATGTATATATATATATATATATATATATATATATTGTAGTATATGTTTTATTTAAAGTAGACAAGTAGTACATAAATATTGAATGGTGTGTATATATGTGTATATATCTTCTATAAGCATATATATTTAACGTATAAATGTGTATATGTTATAAATTAGTATATAAATATATATATATATGTATATATATATATATATTGTAGTGTATATATATATATATTATACTATTATAGTATATGTTTTATTTAAAGTAGTACGTATAGTCATATATAATTATATATTGAATGGTACGTATATATGTGTAATTGTTTATATATTTTTTTAAAAATATATATTGTATATTGGAGTATATATAGTGTATATTGGAGTGTATATAGTGTATATAATTGTAGTGTATATAGTGTATATTGGATTTTTTATTTTTTTAAAATGGGTTTGACCGGTTTTTAACCGGGTTTGACCGGGTTTTGGTGGGTTTTGACCGGGTTAGGGTGGGTTTTAATTTTTTTACTATGGGCCCATCCGGCCTGTCTAGCGCCAAAACCGGCCCTTAACGGGCCCTCAACCCGGTTAAAATAGAAGGGCCGGTTCCGAGGTGGCCCGGCCCAGCCCGTTTGACACTCCTAGTGTAGTATTAGGCAGTAGCTAGACCATAGAGAGGTTGCTGTGCCTGATTATTTCAAGATTAGCTAAGTTGTGAGTAATTAAGCTTGTCTTGTAAGTAATACACTTCGGTGATTAATAAATTTTCAATTATAAAAAAAAAAAAACAATTTTTGGATTGCAGTTCTTCATCTCACTCATTTATTGTCTATAAATATAGAGAGAATATTTCAAATTTTTTGACTGAATTTCCACTAAATTTCTGAATATTTCTTTTATTAAATAGAGTGTGCATTGAGTAATTTGTTCTGTTTATTAAGTCTGTTGAAGTTTTTTTGGCTATGAATGATTACTTATTACAAAATAGTATTATATTCTATCTACTTTACCAATAAAAAAAAATTATGTTCTGTTATGAGAAGAATTAATTCAAAATCTTGGACAATAATGAAGAGGTAAAATTATTTAAAGGAAGCGCAGTGAATTTCGTTCGTTTAGAATTACATTTTTTATGTTATGATAATTTGTTTTGTATCAATTGTTTCAGAGACTCAAATCTTTGTGATTTTCTATCCCTATTTTAAAAACTAGACTCTTTGTAATTTTCTACTCCGATTTATTATTCCGTTTGAAGATATAAAGTTTCACCATTTATTAAATCTTTTTGATATAAAAAATTTGGTCTATATATAGTTTGGGGTCTATGGCTCTATGCCTAGCCTTCACCAAGCTACGATCGACTTTTAATCTTAAAAGAAAAAAAGTCAAATAGAATATTAATTAATTGGGATGCTATTTTGTAGTCACTTAACAACTGGCTTAATTATTGACTTCTCTTCACCATAACAAATAAACTTAATAATCTGAAAAATAAGATAACTAATCTTCTATAACACGTTAATTACGTTAGTAAAACATTTACACATTTGTTAGTGCATCAACGACTTTGACAACAACGTATATATATTGCTCAATTGTGAGTATATGAATTTGTCATGTGTGTTTGAATTAGTTGAGTTCAAAAATAAATATCAATTAAGTATTACGAATAACAATGCTTTTTAGTCACACAATCTAAACGTCTCAAACAAAATCTTCTTATTCACTCATTCACAATTCTAGAAAAATTGTGTAAAGAAAATCTATTTTTGGCTAAAATCACGCCCGGCCCCTAGTCCCACCCCAAAAACCATGGGATAGCTTGTTTGGGATAGCCCAGTCGATTTTTGGCTAAAATCATGCTCGGCCCTCTGGCCCACCCCAAAAATTGTGAGTTATAGAACACCGATTTGTCCCTAAAATGGTCCATTCACGCTATTTTGCCCGTTTAACCGCCCAAAAATACACAAAAACCCAATACTAGGCAGCTCTCCAGCTTGTTTGGGGTAGCCCGATCGAATTTTGGCAAAAATCATGCCCGGCCCCCAGTCCCAACCCAAAAATCGTGGGCTATAGCACACCAATTTGGCCCAAAAATGACCCGTTCGCGCCGTTTCTCTTATTTGACCACCCAAACCGCCTAAAAACCCACAAAGGCCCATACTAGGCAGCTCTCCAGCCTGTTTGGGGCAACCCGATCGATTTTTGGCCAAAGTCACGCTCGACCCCCGGGCCCACCCCAAAAATCGTGGGCTGTAGCACACCTATTTAGCTCAAAAATGGTCCGTTTATGCCGTTTTTCCCATTTGACCGCCCAAACCACCCAAGAAATCACAAAGGCCCACACTAGGCCGCTCCCCAACCTGTTTGGGGCAGCCCGATCGAGTTTTTGCCAAAATCAAGCCTGAATCTCAGGTCCACCCCAAAAATCGTGGGCTATAGCACACCGATTTGGTCCAAAAATGGCCCGTTCGCATCGTTTCGCCCGTTTGACCACTCAAACAGCCCAAAAAAACATAAAGGCCCACACTAGGCCACTCCCTAGCCTGTTTAGGGAAGCCCAGTAGATTTTTGACTTAAATAACGCTCGGTCTCTGGGCCCACCCCAAAAATCATAGACTATAGCACACTGATTTGGCCCAAAAGTGGCTCGTTCGCGCCGTTTCGCTCGTTTGACCACCCAAATCGCCCAAAAAATCACAAAGGCCCACACTAGGTGCTCTCTAGCCTGTTTGAGGCAGCCCGATTTATTTTTAGCCAAAATCACGGCCGAACCCCGAGCCTACCCCAAAAATCATGGGCTATAGCATACTGATTTCGCTCAAAAATAGCTCATTTGCACCGTTTTACCTATTTGACCACGCAAAAAAGCACAAAGGCCCTATTAGGCTGCTCCCTAGCCTATATGGGAATCCCAGTTGATTTTTGGACAAAATCACGCCTGTACCCTGGTCCCACCCTAAAATTCGTAGGCTATAGCATACCAATTTGGTCCGAAAATGGTCCGTTTTGCCTATTTAACCACTTAAACCACCAAAAAAAACATAAAGTCTGACATTAGGTCACTCCCCAACCCATTTGGGTAGCCCGATAAATTTTTGGCCAAAATCATGCCCAGCCCACATGTGCACCTCGAAAACTGTAGGCTATAACATACCAATTTGACCCAAAAATGGCCCGTTTTACCCGTTTGACCATCCAAACCACCCAAAAAAACACAAAGGCCCACACTAGGCCGCTCCCCAGCCTATTTGGGGCAACCAGGTCGATTTTTGGCCAAAATCACACCCGACCCTTGGGTCCACCCACAAAGTCGTGGGCTATAGCGCACCGATTTAGATCAAAAATAGCCCATTCGCGTCGTTTCACCTGTTTGACCATCCAAACTGCCCAAAAAACCACAGTCCCACACTAGGCCGCCCCCAGACTATTTGGGGCCGCCCAATTGATTTTTGGCAAAAATCACATCCGCCCCCCAGGCCCACCTCAAAAATCGTGGGTTCTTGTACACCGATTTGGCTCGAAAATGACCCGTTCATATCGTTTTGCCTATTTAACCGCTCAAAAAACACGTAGGCTCACACTAGGCCTCTCCCCAGCATACCTGGGGAAGTCCGGTTGATTTTCGGCCAAAATCACGCGTGGCCCTCGGTCCCACCCCAAAAATCATGGACTATAGCACACCAATTTGTCCCGTTTGCATCGTTTGGCCTGTTTGACCATCCAAACCGCCTACAAACCCACAAAGGCCCACTTTAGGCAGCTCTCCAACTTGTTTGGGGCAGCCCGGACGATTTTTGGCCAAAATCACACCCTACCCCAGGGCCCACCTCAAAAATCGTATGCTATAGTACACCGATTAGGCCCCAAAATGGCCCGTTTGTGCCTTTTTGCCCGCTTGATTATGTCGGTATAACGAATGAATGTTATGTAAAGATTTGGTTGTAATTATTTAGAAGCCAGAGTTGAAAGATGTTAATCAAGGTAGCTCTTTGCTTTACTAAATAACTATAATGATGGTGAATAACATGTATTGCTCTCTTTTAGGATTGGTGTAAAGTTAGATTGATTGACTATATATGATCTATTGCATCATTATTTTGATGATGGATGTTTTGTTCCAAAAGTCATGAAGGGGACTTCTTTCAAATTGTTGGGCACTTTCGTAGATTTGTCCTTTGAATTTATAGACCAACATTAGGACTACTATTTCATATATTATGAAACCAAACTTCTAGTTGTCTTGGCTTAAATTGCAATTTGGCATTTGGCTGCAAGTTATTGTGTCTAGCTCAACATATTCATTAAAGACATTATATGACCGATTGTGATAGAGTGGCAAGTACTCCTTTAACCTTAATCGGATTAGGGTCTCGGATTTGAATCTCTTAGGTACGGAGTCGCCTTTGTTAGAGAGCAGTTTACCCCTCAATGTGTGGCTTTCCGACGCGAATCTAAATTTAATTTGACTTCGATGTACATACCAGACGCATGAAACACCAAAAAATGTGTATGGATTATTGTTCTTTGGTAGGCCTCACCTTATTTCTTCTTGTTCTCATGATGACCAAACATAAAATAAAATAAACCATTTAACGTACATCAAACAACAAAATGACCGAACATCCAAAAAAGAGACAAAACGAAGCCAAATAATGTATTAGTAATTAGTTGATTATGAGGAAAAAATTAAAATATTACTAATAACAATAACATTTAAATATTACTATTTAAGTTTGATTTTGTTTTTTTTTAAAAAAAAGCTCTAAAAATTAAAGACAAACAATAAAATTTAAATGTTTAATTATTTTTAAATTCAAATTAAACTTTACTAAATTAATGAACAATGAGCATATTAAGTTGACAATTTAATTAGTGAATGCATAATGATTAGGTGAGTATAATGATTAGGTTTTATCCAAATCTATAAAGCTGGACAATTAAATTTATTTAGGTAATTACAATGTACAGCGAGATTAGTTTTAATGTTATTATATATAAACAATCAATACATTATAAAATTATTAAGATGATAACTAATTAATCAATACATTTTAATAAATAACATACTGAGTAGTGCGTGTAAAATGTAAAAAGAGATTGAAATGGAATATTCATGTTTTTATAGTTAATGCCATCTATCTTAAATTGACATTAACTATAGTCGTCAATGTTCTTTATTATTTTTTATTGAATTAATATATAAAAATGATCCTAAACTTGATACCAAATTATAACTTTAACCTTAAACTTTGATAGTGCACAAATAGGACCTTTAACTATTCAAAATCTGAACAAATATGACCTCCGATTTTGCAACCCCATGCGCGAGTCTCACTCCCGCCTACGTGGAAATGTAATCCAATCACACGGTGTCACGTCGTTAAAAGGGCTGACTTGGAGAGAGGTCATATTGTGCAGTTTTGAATAGTTAAAGGTCATATTTATGCACTGTCAAAGTTTTATTTTTTGTGTTAAAACGACGTTCTTATTATTATTATTATTATTATTATTATTATTATTATTATTATTATTATAATTTTTTTTATTTCTATATTAGCAGCACCTAACTTTTTTTTAATTTAAAAAAATTATTATTATTATTATTATTATTACTTATTTCTATAGCAACAACACCTAACTTTTTTTTAATTAAAAAAAAACAGTCATTAGCAGGGATTGCCCCGCATAGTAGGCTGAAGGAAGCGTCCAAGAAGAGCAAATAACACCACTAGGCTATCTAAGTGTCTTGTTTCATGTGGTTCAACATTAATATACATACATAAATATACATTTTCTATCTTATATATATACAACGTAATTATTTTACCGAGGGAGTTCGGGTGAACCCCGTGGCAACCACGTAGGTCCGTCCCTCATTAATTTAATAACATTAATTTAATAACATTTTAATTACATTAATTTGATAACGTTAGCTTAATATACTACTACTATTATCCTTAATAACATTAATTTAATAATATTTTATTAAAATTATAATTTTTTTTATTATTAGTATAGTTTCATCTTTAATTTAATATTTAAATAAATAATATTTAGATATATTATATAACTTAAATTCGTCCTCTATTTTATAATATATATATATGTATACCCGCTCGATTTTTTCGTATGAGGCTGACCCGCCTAATTAATAAATCTTTAATATTGCTCTTTTTTCACAATGACAAAAGAAATTAGATGTCATTTTCATGTTTGAGCCAAAAATAATGAAAAAATAATAGTGAAGAGTTATTTAAAGGTCCTATTTATGCAATTTTAAATAGTTAAAGGTCATATTTGTGCACTGTCAAAGTTTAAGGTCATATTTATGTCTTATATCCTTAGATTTTAAGTTGGACGGGCTCAGTTTTGCGTGTTGAACACGCATTTTGCCACGTAGGATTGGAGGACATATTTGTGCAGTTTTGAATAGTTAAAGATCATATTTGTGCACTGTCAAAGTTTAAGATCAAAGTTATAATTTGGTGTCAAGTTTAGAGTCATTTTTATGTATTTATTCAATATTTTATATCTTTTAAATTTTTTAAGTTGTTAATTATTGTGATTTCTGTTATTTTTCATGTAATTTTTTGGAAATATATGACGTATTAAATTATTTTTAGATATTTTAAGTTGTTAACAATTGTAATTTATAATACTTTTTATGTAATTTTTGAATAATATGTGCTACTCTCCTTGTCCAGAATTGTGTTGACGACAACCAATTATATTTTTTAAATAATTTAATTTTTTTACCATTGTGATTTATAATTTTTTTTTCTATCTCAATTTATGCGGTACAATACTTAAATAACCACAATAATTAATTAGGGGGTGATATAGCAAAATCACGTCTAAAGCAGCTGAAGTAGAAATCAGTCAATTTTAAAAAAAATTATTAATTATTGTTATTTACAGTACTTTTTATTTCATTTTCAAATAATATATGTTGCTTTATATCTTCTTCTGTCCCTTTTCAATTTGTAGCACTAATATAATTTTGATAGTCAATCAAATATTTTATGTTGACATATCATTTTGTTATTCTTATTTTTCTAATACATAAATAACTTATAATAAAGAATGATACAGTATAATTATCGTTCGAAAGACGAAAATTTAATTCAAAATATTAAGAGTTAATTTCATATTTTATGTCTATTTTATTTTTTGTTAAATATTATATATCTTCTTAATACCTAGATGACTCATAATAATTAATTAAGAGCGATTGATTATGTTATTACTATAAAAATTAATATAATTTTATTATATACAATAGTAATCATTGATAATTCACCGGAATAGTATATTAATTAAATATGGGAGGCTATATTTGCATATGTAAAATATGATATTATGAAACATTATTGGATAGTGCATTCTATTTATCTTTCACAATAATAAAATTTTACTATATATTTTTCTTTATTTCTTTTTAACATGATACATATTGATCCAATACAAATTCTAAGAAAATATTCATTAGAAATTTATTTTATTAAATTAAATTTATTAATTTTGTAATTTAAAAATTTAAAGTATGTTTAAATATTAATATTTTTATATAAGAAAAAAAATTTAAAATTTAATTTACTAAAATAAATAAATAAATAAAAAGATTTTTTTTTATATAAATGTCAATTAAAATAATAAAATTGATTTACTTTTAAAATTTAGTTCCAATTAATTAAGATAATTTTTTATTTTGTCATGATTTATGTTGCACTGATAAAATTTTGAGAATTGAATAGAAATTTTATCTATTTTTAAAAAAGTATTTTAACTTGTTAATTATTGTGATTCATAATAATTTTTACGTAATTATTAAATAATATATTTACTCCTTATGTCCCAATTTATGTGGCTTCGATACAATTTTTAGAGCCAACTAAAATTTTTATATATTTTTTAAATATTTTAAGTTGTTAATTATTATGATTTACAATATTTTTTATTTTATCTAAATTTATATGGCATTGATAAAATAATGAGAGTCAATAAATTTTTATATGTCTTTTAAATATTTTAAGTTATTAATTATTGTGATTTGTGGTAACAAATTAGTTTTGGACGTGATAGCCAATTAAATAAATAAATAAAAAAATACTTCTAATATGTAGTTATAGTTAATTAATATAAATTAATAAAATATATTAAATATTTAAATCATTATGATGAAACAATGGAATTATTATATATTGGAGAATGGTATGTAATTAAGTGGGAGTAGAGAAGTTTTTTGGTAAGAGTCAATAAAATTTCTATGTCTTTTAAATATTTAAGTTATTAATTATTGTGATTTGTGGTAACAAATTAGTTTTGAATATGATAGGCAATTAAATAAATAAAAAAAATTTACTTTCAATATGTAATTATAGTTAATTAATATAAATTAATAAAATATATTAAATATTTAAATCATTATGATAAAACAATGAAATTATCATATATTAAGGCATGCTATGTAATTAAGTAGAAGTAATTGAGTTTTTTGGTAATTCCAAGAGGTGGTCGAAACCACCTCTTCTATATAATAGAAAAGAAAAGATATAGATATCTTTAAGTTTTTATATGTGAGTTTGTGACATGTATATGAAATTAATAGAGTTCAAAAATAAAGGTTAATTATGCATGCAAAAAAAAGAAACCCAAAAAAAGCCGACCAATAAACTCCTACTTGTTAGGAACAATATAATAATAATTTTTTGGTCACATAAACTAACTATAAATTCGTCCCAAACAAAATATTATATTCCACTTCTTCACAAAAATTAGTACTATATATATATATATAGAAATGTGACCATTGATACTACTATTTTGTCTTTTAGTGCCTATTTACTATTATTATTATTATTATTATTATTATTATTATTATTATTATTATTATTATTATTATTATTATTATTATGATTCATTTTTTTTATTATTCATTTTTATACTATTACTACTACTATTATTATTTTTTTATTTTATTTTATTTTTTACTATTACTATTATTATTATTTTTTTCCTACTAATATATAAGTAAAAGTTTGATAATACTACTAATTTGTCTTTTAGTAGTATCAAATCTTTACTTTATTAGTAGTAGAATATTACTTTACTACTATTATTTCTATTTCTATTCTATTCTATGTAGTAGTAATTATATTACTTTTTACATTTATTTTTATTACTCTATAGAAGAGTGAGTTGGAGGACGACCAAGGATAAAATTGTCATTTTATAAATACTCTAAAATATTTGTTTCTATTATATATTCTTAAAAGTTGATCATAAATTTCAAAATAACAAAATATCCAAACATATACCCAAAAAGTCAAGTATTTAAGGTGGGCCCCATATTTTTTCAAGCATAATTTTTCAAAAAATATGTTTTGCATGTTAATAATTAATCTATTTTGATGAGATATTTTCTAAATTTTAATTCATTTTTAGGATTTGAAATTTTCAATTTTATTTTATTACAATTGAAATATTTAGAAAAAAATGTAACTATGTTATCGTATACTTAGAAAACTTTCATAAAACAATATGAAATTTAATTCTAAACAAAAACGTATAAAATATTTATATGATTTAAGATCAAGTTCGTGCGCAAATTAGATTAATTTGATTTTTTGAACCGATTCGAATCAATTTAGATAATTAAAAATTTGATTTGATTTACAAATGCAATTCTAAAATATTACTGTACATATATTTGGATATACTTGAATGTGTTTACAATTCGAACAAACTTGAAAAAGTAAAATTATATTACGTGATGATAATAATTTTTCCATTATCAATTATACATCCTATGTCTCAGTTCAAATAATATATATTTTTAAAATTAGTTCTAAAAAAGGATTGACATTTTTTATTTTTTAGTTCTATAACATTATTAATATTTTATCATGTTAAATTTCATTTATTTGTCAAAAAGTCCACAAAGGGATACTCTTTTATTTAAGGTTTATTTATTTTAAAGATAATTTGAAACATTGCGAAGTTTTTTCATATATCTTAAATTCGATGTCAAATCAAAATGTTATAAATTGAAATAAAGGAATACGTAGTTTATAAGAGTGAGTTGGAGGACGACCAAGGGCAAAATTGTCATTTCATAAATACTCTAGAATATTTATTTCTATTATATAGTCTTAAAAGTTGGTCATAAATTTCAAAATGACAAAATAACCAAACATATACCCAAAATGCCAAGTATTTAAGATGGGCCCCATATTTTTTCAAGCACAATTTTTCAAAAAATATGTTTTGTATATTAATAAGTAATCTATTTTGATGAGATATTATCTAAATTTCAATTCTTTTCTAGGATTTGAAATTTTTAATTTTATTTTATTACAATAGAAATATTTAGAAAAAAATGTAACTATGTTATCGTATACTTAGAAAATTTTCATAAAAGAATATGAAATTTAGTTCTAAACAAAAACGTATAAAATATTTACATGATTTAAGATCAAGTTTGTGCACAAATTAGATAAATTTGATTTTTTGAACCGATTCAATTAATTTAGATAATATTACTTAGATGATTAAAATTTTGATTTGGTTTACAAATTCAATTCTAAAATATTACGGTACATATATTTGGATAAACTTGAATATGTTTACAATTCGAACAAACTTAAAAAGTGAAATATATATTACGTGATGATAATAATCTTTTCATTATCAATTATACATCCTATGTCTTAGTTCAAATAATATATATTTTTTAAATCAGTTCTAAAAAAGAATTGACATTTTTTATTTTTTAGTATTCTATAACATTATTAATATTTTAGTCATGTTGAATTTCATTTATTTGTCAATAAGTTCACAAAGAGATACTCTTTTATTTAAGGTTTATTTATTTTAAAGATAATTTAAAACATTGCGAAGTTTCTTCATATATCTTAAATTCGATGTCGAATCAAAATGTTATAAATTGAAATAAAGGAAGACATAGTTTATAAGAGGATGTGCAAATACTCAGATCTGTTCCATAAAAGATAAAAATGTGAAATTAATTTTAGCCACACATTTAATTGCATCAAGTAACTATACTACATTATAGTAAGATAATAAAAAAATACTCATAAATATTGAATAAGTGTTTATCTATCAAACATGATAACCGATTCCTCCATAATTTCAAAACTTCACATGATACATATCATTACAAAGATTTTCACTACATACAATTTATTAAACATAATTATTTACTCAGCATCTATTAAAATTATTTTTAAAACTTATTTAAAATGTAATATTAACTATCTCATGTTAAATTACTACAATATATATCATGATAACTTTTATTAATTCTTTTGATTCTCTTTATTTGGGGTAGTAATTTCCTCACCGGGTAGATAAATCACTTAAAAAGTAATTTCACACTTACTATATTAAATTGGACTCCTATTTTAAACGTATATAAGACATGACATAAAGACAATCCTTTAATATTATGATTCATGGAAATCTTCTTCCAGTAGATCCTTATTTTTGTTTATTAAACACCCAAAAATTGAATCTAAACATATTTAGGATCAATTTATGTATGAATTAATATCCTTTATTGCTTCGTATGATTCTTTATAAAATGTTAATAAATATATATTTATAATTTTAATCTATTTCTTGTATAATTTTTAAATAAAATAGAAAAGAAAAACATCACAATTAGTTGTTTAATCTAAAAGAATGTGCTTGAGATGATGTTAAAATAAGTATTAGAATATATGACATTTTAATGTTAATTATGAAACCTTAACTAAGTTATAAATATTATTTAATTTATAAAAAATAAGAAGTTATATTTTATTATATATTGTGATTTCTACTTATATTTTCTATTGTGTTTTATTTAAAAATATTAATGATCATTTTTTTTTTGAAAAAACTAATTAAATAGCTATAAGTATATTTAAAATTTAATATTGGGTCTGTAAATGGGCCCTTCGGTATCTAGTTGTGTAAATAAAATCAAAATGGTTGCTTGTATTTATGCATGTCAAGTTAATTATTGTTGTTTGAAAAAGCCAGTTATGCCCAAATTTAAAGACTTTAAAGCTTCTATCTCATCAACTTTGAAGGTAAGCATTTTAAATATATATATATATATGATTCACACTTAATTCTGATTGTATAATATTCATAAAGTATAATTAGTTCTAAGATAAGAAGAATAATTCGATTCGATATACTGCCTGTCAACGTAAAACAATTGTCAATTAATTGGTGTGCATATATATGTGTATATATATAGTCGTAGTAATGGGACTACAATAACTTTTTTTTACTAAATTACTATTTCGAATGACGGTGAATTACACATATTGCTTTTTTGATCTAGAGAATAAAGCTTAATTAGGATCAATCTCTTTTACATAGGGTTGTGTATCGATCGGTTCAATATAATTTGAAGTTTATAGGTTCGACTTATCAATTATCGATTTGTAGACATGTTAAACTATTATTGAACCATTAAGATATTGGTTATAAATCGTTGTTGGTTCGGTTATCAGTTTAACCATTAATGTTTCACACAGAAAAAAAATCATTAAAAATTACTTAGAAATAAGGTGACAAACCAAATGAGCCATGCACGTGGATTGACAGATTGAATCTAGCTCAAAAGCAAACACTGACACCTTGTAGAATAATCGAGAGCTTAAGACCGTCAAAAGTAAAAGTATGAAACTAAAACCTAAGTCAAGGACTTTATATACCTAATAACCTTGATATAAAGAACAATAAAAAATATGATGATCTATTGCATAATTACCTTTGGTCTAATATTAATTTTGAATTTTAAGCTAATTAAAACATGCTTCATTTTTTTAACTGTGATGGAACAACCATTTTTGACAAATTTGGAACATTTTCCCTTGATAATGGATATTCCAAAAACTATGAAGGAAACTTCTTCCAAATTATTGAACACTTTTGTAGATTTTACCTTTGAATTTTTGGACCAACCTTTGCTCCCATCTCAGGTATATAAATAAATATATATTTGTCCATTATCACTTTTTTTTTAATTTGACAAATATTTCAGATCATACGGTTTATTTTTGTAACTTTTTTTGGAATTCTTTTTCATCTACAAATAATTAATTCATATAATTCAAAGAGTAACTTTGCACCTGGTGAAGAGATTGGAGAAGCTGTCATAGTGACTCAAATTGAAGGAAAAATTTCAGATGATTTCCCTGAGGGTGTTTACATAAGAAATGGTAGAAAAAAATGTCGATTTTATTTTATAAACTATCAGGTCATCTGAAAGATAACTGCAACAAAGTTTGCATTCATAATTAATAAGTGAAACTAGCTAGTTAGATACCTAAAAAATAAGTTATGTTGAATTATACTGATAAAGTAAACTTATTTTGCAATAGGTTCAACTTCAAAAATGTATTAGAAATCTAAATATTGACCTCATCAATCAAAAATTTAAATTCTGAATCCGCCTCTGACGTGCAGGATCAAACCCCCTCTTTGGAGGATTAAAATCAAGCAAGTCAATATTTGGAAAATCAAGTCATCTATGGATTGAAGGTGAAGGAATGCTTCATGCTTTGTACTTCACAAAAGAAAGAGGAAAAGGAAGAAAATGGAATGTGTTGTACAAAAACAAATATGTAGAAACAAAGACATTCAACATGGAAAAAATAGAAAGAAACCAGATTTTCTTCCTAATATGGAAGGGGGTGCTCTTACTGTTTTGATGGCTACCTTTCTAAATCTGGTATGTCATGGTCAACTATACATTTTTGAAGAGTTCAAACAACATACGTCTAAATACTATGAATGTATCCTTATCGTTCTACGACATGTCTAATCGCCTTAATGTGTAATCACTTGGACCAACCAAGAACATGATAGACTTTGTGATATCGTCAAACCCATTGATCTGATTGTGTTCTGATGTGGTAAAGTTACCCGAAGGGGTTTCGGTAAGTTTTCTCGTTCATCTAACTTAATTCTTGGACAAGCTCACGAGTTATCTACTGTGAATTTTAACAGTTAAAAAGGATTCATGATTTGGTTGAACTTCTAGGCTATGAGTTTGTTTTGAATTTCTGATGAAATGTTATTGGTGATCTTTGTGTCTTTGTTGTTTTTCATGGTTTACGGTTGATTCTGGTAGGTGCTAAAAAGGACGAAAATATCAACCAGCTCACTAATAATTTGCAAGAATGCATGAAGGAACTTGGCGTTGTGAAGGGGATACTATGAAAAGTGTTTCGGGAAAGGGATTTCATGTGGGAGGAAGTTAAGAGCTACAGTGAGATGAACATGCTGTTGAATTATGAGATCAACATGTTGAAAAAGAAGGTAGATACCCTCGAAAAAGACATTCTTATGAAAGAGGGTCAAATCACAATCTTGAAAGACTGGATAGGCAAACCTTTAGACCTTCTTGTAAGTCCTGATTCTCTGTTAGAGTGATGGATGCTAAATGGCCAAACTACAATTCATATTTTGTTTATTGATATTTAGTTTGGTCATTTAGCATCCATTACTCCAACAGAGAATCAGGACTTATAAGAAGGTCGAAAGGTTTGACTATCGAGTCTTTCAAGATTGTGATTTGACCCTCTTTCATAAGAAAGTCTTCGTCGGGTGTATCTACAACGTTGTAATAAGTCTATAAATAGGCTAGTATTAGGTCTTTATTTCTTTAGTTGTTTATTGATATTGAAAGTTGTAACACTTGAACCAAATTCTCTCTAGTGTGAGGAGTGTACCACCTTATTTTAGGGCTTGGAAAAGCCACCAAATCTGAAATGAGGGTGATTCTAGGGTGGAATCGCTAGTATCGCCAAACATTGTTAGAAACCTTGGCACTTGAGTGGTTCACACCCTCTTGTGTCATTGTAAGAGTGTTGGTGTTGCCTATTACAAGTATTAAGGGTCTTAGTGTGTGACATACACTTAGGTTCTTGGTTCTTGTGAGAGTTGATGTCTCACATCCTATCCTTACACTTCTTGTAATCATGTTTGTGTTCTTTTCTAGTAAAGCCGTGTGTTGTTGTTATCTTGTTTTTGTTGTCTTATCATCTCGTGTTCTTATTGTTGTTGGCTGTTTTTGGTGTAAAGTACACCTTGTATCATCTCGTTCTTGTAGTATTATTGTTGGCAGAGACTTGTTCCCCTTTTGGTCCTCGATTTGTCTTGTGTTTTGTATATTGTTTCCGTATTGTGGGTTCTAAGGCTGGTTGTGTTCCTACACTACCAATCTTGGCTCTCTAAGTCGAAAAATCAAAAAAATAAATGTTGAAAAACTGAAAATTCCAAAAAGAAGCAAATCTGTCCATTCTTGTTGTCTTGGCCAAAATTGTGTCTTGTTGTTGTTTTGGGATGAGATTTATGTCTAGATTTTGGTGTGTTTTTTGTTTGTCTTAGTAGTTTCTTGTGTTAATTTCTTGTTCACTAACACTTGTTGAGTCAAAGTCCAAGATTTGAGCTCTTGACAAGATTGTTGTTGAAGGTTGTGGCCGACTAGAGTTGTTGAAGTTCTTATTGTTCTTGGAAGTGTGATGCGTTGTTGGTTCAAGGTTTGAACGTGTATTGTGGATATTGTGCTGTGGTTTTAATCTTGAAAAGGTGTTGTTGTTGTTTGGTAGGTCCAACTTGAACCTTAGGACTCTAAGATTCAAAAGTGTGTTCTTGGTGTTCTTCACCATCTTCATGTTTTGTTGAAGAAAAAGTCTTCAGAGTTGTTTGTTTGATCTAAGTGAGTGAAGAAAGAGAGTGTGATCTTGTTAGTCTTGAAACTTATTCCAAGACTCTTACAAGAAAGGAAAGGGACCAAAAGACTTTCAAAAAGTCTTGTTACCAAAAGGGAGAAAGGGCACTTTCCAAGACTAACAAAAGAGGAAAGAGCCAAAAAGCTTTCAAAAAGGTGTTTTGCCAAAACGGTGAAAGGAAAGTCAAAGCCCTTTTGAATTTGAAAAGGCTCCAAATCTTCTTGTTTTCCTCCCAAAACCAAAACTCTTCTCTTCCAAAGTAAATTGACAAATCCAAATTGAAGACAACAAAAAAAATTCAAATTTCCACAATATTCCACAATCATTCAAAGGCTGCCACATCACTATCCGCAACCAATCAAAGGCTTCCACATCACCTCTTTGTATAACTAACTTATTTTATATTGTGTAGGTAACTTCTTGGCCATAATGGAAGCTATTTTATCCCACCTTGATGCTATTTCCCGAGACATGGCTAAGGCGAATGCGGGCCTTGAAAAATTTAGCTCGGATATGTCTACTATACTTGAGATGATGGAACAAGTGGAGAGCCGAAGGAACTCTCGTGTTTCTACTCCTGAAACCTTACCTCAAACGATCAATCCTCCAAGACCACCACCAAGTGACATAGACATAAGCCAAGCCACCAAATGTCCTCCAACCCGAGACCTAAATAGGTCACTTCCCTCTCAATTTGATCAAGTCCAACAAGAGGGACTTGGAATCCAATTTCCTCCCATCTAATCTCTACAACCGAAGTTCCACATTACCATGAGGGATATAGAGTATACAATGATGCTTATATGATGGGAGGGAAGTTGAGGGGAAGACGTAGGGAACCACAAGGAACCCGCCACCAAGAAAGGAGTTGGGATGTGCTTTGGATGAGATTGAAGACAAGGCTCAAGATGGAGAGGAAGCCGAGGTTCAAAATGAAGATATTAGTCGAGCCTTGTGTTATTGAGCCCTCGGCTACCTCATGTGTTTTGTGGACTATTTTGTGCCATCTTCATATTTTGTGGACTGTTTTGAGCGATTTTCTTAAAGTGGCCAATTGCATGAAGTGAAGTCGTGAATTTATGGGCAAATTCCTCTCAAGATTGAGAGGATGATACATGAATAATCACGGATATGGGCTTATGAGAGTACGCGTTGAACTCGAGACTTGGTGTATGCAATTGAAGAGACAAAGAGTACTTAATTATGCACCAAAAACCGTCCATACACTACACTTGGACTACACTTCATAGGCGTCTTTTGTCTTCCCTTCATTAAAGGCTTTTTTGGACATTTCACTTATGTTGTAATAAGTCTATAAATAGGCTAGTATTAGGTATTTATTTCTTTAGTTGTTTATTTATATTGAAAATTATAACACTTGAACCAAACTCTCTCTAGTGTGAGGAGTGTACCACCTTAGTTTAGGCCTTGGAAAAGCCACGAAATCCGAAATGAGGGTGATGCTAGGGTGGAATCGCTAGTATTGCCAAACATTGTTAGAAACCTTGGCGCTTGAGTGGTTCACGCCCTCTTGTGTCATTGTAAGAGTGTTGGTGTTGCCTATTACAAGTATTAAGGGTCTTAGTGTGTGACATACACTTAGGTTCTTAGTTCTTGTGAGAGTTGATGTCTCACTTCCTATCCTTACACTTCTTGTAATTGTGTTTGTGATCTTCTTCTAGTAAACACGTGTATTGTTGTTACCTTGTTGTTGTTGTCTTATCATCTTGTGTTCATCTTGTTGTTGGCTGTTTTTGGTGTAAAGTACACCTTGTATCATCTCGTTCTTATGGTATTATTGTTGGCCAAGACTTGTTCCTCTTTTTGTCCTCTGTTTGTCTTGTGTTTTGTTTCCATGTTGTGGGTTGATTCCGTTATCAGTTCATCATGTTCTTGGTTGGTCCAAGTGATTACACATTAAGGCGATCAGACATGTCACAGAAGACTACCATATGCCAACAACTCATGTATACAAGTTCATAAAGAAAATCGTAAACTTCAGATGGAACAAAGATGAACCTAAAATCAAATAGAAGTAGAAAGCTAATGCAGAGAGAGTAACATGCGAACAGGTTATCATATATTAAGACAAGGTATCAAAGCTAAAAAATAAAAACTATGCCGTTGTAACGAGATGTTAACATTACTTGCTTACCTGAAGCTTAAGATATTTCAACTTGGGTGTGGCATAAGAAAGAGCGTTCAACTCATTTTACAGTTCACATTTGAGAATGTCGTTACCTTTAACTATTGCCGCTAGATCATCCTGAAGTTGCTTTATGTCCCTCTCTTCGGAATAGAGCTTCTCCCTTAGCATAGTTGTCAGCAAAGTCTCCGATTTAAGATCTTTAACCTTTTCCTGATAGTTTTCCCGGACATAATCTCTATTGTCTTGAGCTACTCGATATTCTGCTTATAACTGAGTGAGCTGTTGCCTTAGATTTTGATTCTCCTCTGACACTTGCTCTATTCTCTTAGACAAATCTTCAAGGTGTTTCTCCAAAAATGACATCTTGATTCTATTATCTACTTTCTTCTTATTAAATGAAGAGATTTTCCTTTGTAGAGAGACATTCTTCTCTGCAAGCTTCCTCGCCCTTTCACGGAGTCTATGTTGTTCAATTTGGTATTTCTCAAGTTTTAGAGACCAATTGCTGGATCTTCTATCCAACTCCTTTTCCAGTATTGATTGTAACTCATTCTTTTCTGTCTCCAATCTTCGTGTTCGTGAATCTAGTTCTGCCTGTAATATGCTGGCTCCTTCTTTAGCAGAAGCCCATTCAACAACTTGATTCCGTGGCATGCTTGAAACTTCAGAAGCTATTTGTACCTTCTCCTTTTTTAATCTTCTAATAGTCTGAATCAACATCGGAGCGCTAAGGTCTCTGCCGTGAAAAAACATTTGTCATTACTTTACACAAGCAAATGCAAATTAAAACATCAGTTTAGGTGTGAAAAAGGAAGCTACAACAAAATGATATGCATACCGGCTTAAATAATGACCAGATTTATTAGGATGAACTTTCTTACTGTGACCATAGGGAGATTTTCTCAAATCTGTGAAATTCTTTTTTCCTGACCCACTGTCATAGAAGGATCCAGATAATAATGAAACACTCCTCCAAGAAGAAACTTCCTTGGACTTTAATGGTGGTGAAGGGGTCTTGTTTGCATCATTAGTTGATGATCGAAAAAAGAAGAAGTTGTTCTTCATCATCTCTATGTATGGAGACTGTACATGAATCAAACTAGTGTCCATGAGATTTCAAAGGACAAAGCGAAACACTCATAAACAACCACTCACAAATCATCATCCATTCATGAAAATATTGCAAGCTAACCAAATACTTATGAGACAAAGCAAAACATCTCTCTTTCTACATGTTTCTTCTTCAACAACAACATACGTAACCCCTACCTTGGCAAGTAGAAAATTTGTTTTCCATAAATCCTCGGCAAGGAAAGCAAAAATACGAGGATATTTATGAAGACATAAGCAGTAACAATAGTAGCAAGTAAGAAAACAGAAGTATACGATACAACAAGTAGAAAAGAAAAATATATACTGATACTATTACCAGAAGAGACATGACGCGAAACTATTTACTACTAGCCTTCTACTGAAAATTAATAAAATACCCCACAAACAAATAGCACAAGAACAATTCAAAGAACTTATCAAATCCTTCTGATAAAATAAATAATCATGGTATAATAAAAAAAGAAGAGAAATTACTGAAACAAAGAGTTGAAAGAGTAAGAGCCGGCAAAAGGTTGTCAGAATCTGTAGGATTCTTGTCATTTTTTCTTGAAATATAAAATAGCAAAAAACTAGAATGGAGAGAACTTTTTTTTCTGTGTCTTTCATTCATCATCGTACAATGCATATATACAACTAACAAGGATCTGAAAATTACTAGTAAATATTTACAAGGATCTGTATATGGCAAGTGAATATTTACAAGGATCCAGAAATATGGCAAGTGAATATTTACAAAGAACAAAGAAATTTGGGATGCACTATTTGGACCTTTCCTGTACTTGTATTTAGGCTAAACAAAGAAGTGAGTCCAATTCGTACACTGTCATGATAAGTGAAAATATGCACACTTTATGCATCATATATAATCATACTTTAAGTTTTAAAATTCTTACTATTTTACAATAAATATAATTAATAATGATAAATTTGAGGAAATAAAATTGGACCCCTACTCAAAAGGGTAAATAATTTCCCCCAAAAAGAAAAGCCAGATACAAATTAAGATAAGTGTTGTAACTTTTCTTTTTAACCAAAATAGTCAAATCCAATGTTACTCTACACCTCTCTTAAGCAAAAAAAAAAATGATAGATAACAACAGAACACAGGTTACAACAAAACAATATGATTAAGAATCGAATCTCTATATAAAAAATCATAAAGTTTGACTAAATATTCATCTACCACATAAAATAACAACAGAATAGAAACTACAACAAACAATACAATAATCGAAATATCATAAGAATATTAAACCTCACCTTTACCCAAATTCCTTAAAGCTCGATCGAACTTTTATCTATCACCTATACTGAGAAGAAAAAATAACATATATCAATTGAACAATACGATAATCAAGATATCTGAATAAAACAATTAAATTTAATTTTTACACTGAAATTCCTTAAAGTCCGACCTAATATTTATCACTTGTATTAAGCAAAAAAATAAAAAATAACAAATAACAAATAACAACAGAATAAATCGGCATCACAATAACAATATTTATTTTAAGGTCCATAATACACTCAACCCTAAATAAAGAATAAATATGATAAAAAATTTAATTATTTTTACCAATAAATATCGTATACATTAAATCAAACCACTATAAACACAAATATAAAAAATCAAAGAAAGTCTTTTGACAATGACAAAAATAATGTGGGATTAATTACCAAGAAAACAATACACCTATAATGAACAAATAACTGGTAGAAAGAATTCCAACAAAAAAAAAAAGAAAGAATTCGGTTATATGTATTTTGGTGAACGAAGTGTTGTCCTTATAATGAATATATGTGTGAATTCAAAAGCTAAACCTAGATCAATTACAAAATAAAAACTATCTCTTGCCATATATTTTAGAACTCCTAATTTAGAAAAAAAAAATTTTACCATATATTTTAGGAGACAATATTATAAATAATTAAATAATAATTTAAAAAGGTGAAAAAACTATTTTGTATATTGTTCAGTGTTTTAATGAAGGGCAAAAAGTTCAAATCACATTTTTAAGGGTCTTCACACTTTTAATATATTACAAATTATAGATTATAGATATAGATATAGATTATATATATATATATATATATATATATATATATATATATATATATATATATATATATATATATATATATATATATATATAAAGGAGGTTTAGAGTATGCTGATGTGGCATGCTTCTAAAGCTTGTTGACACCCATATATTCCACACAAGCGCCTCTTTATGGCATGACACATGCAACATGTATGTATTTTTGCTGAATATTCTTTGAAGTCATTCTCTCTATTTCTTCCTCTAGGTGTAACCGTTCCAAGATTTTGTACTTAATACTGTATTTTACTTGTTTTTCAATTAAGTTGTGAGAAGGAAATGTCTATAGACTGATGAAGGGAGGGGTGTTAATTATTCGTTTAATAAGCATATTATAATCTATAATATATTAAAAGTGTGAAGGGCCTTAGAAATGTTGTTTGAACTTTTTGTCCTACATTAAAAGTCTTTGATTTAGACAAAATAGTCTTTTCACTATTTTTCTAATATTTAAGAGTTGAAAATCAATTAAATATATTTATGATAAAATATTTACATATTAAAAAGCATGTTTTTATTTCGGTAGAAAACGTACAATCTAATTTTCTTTTATTGATTTTTTGATGGACTCCTAATTATATGGGAAGTCAAACTCCTATATATGGAAACTTTTCTTCTTTTAGCTCTTGTTTACGTTTTTTTCCCTTTTTTCTTTGTATAAAATCCTAAAATATAATTTATGTGACTCCAAAATGTAAAGAAAGTCAAATTCCTAGATAGATGATGAGCTTTCATACTATCTTTTCTACACGTTTTTTATCATTATTTTATTTTTATCCTCAAATTTTCAATTAAAATCTTCAACTATCATAATTAAAGTGGAAAAATAATTAACTGATTTGAAAACTAATAATTAGATGACTATTTTTATGAGAATAACTATTTTTTTATGATTAATATTTTTTTATTAGTTTGAGAATTCTAAATCAATTAAATTTAATTTTAGAAAAAATTAACAAAAAATTATAAATAAATATAAAAATGTTAGAATAAAAAAAATTAAGAAGTACCAAATTTTTGAAAGTTTTAAGTACATAATAAGAATGTAATCAATGATTTTGTAAATATTTGACTTTAAAAATAAAAAAATAAAAAAATTATCGTACCACAGTGCATGGTTCAAATTGATTTGTTTCACTTAGCCCCTGACAACAAGAGAAAGAGGTACTACATGAAAAATGCAAAAATGATTAACCATCAACCACTTTAAATTTGTGGCAAAATATATATGTGCTTACACTAAAATTTATGTTTATGTTTACATTATTATACTAAAGTGTGAAGGAGTTTTAAAAAGTAATTTAAATTTTTTACACTTTATTAAAAATCTCCAAAATAGAAAAAATAATTTAATTTTAAATAATCAAACGTTACACGTGCGAGGCAGTTAAACTAGTAAATTTAAAGGATGTATATATGGAAGTATTGAGATGGTAAAAGAATATAAAAAGAAAGAGGAAGAAGATGTTAATTGGCATAAAATTTGGAGTAAAATGTGGATTTTAATTACTAATTTTAGGCAAAAATTAGGACAAAGCAATTAAAAAAATATTGGCAAAATATCAAGTAAAAAATTAGAGGTGAATATTTGCATAGATTTGTCAATCATTGCAAATAATGAAGAGAATTATATTCTAACTTACAAAATATATTAAATGTCTATTAAATAAAATATGAGGAAGTGCAATTTTTTAAAAAATCTCTTATGCGTTAAAATGGGCATATCTTATGTATAAAAATGAAGATCTCTAAAAAGTCTGTAAAACTAAATAAAAAATAAAAAATTATAACATACAAAGTTAGTTGTCCTCAATAATATAACCATGTACGAAAGTATATATTATCTATATGTATATATTGCGAAAAAAGGGATAATAAACAAGTAATTTCACCTATAATTAATATATATTTAATAATAATAATAATATATATATTACTCTTATATATAAATGAAGAGTTTTGGTACTACTATTTTGTCTTTTAGTGCCTACTTGCTATTATTATTATTATTATTATTATTATTATTATTATTATTATTATTATTATTATTATTATTATTATTATTATTTTACTATTACTATTACTACTACTATTATTATTATCACTTTTTTTTACTATTACTATTACTATTATTATTATTTTTTCTACTAATATAAATAATATTTAAGTAAAAGTTTGGTAATACTACTAATTTTTCTTTTAGTAGTACCAAACCTTTACTTTATTAGTAGTAGCACATTACTATTATTACTATTATTTCTATTTCTATTCTATTCTATTTACTATTATTATATTATTTTTTACTTAATATATAAGTGAAGTTGTGGTGACTATTAAGGGTATTTCGGTAATTTTAGTCACCCCAACCTTCACTTCTATATAGTAGTAAATAAAATGATTACACATGCATATGATTTTTCTTATATTTATTAGTTTTGTCCTCATTTTTATGGTGCAATAAAATAGTTACATATGCATATTGTTTTTTCTTATATTTATTACTTTAATTTTGTCCTCATGTATTATTTTAATAATATTTTTATTTAGATCTTTGTAATTGAATTATACATGGTAGTATTTTTTTTATAAATATCTTTTTGATCCTTATTAAATGACTACCAAGGGTTTTTCGATATATATAAGTGAAGGTTAGGGTGACTACCAAGGGTATTTTGGTAATTTTAATCACCCCAACCTTCACTTATATATAGTAGTAAATAAAATGGTTACATATGCACATGATTTTTTTTATATTTATTAATTTTGTCCTCATTTTTATGCTGCAATAACATGATTACACATGTATATTATTTTTTTCTTATATTTATTAGTTTTGCCCTCATGTATTATTTTAATAATATTCTTATTTAGACCTTTGTAATTGAATTATACATGACAGTATTTTTTTATAAATATCTTTTTTGTTCCTTATTAAATGACTATCAAGGATATTTCGATAATTTTAGGAAGCAATAAAGTGGTTACACGTGCATATTATTTTTTCCTTATATTTATTAGTTTTGTCCTCATTTTTATAGTGCAATAATATGGTTACACATGCATATTACTTTTTTCTTATATTTATTAGTTTTTCCTTATTTATTATTTTAATAATATTTTTATTTAAACCTTTGTAATTGAATTATACATGATAGTAATTTTTTTATAAATATTTTTTTCCTTATTAAATGACTGTCAAGGGTATTTTGGTAATTTTACGATTCAATAAAATGGTTACACATGCATATTATTTTTTCCTTATATTTGTTAGTTTTGTCCTCATTTTTATATTGCAATAAAATGGTTACACATGCATATTGCTTTTTTCTTATATTTATTAGTTTTGTTCTCATGTATTATTTTAATAATATTTTTATTTAGACCATTGTAATTGAATTATACATGGTAGTAATTTATTATAAATATCTTTTTGTTCCTTATTAAGTAACTATCAAGGGTATTTCGATAATTTTATGACGCAATAAATATTTCAGAATCGATGTATATGTCTCCATAACTTATATATCTGAAATTTTCAAATGAGATGTGCATCATGTATTTTTTCGGGAATGTCCAAACGAATGACCTGTCGCCAACTATAGTTGCAACAATCTAGCTAGATTTTTATCCACTTATATAATCACTTTTGTATTGATTGGACTAGTCTAGCAAGCTCAATTTCATTCCACACTGAATGTATATATATTATGTTAACATCGGTTCATTGTACTGCATTTCTTTTCTTTTACTCCTATACTAAACAATTACAATAAGTAGGAAATAATCTTTTGCAAAGTTGGATCTCTTTTGCACATTATTGTTGTCAAAATGCCCGTGCATTGCACGGGCACAGGTATATATCTAGTGTGTATATATATATATATATATATATATATATATAAAGTTGAAAAAAAGTGGTTAATTATCTCATGATCTCTTAAACATGTCAGCTATTTTGAGACATTTTTTAGCTAACATATTAACTATTTTGAAACGGAGAAAGTTAAATGTTGCTAAGAATTTTCTCATAATCATTAAGTTTTAAGAGTTGCACGCCAAATTTTGGCAGTTCCAGTAAGTATATTTAAAGGCAAAGGTATTCCATCGTGCTTAAATTATAGTTTGCCTCTGATTAACTAGGTGTATAAAACTAGTGTAATTTTTTTAATTCCTTATATTTTATCCAATCAATGTGAGAGATAGAACAAGAGAGTTATTTAAAGGGATCGATTATCTCCTTTTTCGCGTTAGATATAATGCAATTTAGGTAAAAAGTTTCAATTTTAATAATATATGGTTTCCCTATGGTTGGAATTAATTAAATTGAGATCTCATATTAATTAGTAAGATCATCTTAAAAATTAAAAAAGGGATAGAGATTACGTAATTGCGTATGCATGCAATTAAGGTAACTAATAAGAAAAACTGACAAATTCCTTTCTTTAAAGATTTGAATGAATTAAATTTGAGATCTCTTTATTAGTTAACCATATATTTTAATTTTGGACTCAAAATTTGAGGTCTCTATATTAAGTATGAGTATTATTATTATTAGTATCTGTAAAAAATCTATACATTTTAGTCTATTATATAATAGGTATAGCATTTATTTTACCTGTTTCTTTACCATATAGATGAATCAAAGACAAATAAGTTCTTAGTTATGCCTTCGTGTGTTGTTCCCCTTCGTGTATGTTGATTTGACTGCTCACATCTTTAGCCAAGAATAACTAAACCTGCAGCATTTTCAATAAAAAATGACAAGAATCCTATAGATTCTGACAACCTTTTGTCGGCTCTTACTCTTTCAACTCTTTGATTCGGTAATCTGTCTTTTTTTTATTATTATTATTTACCATGATTATTTGTTTTATCAGAAGGATTTGATAAGTTCTTTGAATTGTTCTTGTGCTATCTGTTTGTGAGGTATTTTATTAATTTTCAGTAGAAGGCTAGTAGTAAATAGTTTTGCGTCATGTCTCTTCTGGTAGTAGTATTAGTATATATTTTTCTTTTCTACTTGTTGTATCGTATACCTCTGTTTTCTTACTTGCTACTGTTGTTACTGCTTATGTCTTCATAAATATCCTTGTGTTTTTGCTTTTCTTGCCGAGGATTTATGGGAAACAAATTTTCTACTTGCCGGGTTACGTATGTTGTTGTTGAAGAAGAAGCATGTAGAAAGAGAGATGTTTTGCTTTGTCTCATAAGTATTTGGTTAGCTTGCAATATTTTCATGAATGGATGATGATTTGTGAGTGGCTGTTTATAAGTGTTTTGCTTTGTCCTTTGAAATCTCATGGACACTAGTTTGATTCATGTACAGTCTCCATACATAGAGATGATAAAGAACAACTTCTTCTTTTTTCGATCATCAACTAATGATGCAAACAAGACCCCTTCACCACCATTAAAGTCCAAGGAAGTTTCTTCTTGGAGGAGTGTTTCATTGTCATCTGGATCCTTCTATGACAGTGGGTCAGGAAAAAAAAAATTCACGGATCTGAGCAAATCTCCCCATGGTCACAGTAAGAAAGTTCATCCTAAGAAATCTGGTCATGATTCAAGCCGGTATGCATATCATTTTGCTGTAGCTTCCTTTTTCACACTTAAACTGATGTTTTAATTTGCATTTGCTTGTCCAAAGTAATGACAAATGTTTCTTCACGGCAGAGACCTTAGCGTTCCACTGCTGATTCGAACTATTAGAAGATTGACAAAGGAGAAGGTACAAATGGCTTCTGAAGTTTCAAGCTTGCTATGGAATCAAGTTGCTGAAAGGGCTTCTGCTAAGGAAGAAGCCAGCATATTACAGGCAGAACTATATTCACGGACACGAAGATTGGAGACAAAAAAATGAGTTACAATCAGTACTGGAAAAGAAGTTGGATAGAAGATCCAACGATTAGTCTCTAAAACTTGAGAAATACCAAATTGAACAACATAGACTCCGTGAAAGGGCGAGGGAGCTTGCAGAGCAGAATGTCTCTCTACAAAGGGAAGTCTCTTTATTTAATGAGAAGGAAGTAGATAACAGAATCAAGATGTCATTTTCATAGAAACACCTTGAAGATTTGTCTAAGAGAATATAGCAAGTGTCAGAGGAGAATCAAAATCTAAGGCAACAACTCACTCAGTTACAAGCGGAATATCGAGTAACTCAAGACAATAGAGATTATGTCCGAGAAAACTACCAGGAAAAGGTTAAAGAGCTTAAATCGGAGACTTTGCTGACAACTGTGCTAAGGGAGAAGCTCTATTCCGAGGAGATGGACATAAAGCAACTTCAGGCTGATCTAGCCGTAACAGTTAGAGGCAACGACATTATCAAATGTGAAGTTCAAAATGCGTTGAACGCTCTTTCTTATGCCACACCCAAGTTGAAATATCTTGAGCTTCAGGTAAGCAGGCAATGTTAAGATCTCGTTGCAACAGAATAGTTTTTATTTTTTAACTTTGGATACCTCGTCTTCATATATGATAACCTGTCTGCATGTTACTCTCTCTGCATTAGCTTTCTACTTCTGTTTGATTTTAGGTTCATCTTTGTTCCACCTGAAGTTCACGGTTTTCTTTATGAACTTTTATACATGAGTTGCTGGCATGTGGTAGTCTTCTGTGACATGTCTGATCTCCTTAATGTGTAATCACTTGGACCAACCAAGAACATGATAAACTTTGTGATATCCTCAAACCCATTGATCTGATTGTGCTCTGATGTGGTAAAGTTACCCGAAGGGGTTTCGGTAAGTTTGCTCGTTCATCTGACTTAATTTTTGGACAAGCTCACGAGTTATCTACTGTGAATTTTAACAGTTAAAAAGGATTCATGATTTGGTTGAACTTCTAGGCTATGGGTTTGTTTTGAATTTCTGATGAAATGTTATTGGTGATCTTTGTGTCTTTGTTATTTTTCATAGTTTACGATTGATTCTGGCAGGTGCTAAAAAGGGACGAAAATATCAACCAGCTCACTAATGATTTGCAAGAATGCATGAAAGAACTTGGCGTCGTGATGGGGATACTACCAAAAGTGTTTCAGGTGTGGGATTTTATGTGAGAGGAAGTTAAGAGCTATAGTGAGATGAACATGCTGTTGAATTATGAGATCAACATGTTGAAAAAGAAGGTAGATACCCTCGACGAAGACATTCTTATGAAAGAGGGTCAAATCACAATCTTGAAAGACTAGATAGGCAAACCTTTCGACCTTCTTGCAAGTCCTGTTGGAGTGATGGATGCTAAATGGCAAACTACAATTCATATTTTGTTCATTGACTATAGTGTTCATACTTCTCGTATACTTACTGGTTTTACTCTTATTCTTTCCCCCTTTGATACTTATTATAGAAAGTTTGCTTCTTTCTTTTGCAACCTTTTTGAATCTCCAATTGTAAACATTTCTTTTACTTTCTATTGATCAAGACAATGAACTTCTTTTGCTTCAAGACAATCTACAACAACTATGGAATGGACATACCAGCTAACTCATACAGAACGATTCCAGAACTCAGCACCGAAGTAAGGCAGAAAATTTTAGGCAGTATAGCAAGTAAATATTATTTCTAAAATAAACATCAATTAGCCCCATGGTAGAAAAGCCACACCTACTTCATCCTATACTAAGTTACTAAGTCCTACAACGACAAGTGAAATGATGAAGACAGAAGACCATAATTCCTGTTGTACTATTTCCAAGAAAAAACATTCGCATACAAGAAAGTTGGAAAACTAAGCACATGACTTCTCTACAATGTACGTTATACTCTCTTCATTTTGGGATATGGAAAATATTTAACCTTATTAACTAGATTCATCTATGTTGATTCCAAAAAGAAAAAGTTCTAGGCCTTTTGAGATTGCTTTATTCCATATAGTATTGGTCTCTCATACCTTGGTACACCTACAATCATCATGTTGCTGGTCCAGCGCATGTGCTACTAGCACCAAAAATCAAAATTAATATCTTAAACATTATGTATACTCCAAATCGTCATACAAAATGGAGCCACCGGAGCTTTCATGTCTAATGAATTTTTCATTTTTCATAAAATGGAAAAAGTACCTAAACAACCAATCTCGATTAAGTACTACAACTCTAATGAATCTTATAAGATGGAGAAAGTAAACTATACACAATCAATCTCCACTGGAATTAGTGTATCTCAAGTTCTCTGATGCATTGGTTAACCTCTCAATGCCTCCTGAAAGTCATATTGGTTATCCAAAGAGAACAAATAAAAAGTACAGAAGTTTTTATCTTAGTAATATCCACCTACCATTGGAATCAAGCAAGCTACCAGTATCTGTTGCTAAAAAGGGAGTCCTGGAGTAGCTCTCTAATATATCTGAACATGGTCAAAACGGATATAAATTACGCCTGATTAGCACCATACCAGCTCATTTTAATACCTAAAACTTTCAAAGCAAAAAAGCACAGAATCCAGAGATGCCATGAAATTACAGAGAAACTAGGAATAGGAAGACACGTACCAAAACTATTAGTGAAATCAGCAGTCAAGTCTGAGAAACCAAAATTTTGAGGCATCTCCCTAAGAAATCCAAATGAAGTAGTGTCAGCATCCAGAAGAGGTTCATTAAGAGGTTGCTTGTTAGACTCCACACTACTAAATGACAAAACAGATGCATCACCCATTGCAGAATGTGACTCCAAGTAACTGCCATGAGAACCAAAGGCAAATGGAGAATTTCCACCGTAGACAGGTTCTTTCTTAATAATCCTCCCATCTATTGTTTGTCTCAACCCCATGTAAGAGGGATAGCCCAAAAACATATTAGGAGGAACATTAATTTTTCTGCTTTGAGAAGGAATATCAACTGTTGTTTGTATGCAAGAGAGAACAGATGAGCTGTTGTTACTGAATGCATTGGGTCTATCAGCACGTACAGGTTCATGCATTATGCCATTAGGTTTTGCAGCAGTTCCAACATTTTCAGCAGCACCACAAGTTGAATTTTGATGCACTGTAGTAAGGAAAGAAAACTTAAAACATTAACTTGAGACAACAACACAAGCTTCTCAAATGCAGGTTCTAGCAAGAACAAAGATAACAAGCAAATAGAAGGCAATGAAGATAAGGATAAGTAGGGACAGGCTCCAAACTGAACACAGTGCTCGTTATTCTTGTTGCAGATAAGATCAGACAACTTATTATTTTGACGTTAAGAGTTTCTTGTAGAGGGTAATGAATCC
Source organism: Capsicum baccatum var. pendulum (assembly GCA_030864225.1). Taxonomy (NCBI): domain Eukaryota; kingdom Viridiplantae; phylum Streptophyta; class Magnoliopsida; order Solanales; family Solanaceae; genus Capsicum; species Capsicum baccatum. Next base: position 12,957,111 of record CM061557.1, read on the forward strand.
AATTTGCAACTTAGGAGGCCTTGTAAAGCACAGAGAGGCTCATTTTTGTAAAGAAAATACTGACCACATAGTATATATGCAATCATTTTCAAAAAAATATGGTGCTTGCTGGTTTTACCAATATCATGTATACTTGTACCTTGCAATGTAACCTCCTGGAAACAAGGACAAACATAAACAACGCGTACAGCAAGACAGTAGCTTATTAGAGGCATTAGTAGCTTCACATTAGTATTAATGTCATGTTTTCTAAAATCAGTTTCATCATAATATGCCTACTACATTTGGAAATACTCATGAGTACATTCACAAGCAGATGAACAAAATAGATAGTACAAAAATATCTTCAATTGCTTCTCGAATGACGCAGGTATCTGATACAGATAGCAGCACTAATCCCACCGAAGAGTTCAGAAAATTAGAAGCAATCATATTTACAGAAATGTCAAGTTTAAAGGAATTCAAAAGGCTTTGAACTTGTACAGAACTTTATAAAGTGTCAAGGTTTCTTCTAAATTCTTTAACTGCAGGAAAAATCCAATTGAGGTGAAACATCCAGTTCTGAAACATTCAAAATCTTGTCACAGTTCTGAAAAGTTCAACAGATTCAAAATAGAATCCTAGACTAGAAACCCAAATTTAAGCATCTCAGACCAGAAGATGAAACGTAGTTGTATTTTGCTTGCTTTTTCATTTTGGTGCATTCTTACATGATTACATAGAAGATACTGAGGCTATTCTACAAGTCTTACGAGTCTCTATAGTTTCTTTCAGCAGTTTCCAAGTAGATGTTTTCTTCCAGTTTGGCAGTTATTGCTTTCTTTTACCCGTAAATTTGGCTTCACAACCTTTTTATGAATCTACTAAAATCTTGTTACCATCTCAACAAGAAAGACTTTCTTTAATGAAGAAAGAAGAGTAGTTGGATGACATTAGACCACGAATCAAGTGAAGGATAAAGTTTCTCAATTTTGAATAATACAGAGAAAAATTAACATTTTTTCCTTTAAATAATGAATCCATAATCAAGGGTATAAAGAAGCAATGAAAGTAATGTTAGGGGGTAGGTTCCTCTGTTCAAGAATATTTACATGCACATGCATTCATACATTTGTTTACCTTGGACATTGATCACCAAAGGAAGCATTTTACTGTAGAACTAGTAAGATATAAAGTTTATAACAAGCACTAGTAAACTCGACTTTCCGAGAATGAAAAGGTAATTTCCTTTTAATTTTTTTTACAGAGAACGAACATCTGCATGTGTGATAAAGAGCTAAAAATCAAGGGCAAAAGAAACTCTTTTTTTTTATTTAATGATTGGAACTTTCAATGTATATTGCATTGTTTGATAATGTATTTGTTATTTTCAGCAAATGTAAGGAATACTGGTAAATATTATTAGCCATAGGAAGCATTGTGATCCTTAAGTTCAGTCCTTATTCCATGTTACATGGAGGTTGTGAAAGTATGCCTTGAAAATATATTACATACCGAGTTCAGTAAATCTAGGTTCTATGTTGTCCTGGATTAAGAGTGTTCACAACTTCTTTCTGACTCATGTATTGCTGAAGACACTACTCTATCCGATTTTGCACCTGAAATTCCAGATAACCATCTTCTTTTCCATGCGACAGAGTGCAAACGGGGCATGTTCGGGTCAAATCGGTGTGTTATAGCCTACCGTTCCGGGGTGGGCTTGGGGTCCGAGCGTGTTGTGGGTCAAAAATCGACCGAGCTGCCTCAAGAAAGCCAGAGAACGGCCTAGTGTGGGCCTTTGGGATGGACGGGGCGGTTTGGGTGGTCAAATGGGTGAAATGGTGCAAACAGAGCAATTTGGGGCCAAATCGGTGTGCTATAGCCCACGATTCCGAGATAGGTATGGGGTTCGGGCGTACTGGAGGTTGAAAATAGACTGGGGCGTGCCAGGGAGGCTAGGGAGTGGCCTAGTATGGTCCATTGGGGTGGGCGGGGCTATTTGGGTGGTCAGATGGGCAAAACGGCAAAAACGGGTCATTTTCAGCCTCATTCGGTGGGTGTTAACCCGTGGTTCTTGGATGGGCCCGGGGCTTGGTGTCGGTATTTGCAAAAATTGATTGACAGCCCCCCGTCGGGCTGAAGAGTGGCTCTGGGTTGTCCGACAGGGCCAGTGGGGTCATTTTGGTGGTCAAACGGGCGACGGCGCGAATGGAACATTTTCAGCGCTAGCATTCTTGGGGATACGTGCATACTGAATGAGTTTGTGCGTGGACCTCTTGGTTCGTATCGTGACAACCTACCGCTTGAATCGTTTCGCACCGGAGAGGAGTAACTAAGGATTATTTTAGGATTTCGTGTATTTGCCTACGAGTTCCTTGGATACGTGCATCACAATTACTGATATAAATTAAGTTTAATGTATATGCAAACAGGAATAGAATATAGCTGCATTACATCTTCAGATAGTGTGACTTGAAGATTTGTTATTTCTTATCTTCTTCAACTCTTTTAACTTCAACATGCTTTCTCTTTAGAAATGCTCAAACAAGGCAACTTTCACATCCACTCCCTCTTTTACGTGCACGCGAGATTGATGAATGGTCGAGAAGTCAAGAGTATAGGTCTCTTCTTCAGCGTGCAATACAGGTGAATTCTGTGCAAAAAGGTTAACGCTGCATGAGAACAAAGTATACATGTAAATATACAGGTATGTGGATTACTCTTTATATGCACTAATGTCTAGGACTTCACAGCTTTCTGTAAATGTTTTAGGTACTATATATATTCTTCCTGAAATTTCAGATTGGAGCAGAGTTGTTACTAAAGGTTGGAAGAGCATTTACTTTGGCTGAGTCGGTCTGTATTACTTCTACTAGCAAAGCAGGATGGCATTTGAAAAGGGCCTGTGGATATAAACCAGAAAAAAGTGATTCTTGTGTATGCTTTGATCTAGAGTGGTTCCGCAGGTTCGGCAGAATCACAATTCACGACTATCAGCTCAAACCTTATGTATGTATGTATACATATGCACCAAACATGGAAGGCAAAGGATTAAAACGAACTTGTGCATTTTTCCAAATCCAAAACATCCATTTCATTCTGTCCTTATACATGTGACATGGACTCATGCTTCCAGTAATGCAATTTACAAACAAAAGACACCAATGGCAGAAGAAGCACATTTAGCATGTGGTCTGCATATGTGAATACTAGAAACAACCAAAATGACAATAGAATGTTTAAGAACCGAAAGACCTATATCAGCAAGTGGTAGTGAGATTATCCTCGGAGGATTCAGCAGCAGAAGCAACTACCAACTGAGGCTGAAGGATGACACCCTCTTTTCGTGCCTTTCTACGTTCACGCTGTAATCTGAAGGATTCTCTCTTTCGGTTTCTGTAGCTGTTGGGGTTTTCAGGTTGCATTTCACGTGGATAAACACTTATCTGCACATTTATTCACATTCAGTATACGTTTATCACAATGGTATACCACATTTATCAAGAAAACTCAAACCTTTTTCCTATCAGGCCCAAACTTCTCAAATTTAACTAGTCCATCAATCAAAGAAAATATCGTGTGATCCTTGCCAAGTCCAACATTCTTTCCTGGGTGGAACTGGAAATATCACCAAGAGGACGATTAGCAGATCATCAAGGAAACAAAGGCAACGTTAAATGGGAAATGCAGCTTTCTAACGAAGCAGACAATAACAGGATGAGATCAAACCGGAAAATAATACCAACCTCTGGCATTAAACCCTTTTACTACCTACCTGATAGAAGACTACCGGTACTCACAGCTAATTATCCAGCTCGGCATAAGCATCATGTTGTCAGAAACTCAAATAATTGGTTTAAAAAGAACAAGAACAGCTCAAGTTGGAGTTATGTACGTGTGCAGCCCCAAAGTACCAAAAGATTTACATAATAAATTTAGATAAATGACTATAAGTTAGAGCAGATAACAACTGCACTTTTCATTAGAGAACTTCCAGCTCTGTTTCCATTATAGGTCAGATACAAGACTTCAGAACTTTAAACCTTAGAGCAATTTGTTGTTCCTTCAAGTGACAACAAGATAAGTATCCCTTAAACCTTCCAATACATCTTTTGTACTCAATCTAACGCCTTTTGGCCAATGCACATATTTCCAACAAATAGTATACAAACCAAATGCAGAAATCCAGAAGAACGGAGCAAAAATATACGATATTGACAAGAAGTCAGGACCTAGTAGGCACATTTATATGTTAGTGAAGCATTGAGCAGAACAACTAGAATTACACAGCTCATGTCCATTAATTAAGTCCTATTCCTACTTTAATCATGCACTGAAGGAGGGGATTGAGAGAGCTGTAAAATATATACGTATTCACTATCAACATAAAATATAATACATTGAGTCAGTGGGGTTCCAGTTTTTGCAAAAGACAAAGCAGAAACTAAATAATGGAAATGGTAAGTGAGAGCTAGCATACTGCGTAAATCTTAGTAGAACAGTTGATCGAATACATTGGTGAGAATTTGATTCTTCACCTTGTAATCCCCTCCCCTATTTTCCCTTCGCATATCGCAAAAAGAAAGTGGGGAAAAAAAAAAAAGAAGAGAAGTAGCAGACTAGGTAGTGGGAGGTAAAGAGGCTGGTGATCTGGGTCATATATATGAAAAAAGGCACATACTAGCTACAACCAGAGTGACTAGCTACTAGGGGTCGTTTAGTTGGAATCAAGTTATCTCGAAACTAATTATCTCAGGATTAGTTATCTCGAGATAAGTTATCCCATATACATGAAGGGATAAATAATCCGGGGACTAACTAATAGTTCCAACCAAACGCAGGATATACAGACAGGAAGTGAAGTAGACAGAACGAGAGTTGCAAGAAAAAGGTGGGTTTTGTGGTAACAGTGACAAATGTGAAGGATATATACATTGTGCATAGCAGGCAGCAGATCCCAAAAAACAACCAAACTCAAAGAAATTTACTGCATAAATAATAGTAGCACCCAGCAGTGATAATAACTGTTCCATAACAGCCGTAGAGATAGAGACGAATTATCACATTATACATATGGTCCTAAGTTTATTGGTGGCCCTCCCTACCTAGTCACTACACAAATACCCAATAGGTGAGGGCGGTTCAGAGAGGGTAAATTGTACGCAGTCCTTATCACTGCCTCATAGAGATAGAGATGATGTTTCCAAAAGAAACTCGGTCCAAGTATTCTCTTCTAATTAACCGTTTTGGGAAAAAAGAATTTGTTCTTATTGACGATATATATTTGGTTGTGATAACGATAAACGCATAAATTACTCGTATCAGCCACCAAGTACACTGGAAAGATGTCTAATATTTAGGCAAATAAAAAGGGAACAAGGCAGGCTATCAGCTAGCAGCATAAAGACAAGAATCAACACTAGTTACAGGAATTTATTGAAGAATAATGGAACCACTAGGCCAGCAAAGAGGGAAAAAATGAAGAAAGAAGAAAGAAGAAAGAAATCTCACCTTAGTACCGCGCTGGCGAACAATAATAGAGCCGGGCTTAGCGATTTGATCACCATAAATCTTGACACCAAGGCGCTGTCCAGGTGAATCTCTACCATTCTTAGTGCTACCAGCTCCTTTCTTGTGTGCAGACTCAATTGTCAATGGATATTTCAACAACTTGGGAAGAGGTTGACAAGCCCCACTCACATTCACACTCACACCGAACAAAGAAGAAGAATTGGAAGAAGATAAAGAGAGTCCTTTGAATGCACCAACGAGACTCAAACTCACGGAGGCTGCCATTTTTACACGCACATAAACTTAACCCACTCAACTCATATTTAAAACCTCATCCCTTATCATCAATCTTATATATGCTCTGGATGTTTTACACCTGTCCTATCTTTAAACCAACGCATTAGATTTGTTTACTTACAAAAAAATATATACTCGTTATCTTGTCTTCTAGTTGTCACTTATTTTTTAATTATATTTTTACTTTTACCCGTCATTTTTGATATATTAAAAAAAAAATTGTTTTTTCTATTTTACCTTGAGCATTAATTATCTTTTCTTCAAATTAATTTTAAGATTTTTGGTGGTCAACCGGATAAAATAGTGTGAACGGGCCATTTTCAGCTCAATTCGATAAGTTTTAGCCCACGACGCTTGGGATAGGCCTAGGGCCTGGGCATAGTTTGGGTTGAAAATCAACTAACGATCCTCTAACGGGCTGTGGAGCGGCTCTAGGTGGTCCGGCGAAGTCGGTGGGGCCATTTTGGTGGTCAAATAGGCGAAACGGCTCGAACGGGCCGCTTTCGACTCAATTCGGTGGGTGTTAGTCCACGATTCTCGGGATGGTCTCGGGGCTCGGGCACGATTTCTATTGAAAATCGACCGGTGGCCCTCCAACGAGCTATGGAGCGGCTCAGGGTGGTCCGACATGATAGGTGGGGCTATTTTGGTGGTCAAACGTGCGAAACAATGCGCCCCGGCCATTTTGGGCCTAATTCAATGGATGTTAGCCCATAGTTCTCGAGGTGGACCTGGGGCTCGAGCATAATTTGGGTCAAAAATGACCGACGGCCTCTCGGTAGGGTGTGGAGCAGCTCTAGGTGGTTCAGCGGGGTCGGTGGGGCCATTTTAGTGGTCAAACGGCCGACACGACGCAAATGAGCCATTTTCGTCCTAGTTCGATTGTGTTAGCCCACGGTTCTAGGGGTGGCCCCGTACATGATTTGGGCCTAAAATCAATCGGTGGTCCCTCGACAGATTGTCCACCGACTTTGGGTTTTCCTGTAGGGTCAGTGAGACCATTTTGGTGGTCTAACGGTCGAAACGGCGCAAACGGGCCATTTTGGCAAAATCGGTGGGTGTTAGCCCATACTTCTCAGGGTGGGCCTAAGGCTTGAACACGGTTTGAGTCGAAAATCAACCGGAGGCCCACCGAAGGAATGTGGAGCGACTCTGGGTGGTCCAGCGGAGTCGGTGGGGCCATTTTAGTGGTCAAACGAGAGATACAACGAGAACAAGCCATTTTCAGCCCAATTCGACGGGTGTTAGCCCATGGTTCTCGGGTGGGCTCGGGGTCCGGGTACTGTTTATGTCAAAGATTGACCGACGGACCCTCGACGGGCTGTGGAGCTGCTCTGGGTGGTCCGCACGGGGTCGGTGGGGCCATTTTGATGGTCAAACGAGCAAAACGATGCGAACGAACCATTTTCGGCCCAATCGGTGGGTATCAACCCACGATTCACGGGGTGGGCCAAGGGCAGAGGATGATTTGGGTTGAAAATCGACCGACAGCTCCCGACGGGCTGTGGAGCGGCTCTGGATGGTCGGGCGGAGTCGATAGGACCATTTTTTCAATACTTTGATTAACTTGGTCTTTTTTTACACGTCAATTAAGCTCCGAACTCTATGTTAAGATAGTCCTACAAATACCTAGATATGATAAGCCAAAATCTTTTTAATTTTTGTTTTAGGTGCGGAGGCATTTGAGGCAGATGTTACGGTGTTTGCAAATTGTCCGCCAAAAATATTTTCGTTTGTTCTCAACCACCTTTAATTTGTTTTACTTGGACCAAGTCCCCAGACCTGTAAACTTGTTATTCATTTCCATCCTATATCTTCCGATTATTTAGTAACCTTTCATTGTATCCACTAACTGACCTTAAAATTATTTGCACATGCATATTCAACTTCATCCACCTTGTTATCGAAAATCATTAATATGCTTTTACTTCTTGTATATTTTCCATGAACTCAGGTAAAAGCTAGCAGGCAATTTGGTTGTTAGATACTAAGATCAGGTAATTTGTTTGTCTGCACACACTCTCACTCTCTCTCTCTATATATATATATATTCAATTATGGCAAAAGACCATAGTGGATCTCCAAAATTGTACCAGCTGGAATCGAAGAGAAAGCGGGTGACTTGGATCGTTGGTGTCAGTGGGCTTTGCATCTTCTTTTATGTTCTTGGAGCTTGGCAGAATGATAGAGGACCGCGTCAACCTGCTGAAGTGTACACGAGAGTTGGATGTGAGCCGTCTACCATGTCATCATCATCATCATCATCGTCCTCATCAGGAATATCATCATCATCATCGGTAGTCTCAATGGATTTCGAGAGCCATCATCAATTAGTGGTGAACGATACAAAGTCATCAGAGAACTTTTCACCGTGTGCTTTGTCATACAGCGAATACACACCGTGCCAAGAGCCACAAAGGGGTCGAAAATTTGACCGTGATATGTTAAAGTACAGAGAGAGGCATTGCCCGAACAAGGAAGAGCTTCTCCGTTGTCTTATACCTGCTCCACCGAATTACAAGATCCCTTTCAAATGGCCACAGAGTAGAGACTATGCTTGGTTTGCCAATATCCCACATAAAGAACTTAGCATTGAGAAGGCTGTTCAAAATTGGGTCCAAGTCGAAGGTGATCGTTTAAGATTTCCAGGAGGTGGCACAATGTTTCCACACGGAGCTGATGCTTACATTGACGATATAAGTGAGCTCATTCCCCTTACTAGTGGAACTATTCGCACAGCAATCGATACAGGATGTGGTGTAAGATCGCGATTTCATCTCCTTAATTCCTTGTTATAATTAGTTACTTAATTTGTTAGTACCTAATTAATAGTATACATACATTAAATCAAAGGTTGCAAGTTGGGGTGCTTATCTGCTGAAGAGGGATATAATAGCCATGTCATTTGCTCCTAGAGATACACATGAAGCACAGGTTTGGTTTGCACTCGAAAGAGGAGTTCCAGCAATGATTGGTGTTATGGGTTCTCAGAGACTTCCATATCCAGCCAGGGCGTTTGATATGGCTCATTGTTCGCGCTGCTTAATCCCATGGAGCAAGTACGGTAAGCTAGCTCCCGATACATGACATTTCATTAATTTTCCTCGTATGTATCGATCAGGACATATAATTTTCCTCGTACAGATGGGTTGTACCTAATTGAAGTCGACAGAGTTCTACGGCCAGGGGGTTATTGGATACTTTCAGGCCCTCCTATCCGTTGGAAGACATATTGGAGAGGTTGGGAGAGAACCAAAGAAGATTTGAAGAAAGAACAAGACGCCATCGAAGAAACTGCAAGGCAACTTTGCTGGAAAAAAGTGATTGAGAAGGGTGACCTATCTGTATGGCAAAAGCCTCTCAACCACATGAAGTGCATCAAAAACAAATCACCATACATCTGCAAGTCACCCAACAATGCCGATGCAGCATGGTACGTAATTAATTATTATCGATCAAGTCATGATGAGTAGCGACATACTCATATTCCTAATAGTTAGCTCCCTCCATGCATCACTAATGAAGGTACCAAAACATGGAAGCTTGTATCACACCACTGCCGGAAGTAACCAACTCGGATGAAGTCGCAGGTGGTGCATTAGAAAAATGGCCGGAGCGAGCATTTGCTGTTCCTCCTAGGATCAGTAGTGGCTCAATACCAAGCATTACAATTGAGAAATTTAAGGAGGATAACAAGGTGTGTTTCTGTGTGTATGAATCTATAGAACGACGAATCATCCTATTAATTACTTGTAATGATATTGGAATAGGTATGGAGTGAGCGGGTGGCGTACTACAAACGGCTAATAGGTCTGTTGCCACAAGGACGATACAGGAATGTGATGGACGCGAATGCTTATTTGGGTGGATTGGCAGCAGCTCTTACGAAATATCCAGTTTGGGTAATGAACGTGGTTCCAGCGAAGAATGAAGCAGGAGACACTTTGGGCATCATCTATGAACGAGGCTTCATCGGGACATACAATGATTGGTGTGAAGCTTTTTCAACATATCCACGAACCTATGATCTCATCCATGCTGGTGGGTTGATCAGCCTATATCAGGACAGGTACATATATACATTACTTACGATACTAACATTATCTCCCTTAGTCTATGATTTATCTATCTGGATCTCCTGTTTTTGTCTTCCTGAAGATGTGATATCACATATATACTCCTGGAGATGGATAGAATATTGAGGCCTGAAGGTACTGTTGTATTCAGAGATGTAGTAGAAGTTCTAGTGAAAATCAAAAGTATAACAGACGGCATGAGATGGCAAAGTCGGATCGTGGACCATGAGAGCGGACCATTTAACCCAGAGAAGATTCTTATTGCTGTAAAAACTTACTGGACTGCTGAACCTAAACCAGAATAACTCAGAAGCAAATTAAATTACATATTCTTCGTTGACCCTATTAATTTTTTCTTTTCTTTCTTGTTATCCCTTATTCTTCGAACATGCTCATAATCCTTCATCTTGTACAATCTTTTTTTGCTTCGGTATAATCATTCATCGCTCTTACTATCATATGCATGACACTCTATATTATATTATCTTATCTGTGATATACGTGTACATATTCTAGCACGTAACACATGCAAAGCAATAAATTGAAGATAAATTGTTTCACTCCACATACAATTATGAAAAGCAATAAAATGATTTAAAATTCAGATAAATATTGAGGTAACTAACACACACTAATAATGAATTATTTAAATATATATAAATGCAACCAATTATAATCTTAATGTAGGATAGAATGCAAGAAAAGGACTAATCCAAAATTGAAATGTAGTAATTGATTAACTCAAATAAACAAGGGATAAGACATATATAGAAACATACCAAAATTATAGTGAAATCGTCACTTACGCAATGTGGGAGACTTATGACCCCCTTGTCTTACACAAGGTGTTATATATATATATATATAAGCTTAAATTCATTATCAAGAACTAATATATTTTATCGCGATCAATCACTAATTCACCACATGGGTGTATGGTACGCAGCCTTACCTTGCATTTCTGTTGGTGGTTATTTCCAAGACTTGAACCCGTGACCTCCTTGTCATATGACAGCAACTTTACAAGTTACTCCAATGATGATCTCATATAAAAAAACCCAATACATTGCATTCTTCAAGATAATACCTACTAACAATTTCAGTAATTTTAACAATTCCAAATTATCCAATAAATTGATTCAATATAATGATAATAATCTCTCTATATACATCATTTATGTATGTGATAACTAATCTTTACCCCATATATAAAGAGTAGCACATATGCATATTGAGCTTAATCTTTGTAATCATGTGATCTTATGATAAAAGAACAGTTTTCAAGTTATGTTATAAGAGGATGTTGAAGAGGTACGATACAGCACAGTACAATACAATACAAACATCCAACTGTTAGACTGGCAATTCATGAGTGGTATGAAAGAGTAACATCAATTCAATTTCCAGGGCCAGGGGTCAACCTATAATTATTGTTAACACATTATTATATATTTATTCAACAATAGCTCCCACTAGTTTTTGTCCAGTATGATGCATGATTGATGATTGAAAATGAGAACTTATCAATAATGTTTCTATCTGATGCTCAAACCACAATTTGCAGGACATTATCACATAAATTGAATTAAGACTCTAAAGTGTAGCTAAATTTTATAGCCTGTTACGTTCTTCTTTGAAATTTTGAACTTTAACAATCTCCACCTTCCCTTTAAAACATCATTTTGGTTAATGTTAATTACGAAATAGTAACATAGCTAGTTTTTTTTTTTCTCTTTTCTTCCACTTTGTTTGTTTCTTCTATTCTTTTTCTTTTAATTACAACCGCCAATTTCCACTAGATAGTCAACCACCCACTCACACCCACATCTCACATTAGGCCCTTATGCAATCATTCTTCCTCATTTTTAAAAATAAAATAAAATTTGGCCATAATATTTTTTCCTCTTTTTTTGGTAATAATCATTCATCATCCTCTTTTTTAGGGGTAATAATCGTTATTCATCTTTATTTCTTCCACATTCTTCCTCTTCCTTTCAATAATTTTCCTCCCTTTTGCAATTCTTCTCCTCCCAAACAATTATTTCTCTTCCTTGTCAGGGGCGGACCTAAGTATATTTTCGGGGTGTTCTGACACCCAGTATACTCGACGCGGAATAGGTATAATTACATATAAAATATATAAAAATAGGTATAAAACATATAAAAGCACCCACTAAAATAAAAATTGATTGGGTGCATTGACATTTAAATTGATCCTCCATTGAGGGGACGTCTCGGATTCAAACCTTATTGAGGTAATTTTTTTCCCAACTTTTTAATTTTTTAAGCACCCACAATGCTTTAAATCTGAGTCCGCCACTGTTCCTTGTTTTCTTGTTCTACACATGTACGTAGAAACAGAAAGGAAAAAGAAAAAGTAGGGGTGGAGAAAAAAAGATACCCCACGAATTAGCTAAACAGCATGTAAAATTGGTATTTAACTTTTAAACTAAACAAAAATTACAACATGAACATATATATATATGTATACATGTATAAGTTTTTTTATGTTTCCTATATAATTTATTTTGTATAAAAGTGCATGTGCGATGGAGGAAGACAGGAAGTGCACATGGGACAAGTTATTGTTCTTTCCTTTAAAGAATTATTAATAAATTACTGGTAATACACCTTTAGCATAGTTAATTTAGCACATCTCCATGACTCAACTTAATTGGAGGCCAAGTATTCTCTGTTAGAGTTAGTGGGAGAATGATGTAAAGTAGTAGTATTTACATTAATTATATATATATATTTTCATTTCAAAGCAAATTAAAAAAGTGCATGGTACGTGGAGCTTAACCTTTGTAATTGACAAGGTATTCATATATGGACATAGCATTATATTGGGATCCTAAATTGCTAACAATATTGCTCGCATCCCACGCTAGCTTCACGAGGAATTAATTACCAAGTAGTAAAATATAATCTCTTTATTTATTTTTACTTGTCTAATATATAAATAATATATTTTTTAAAACACTTTCATTCTTGTGTTTTATTCTCAATTTTAATTAATTATTTTTCGAAGAATTTTTGTAAAATCTAAAACTAAACATCAAATAATATAAGTTTGTCATAAAATGCTCATATTACAAGGATATATATTAATATCTTACAAAATTTAGACACAAGTTGCATAAATCGAACTTTGTCTTTTTGATAATATCATGGTCAGCATATTTACAAAATTCTCACATGTAGAAATTTCAAAACTTTCACTTTCTCTAATTTGGTGGTATCGATAAAACTATCTCGTAGGCCCCATTATTGATTTTTAATCAGACAATTCCCGGACTATTTTAAAGTTATTGGGAGAAAAACTTATTTATTAAATGCTTAGTTAATTATTGGGACTGATAAAATAACTCCATTACGTTTTTCAATATCCTAAGTATTCTAGATTATTAAGTATTTTATAATATGCTTTAACAACTTGAGCCATGTTTAAAAGAAAAGGTTCATTCGAAGATACATTAACATTAACTACTCCAGTATGGATGACATGTCACGTATAGAGCTCAATTATTTTTATTTTTATTTTTTGCCTGAGCCAAATTAGATTTTAATAACTTTTTAAAATTAAAATTGAATAAATTTCAAACGACCCCTAACTATTTCATGCATAACATATGTAAAGTCATAAAATTGATCTTAAAATAATCATACATTCGCACGATTAAATCCATTAATAATAAAATAAAATAAAATTACTTTCAAATATAAAAAATCGTGCTTTTATGTTCTAACGAGTTGTTTCATTGAAGGTGCTTGTAAGTCAGCAATAATAATAGAAGCATTGGGTATAATAGCTCCAAGTTCTTTGTATAGTTTTACATACTTTGAATTTGATTCTCCCTAACCTTTATATTACTATTATAATTTAATTTTCCTCTTTCTACTGCTAGGTGGGTTCAACTTTCCTTTGCATTTAGTTTCTAAATAGTTTATTGCATTATTGGTTGAAGGTGGAATTGCTAAATTACAGGCCTTCAGTGCGTCACAGGCACCCAGTAATTCGTGACAGTTTGTATTTATACACCATCTCATCCATGTACTCTCCATTTTCCTCAACTCCTCATTTTGATTAATGATACATGATATAATTAAATTAAATAGCTAAAATTTAATTTATTTTAAACTAAATCTTTAATTATGATTAGTATAATATATCAATTAAAAATAAGTTGTTTTTATCTCTTTCATTTTCTCAATATTCCCTTCCTATTATTTCTCTCAACTTCCTTTTATTCTCTCCAAATTTTCAATTATAAATTTGACAACACCTAAGATTATGGATGTAGAAAACTATTTCATATTTTTACCACGAAAATAAATTTTCACAAAAAATTCACAGAAAAAACAAAAAACGAGAAAAAACAGAGAATAAGAATATCTTCATTTTATCCCATTTTTGCTGGATTGAGACAGAATATCATATTTTAAAACTATTTCATATTTCTCTCAACTTTCTCTTATAACAGCTTTAGTAATTAATATAACAACTCTATTTTTAATGTCATCTCAAAACATATACTATTTTCAGATTACGACAATAAAAAGGAAGACATGAAAGGACTTCGAGAAAATATTTTTCGGTCCTCCAATTCTTTTGCTCATGATTATATTTTAAAACTATTTCATATTTCTCTCAACTTTCTGCGGATTTTTTTTGAAAATTTATTTTCGTGGTAAAAATATGAAATAATTTTCTGCATCCATAATCTTAGGTGTTGCCAAATTTATAATTGATAAATTTGAAGGGAATAAGAGGAAGTTGAGAGAAATAATAGGAAGGGAATATTGAGAAAATGAAAGAGATAAAAACAACTTATTTTTAATTGATATATTATACTAACCATAGTTAGAGGTTTAATTTAAAACAAATTAAATCTTAATCATTTAATTTAATTATGTCATGTATCATTAATTAAAATGGAAACTTAAAAAAAATGGAGAGAAAGGAAATGGAGAGGAACCCGATCCCTCGTCTATATGTAGTGGCACCCGCAAATTCAGGAAAAATGGACATACTTTGTTTTCATCCAACAATAGTTGTTCTACTTGACATATAAACTAAAAAATAATAAATAAAAAATTAATTTGAACATATTATCTTTTTAATATAATTAATTTAATATTTTAAAGAATAAATTGAGTGATAAAATAATATTTAATAATAAGTGTATAATAAATAGAAAAAAAATAGATTATTCATCTAATTTTTAAACTGAACAAGTACCATTGAATATTTATTTTTAATACTGCCAAAATATTGTTGGACAAAAGAAGCAATCAATCAAGCATACTATTTAACCTTCTCATTGAATAATTGTCAATAAATAGAGACGGAGCCAGAATTTTTAACAAGGGATTCACAAGTGAACGTACGAACTAATCGAAGAGCATTCGATATTTACTATATATACATAAAAAATAATTTTAATCATGTATATAGATGTATATATAGTATATTTTTTCGTCGAAGGAAGTTCGGATGAACCCCCAATGACAATTGTAACTCCGTTTGTGTCATTTTATCCTTCTCAAATTCTATTATATGGGAATATATATAGTGAATTTGTTATTGTTGTTGAATTACAAAATGCATACATAAAATATTAAAATATTTTATGAAGAAAATTCACGAGTGTGTATAGTGGTTAGGTGTTTGGAGAAAGTATTGCTTGTCACAGCGCCCTGTCAGTTTAGCATTGTGGCCATTGACTTTCTCTCTCTCTCTCTCTCTCCCTCTCTGAGTTGTCGGCCCTCTTTTACTTTAATTATTATATCTAAGCACTATATAATATGCTATGGATTACATAGACAATGCCAAAATATAGCCAAAGTACTGTCCCTTCTCTTTCTTCCTCATCCTTCCTATTTTGTTAAACAATCTTTGAGTTTTGCTATTCTTCTTATAAGCTTGCTGCCTCTTGTTATATGTACTCTACTAGTTCAGATCACCATCATCTTATAAGTCCATAGTTAAAGCTGGATAACTTCACTTCTAGTACTCTTCCTTAGTCACACAATTATAAAAAACCTCTCAAGCATGTAACTTACATCAATCTCTCTCCAATCCTTCCCTTCCAAAAAACCAAAAAAAAAAAAAAACTTTTATTTTCATTTGCTATTTATATCTTCTATCAGATTCTGATTTATCTTATATCGATCTGGCTTTTATACTGAATATCGTGTAGCCAAACATTTAAAAAAACCGAAAAAAAACATGTAATACCTCTCTATCGAAACAAACCTAGCTTCTTCTTTTTTTTTTTTTCTCAAAAAAACCAAAAAAAAAAATAAAAAAAAAATAGGATATTGATCTGAATGGCTGAATTAGAAAATGGAATGTCAGCACCAGCAACACCAGGTACACCAACTCCATTATTCTCATCATCACAAAGAGTGGATTCAATGGGATCATATGATAGAAAGTCAATGCCTAGATGCAAGTGTTTGCCTTTGGATGCACCAACATGGGGAACTCCACATACTTGTCTTACTGACTTCCCCGCACCTGACGTCTCTCTCACCCGCAAGGTACACTACTACTCCCCACATGCACTCCCGTTCCTGCTATTACTTGTCTACTACTATTAACTTGATGCACATAATTTATTATATTAATTGTTCAAACTAAATACTAAATATTTTAGACATACTATTTACAATATATTGAAGGGGAGCATTAGATTAATCCCTAAAGTTATTTTCATGTGATCATAAGGTCCCGGGTTTAAGTTTTAAAAATAGGCTCTCGAAGAAATGCAATACCACGAGGTGACGAGTTCAAACTTTAAAAATAGTCTCTCAAGGTGAGGCTTAGTACAATACACCCTTATAGTAGGCTCCTAGCCTCGGACCCTGCCCATAACAAGAGCTTTAATGTACCCGAGTTGCCAGTTTTTACTATTTATAATATACTTACTTCGTCCAATAAAACTGATCTTAGTTGCCATTTTCTATACTAAAAATATATGTCCAACTATATTTGTCTATTTTTGGAAAATCAATGGATAATTTATTTATTTTTTTTGCTCATTTTGCACTTGGTGTTAGTCAATGCATTTTGTCACAGCGATAACTTGATTATATTTCAAGGATGATGGTAAAATTACTTTTATTCTTTATTATTTCTTAATTTGTATGTCAAATAAATAGCGGACAACTGTTATTGGACTGAGGGTTCCTGGATAGGTAAAGATAGACGGAGGGGGAGTGCTACATTTCCTCAATACTTTTGCATTTCTTTTTAAGATGACTGATTATAATGAATTCTTTTACTTGGTTCTTTGTCCAATTAGAGTACTTGTCTCCAATAATCAAGTTTTAGTCAGACAAATTAGGGGTTACAAACTGATGCTGACCATTATTTTAGTAGTTCAACTTGCAAGTTCTGGCAGAGAACTCCTTCATTACTACTTAGTATTTTTCATGTAAAAGAACTACTTTATCATACTCTAAAGTATAAAAACGTCTGCGTGATGGATACAGCTGGGAGCAGAATTCGTTGGGACATTTATCCTTATATTTGCTGCAACAGCCGGACCAATTGTGAACCAAAAGTACAACGGAGTTGAATCTCTAATCGGGAATGCAGCTTGTGCAGGGCTGGCTGTTATGATCGTGATTCTGTCAACGGGCCATATTTCTGGAGCTCATCTTAATCCGTCACTCACCATCGCATTTGCAGCACTTCGTCACTTCCCTTGGGTTCAAGTGCCAGCCTATGTTGCAGCACAGGTTTCAGCATCTGTTTGTGCTTCATTTGCACTTAAAGGTGTCTTCCATCCTTTCATGTCTGGCGGCGTTACTGTTCCTTCGGTTAACACCGGCCAGGCTTTTGCTCTTGAATTCCTCATCACATTCAATCTCCTTTTCGTTGTCACTGCTGTTGCAACTGACACTCGCGCGGTATGGACCAACTTATCTTGTTCACCCTTATATTAGACTACTAATATTAATCTAGACCATATATTAATTTGGTTATAATTTACCTTGTACATGTAAAATTTATCTTATCATTGATATTGATTCATCTTTTACCTCCTTTGAGTTCAATTTAAAAAAAAAAGGGCAGCTCGGTGCACTAAGCTACCGCTATGCGCGGTGTTCGGGGAAGGGCCCCACCACAAGGGTGTATCGTACGCAGCCTTACCTTGCATTTCTGCCAAAGGCTGTTTCCAAGACTTGAACCTGTGACCTCCTAGTCACATGGCAGCAACTTTACCAGTTACTCCAAGGCTCCCCTTCTTGAGTTCAATTTAGACATTCACAAATACTATTGGTAATACGAATAAAGTAGATACCTATGATCCATCTTTTTCAGGACAAAGACAACTGCAGAATTACTTACTTCTACATTTGGGAAGGCGACATGCATTTTTTGTTTTTATACTTTATCTAAAATAAATACATAGTGCTAATTACTAGTTCTTTCAACAGGTGGGAGAGTTGGCAGGCATAGCAGTTGGAGCTACAGTCATGCTCAATATTCTAGTGGCCGGGTAAGTAGATATCGCAATACCTAATTATACAGGTTGCGAAAATGTATCTCTACTAAATCTATTCCTCCCTGAACTATTATAGTGTTAGTACTAGTCCAGGGGTTACCTACCAAATGAACCTCCGGGCATTACCATATCTCAGCCACTTGAAGAAACTTCCTTCACTTATTCTACAAACAATGTCACGAAGAACCAACCATAAAGAACAATAGAGAGCCAAATTAATACCACCCTTCGAATTATGATATTTTGACGCCAATTACTGTTACAAAAGGAATTTTCAGCTAGGCTTCTAACTTAGTCTCTGCCTAAGCAGATCCAGTAATTCTTTTTAACATGTTTGGATAAGCAGGCCGTCAAGTGGTGGTTCCATGAATCCAGTACGAACTTTGGGGCCAGCCATTGCAGCAGGAAACTACAAGTCATTGTGGATATACCTAGTGGCTCCAACTCTGGGGGCTCTTGCAGGGGCAGCTGTTTATACGCTTGTCAAACTTCGCGGAGATGACACTACTGAGACACCACGCCAGGTTAGGAGCTTCCGCCGCTAGCCTGCTGAAGCAAGGGTGTTGTTCCAACTTATAATACTATCGTGTGCTTGAAAATAAAGGTGGACTAATTTGACTTCCAGTCTCACCATCGAAAACAATTTACATTTGCATTTTGACGCTCTTCTCATTCGCTTTGTGTGGATGACTTAAAGGAAGAGGCAGAAATTTGGTTGTGATTTGCTGTGTGAACTATGCTACATTTGAATTATGTGTCTTGTAATATGAAACTTTATACGCTGCTACTTGTTTATCTAGTCACAAAATGTACAAGCACAACCAATTCTTATTAACAGTCGTCCCACCAGAACCTCTTAATCCTTTTATCCTCCTTACGACTGATTCCTGTAGGCTACTTTCCTTTCTCCAAGATCGCGTAGTCATAGCAAATAACATGCACTCCACTTACGCGATCCAATCCAACTCAAGAGTGATTTCATTTAGTAAATAAGAGTATACTTTCTCTAATAACTTAAAAACTTTTAGATGAGATAATCACACGCTTCAACAACTACATTCCAGCATACATTATCATCTTATATTACTGAAATAAATAAACAAAATCATCTAACATGAAATTTTGTTTAATACAGCATGCCGATTTGTTTTAAACCATCACGTTTTTCCCTGATTAGTGATGGCATAGTAACAACCCAAAGTAGTATCCTCACTTACGCAGAGTTCAGACTCTGCGGTGATATTCATCACGTTTAATATGCATCAGGAGAGCTGAAGAGATTGGAAGTTACTGCTAATCAAGATAGAGACAGGCCACCATCAGATGGATAAAGGGTGACTAGGTGGTGCCTGAGGGTCAATCTATAAAGGTTACATACCCCTATATTCCTTATGATAAAACAATCAATTGCGCGAAAATTAAGACCTGGAAAGGAAGAACTCATTAACAGGAAGACTTAGTATTTCTGTGAACAACCCACCTCCAGGACTATTGTAATCTAGCTGAAAATTTGGGGGACGGGCTGGATTTGCAAAGGACCTTTTTCTGTCGACACAAATTACCTTCTCTGAATGGTTTGGCATGTGGAAATTTACGGCTTAGCCAAGTCCTACTGTCACATTCACGAAGTTGTGCAACTTCTCCATTCTTTGACTCTAGAGCTAAATTGATCCGGGACACGAGCAGACCACACATCCAAATCTGGTAATGGTCCTGTCAGCGCAAGATAATTTTCTCCTGCTCTCTTTGGCAGCTTTTTCCAACTTACCTGCCATTTCAGATAATAAACTTTTAGGTACAGCAGGTAAAGCCAGCAAAATGCAGAGCGACATTCAAAAGGAGAAAATGGAATGCAAGTACCCTACTTGCTCAGGAAATGCCTTGCATAGTGCATTGATAGTTGTGTTTAGTTCCAAAGGATCATCCCTTTCGAAAATTTCTGGTTGCATCATTTCAGAAGAAGTATTAGACAAATCTTTAGTAGCAGCACCACAATTAACCATGAGCCGACCACTGGGCATCAACGTCTTATTCATCTCCAACCAAGTTGTAACCTGTCAGGGAAAGCCGAAACAAATGCATTAGATCCTGGAAATCTACCACCAAGGAACTAGAGGATATCACCATAGAGGAACAATCTTCCAACATATATTCAAGAAGTACCAAATTGGGGAATCTTACAACTTGTAGGAAGATTGAAAGTACTCCTTCCCATTTCACTTCACATTTGTTGCCAAAAAAAGAAAATGTCATTCCAAAAAATAAAGCTTATTATAGACTTATAAATGTTAACAGTAACTAACATCTTTAACCAATCTGCCAGAGTTTCATACCTTTAGCTGTTATTTTTTTGAACTGGACTTTAGCTCTTGTTTTAAGAATCTATCTAATGAAATCTAAACATAAGAACACATTCAACTTGTACATCACAACATCAAACACAAGGAGATAGAGAGAGTAGAGAAAGAAATCGCTATATATACTTGTTAAAATTGAGAAGTCCCGTGGGAAGTTGTGTGAAGAAATTAACATATATTCCAATGTCAGATGAATAGATAAGGTAAGAGTGAACTAGACTTGAATAGATAGGGTGCCTAAAATGGCTTGATTCAAGCATCAACTCTATTAGTAGCCAAAAAGAAAATCCACATGTAATTATTCAGAAGTATTATTATCAACTACATAGTTTGATGAAAAGATAGATAAGCATAGTATTGTAAGAATAAAGTCACAACAAATGCATGACTATCAAAATTGTGCACTGGAGCATACCTCTTGCAGTGGTGGCAAAACCTTTCCATCAGAAAACAAATCAACTATTATACCTGAAATTATCATTTTGAAGAATATAAGTAAACTTCAGATAAAATTCACTCCTGGAACATTTCAATATCAAAATTTCCAAATGCTCATTTATGCAGTTGTGGCAAAACCTTTCCATCAGAAAACAAATCAACTATTATACCTGAAATTATCATTTTGAAGAATATAAGTAAACTTCAGATAAAATTCACTCCTGGAACATTTCAATATCAAAATTTCCAAATGCTCATTTATGATGCATGGCAAAACAAGTTAGAAATTATGGTAAATCAGGGAATGGGCGCCCTGGAAAGAAAGTTATTTGAAATGCTTCAGCTGCAGAACCAGCTGCAAGAACAATCATTTGTTGGAGGATAAACTTCCCTTCCATCATAAAGCAATTACTAGGTCGACTAAATAAGGCAGTGATATACCTGCATAACCTCCAGGAATAGCAACAGATGGAGAAAGTACATCTCCAATATGAACTTCCAACACGCCTCCACCTTCAGTATGCTTCTCCAGATCAGAGAGTCCAAGATATTCTCTTGCTTTTTCAATCAACTGGAATAATGAGAAAGCCATATAATAACTCATTTTCACATAACAAATATGCTGAATTGGAAAATGACTTGAATAATTTAGTTTTATGTGCCACATGACATTATTAAACCCCCTTTCGGCAACGCTATTAACTTCGTGGACTCCATGCTAGTGGACCAACATCCAAAACACAAAATTCCGAACTAAAAATATCATCAAGAGTACTGTGTAAAATATTCTGAATGATAATGTAATTATTGATAGTAAAGAGAATAATTACAAAAGGATTCCAGCACCACTTTTCTTTCTGGTAATTGCTCATTATTCTAATGGTACTATTTCGATGATTGTTTACAATTCTGTTTTCAACATTTCTTATCTTAAAAAATGTGAACTCAAGTTGCTTCACCATCTCGGTTTTAAGGGGCATTGAAAGTCAAAAGTCATTGAGAATATAAAGTAAACTACTCTAAATGACAATATAATAATTATTAGGAATCCCACGAATTAGAGAGCTTTCTTGTTACACGTTACTAAATGTATAAAGGTCTTTCTAATGTGTCGTTAACCAACAAATTTCAATAGAGTTTTATCTCTTCTTCTTTTCATCCATGACTTATAAGTTTTCATAACTTGTACAATTTCTTTTGGCATCGGTATGTTTTCTGCATTAGCACAGGTTAGTAGCCTAGCCTCAGCCAAGAACTCAAAAACATAAAATACATGAAAGTTGCAACGAATATTGCTAAAGACTTGCTTGAGGAGTGCTTAAATCCTCAAAGTAGGTGCCAAATGGGCCTGGTGCTCCACTCGCTTAGAGGCTCTTTACATCAGGCACCAAATCAATAAAGCATGTGCATTATCGACTATGGACTCTAGCTTGAAGAGGATAACAATGCACAAAAAGCTTTCATTGAGGTTTTAAAAGCATCACACATATCTTTATTGCTAAATTAGAGGAGGTTCTAGGTACAATATCCTCATCAGAGATGTATAACACATATCACTAAAGGTCTATGTCATTTATATGACAATCAACTTCGGAATATCATGCAACTTTCAGTTACTAACATCACTAGAGAACAAAATCAACTCCTTTCATATTGAATTTCAAAATTTATAGCTATGTTTCTCTTAATCCAGCCAAAGTTCAAATGCCTTCTTAAGCAATTACGATTATTGTTTATGCTTCCTATTTTTCATTTTGGAAATATTAATGTTGCAGAAGCTAAGGCCTTTAGTCTTCCTTCGTTTGATGTTCACTTACTGCATTTTAAATTATTATCTAATTTGCATCATAATTAGCCAGTTGCCAAGTCACAGACTCTATGCAGTGCCCTTTACTGACTGCAACAAGGAGATTGAATAAGTCTCGTTGGCTAAGCTTGTTGTAAGGAGTATGCACATAGTTTTTTTCCAAAAAGAAGAAGAAGATCTCCCTAACATGCTTAGAATTCTTGTAGATGCCTAAACAACAACATCATTCTACTCTTTTGGATTGGAGCTACCGGTACGACTATGCCCATATATCCACACTAGATTGACTGCTTTGTGTAAGTTTTGCACTATAAAGCAATTTTTCTTTCTGGAGGCTCTATAGGACGCATGTTAATGTAAAGGAAAGGGTACTTATTCATATAAAAATAGCAAGAAGTCAGGCTTCAAACCATCTTCCTCTCTGCTTCGCATGGTTTTGACAATAATATAACCGATGCAATGGAGGTGCTTCCTTAACAAAATAATATACAATAATTTAAGACTCCGGGAAGTTGTGGAATGACTCAGTACTGTTTTTTTTTTCTTTTTTGGATCAGTTGGAATGACTCATTACTCTTGTTGGAAGCAAAAAACAGAAGCAAGCACCATACTATATAACTCATCTAGATTTATATTTTGCTTTATTAGTTATGATGCATCAAAGTCCAAAATATACCAGAGAAAAATTGCAGAAATATCAAAATATAAATACGCTGTTGAAAGGATTAAAGTTAAGAAATGACAATGAGAGGTTACTACAATTTCATCTATCTCCCAGCCGACGAGATGCAAAGAAGGCCATAGTTCAAGCATCAAATGTGCAGCAGTTGCGCCCCCCTGAAAATTAGCAGGAAGTAGTTGCACATCAGTTTAATCCCACATAAAGAGAGTAAGATTTCAAAATTGAATTTGTTTAAAAAACTAATTTTATTAATGATAGTTTGTCAAAAATCATTAAAAGAACCTAAATTACCAAGCCAAAGATTGCGAGGGGACCCTTTGGAACAATAGCCGGCAAGGTGGCAAACTCATCCTGGTAATCAAACAGAAGAAATTGTACCACATTAGGAGATCCAATGCACTACATATGCAGTGTACGGTTAATTCTCACAATCAATAACCTTAAACCATACAACAGAAAAGTTCAATTCCGTGAATAGTTGTCTGCCCACGCTGGATTGACTAAATTAGACAGTTCAAGATATCTAAGGTGTACCTTAGATTCGTCTTTGTCGTGTCATGTCCTGAATTTTTGGAAGAATGCTGTGCACTACACGAAATTCAGATTTTTGATTTCTTCCACAATGTCATCTAACATCTAAATCTCTCTTACGCAGATGCCAATTTTTGTGACTCAGAAAAGTGTTCAGTATAATTGTTTACGATGCATTTAGTACTTGAACAAATATTAAATGTTGCTGAATCCATAGAAAAATGCTCAGGATGCATTATGATCTCCATAATGCGAGAATCAGAAAATTATGAGAAGACTATCGATATTAATAAGAAGAAAATAGTTGAAAGGTAAAAGAAAAAAGAAACCGATGACATACCCAATATGCATCAGTCCACTTTTTTCCCTTATGAAGAATGCTATGCACATTATCTGTCCCAGCAAAATAAAACATAAAATCTTCAGAACAAAGAAGTAATCGAATTGACAAGATGTCTATAGCAGTCCTTCTTCATTTCATTATTTTTTCAATGAGATCATTTGGCATTTGTATGGAAAGACAGAGAGAACCTTAAAGCATCAAATTCACTGGAGCTAACATAAAAAGCAACAGCACTTCCCCTTCGGCTCAAGGAGAAGTAGAATGATTCGTAACAACAACAACAACCTATCCAATGTAGTACGTGAAGTTGTTTCTGATAGACCTTCAGCTCAATGAGAAGTAGTCAAATACTCGGTCTGTTCACTTTTACTTGTCACTATTTCACTTTTCCAGGTCAACTTGTATGAACCATAAGTAAAAAATACAATAAATTGCAATTCTTCTCATATTAATACAATGAAAATATACATCTTAAAATGTTGGTCATATTAATACAATGAAAATATACATCTTAAAATGTTGGTATAAGTTCATGCAGATTGCCCCTCAAGAAGCTACACAATGACAAGTAAAAGCAAACGTAACAAGCAATAAGAGAAACAGAAGGAGAACATACTGGAAGAGTCGAGAAGGAGGACTCGTGAATCTGAAGTATCAAGGATTACAATGTCATTATAATAAGTTTTGACAGAAGTAAGCACTTTGAAATCTGCTACTGAGCAGCTCAGTGTTGACAAATTTGCCTTCCTTGTTGTTCGAAAATGAAAATGAGGCTCTCTTCTACTTCTTCTTCTCCAATGCCAAATTGAAAAGAGAGAATTTTCATTTTCATTGCCAATAATAGGAGGAAGAGAAGCAAATTGTGCCCCGCATATACCAATCCTGTTCATCATCTCTATATGTCACTTTGCGGATAAGAGAATAATAATATTACTATATATTTTGATAAAAATGAATCCATAGTCCCCCCAAGACTTCAATTAAAAAATATATATATAAGTGGGTCCTGTAACCTTATTAAGTTAAAAAAATTAAGTCCTTGAACAACTGCATTAGTTGTGTCAACAACTTCACACAATTGTTGAATAACTTTGCCAAGTTATTCGACAATCGGGATAAGTTGTTATTGGAATGAAAAAAAAAAACTCAAAAAAAAAACTTATCCCTTCGACCTAATTTTAAAAAACTTGAAAGACGTCACTTAATTGGAAAACTTATTTGTCCTTTTAATTGAAAGTATATATTTTGCCTTATTCCCTTTCTTTATACTTATAAATGTTTTCAAGATTTTTTTGTCTTAAAAATATTTAAGATGGTAATTTATACCTTCTTTTTTTTTTGTATAAATATTGAAAATGTATACCTAATTAAAAATATTATGTTTAAATTTAATTAGCTTGACCTCATATATATTTCCAATGAAGTCATATAAATTGAATTGAAAGAAGTAATTAATCATTTTTCGTTACATATATATTTTTATTTTTATATTTATTGTCAAATGAAATTTCAGAATAATTACATGAAACATTTACTCTTATTTACTAGCATAAAAGTATAGATTTTAATTATTTCTTTTTGATCTTTTCAAAACGTCTTCATAGGTAGTTGATCTTATAAACTATTATATTTATGGTATTAATAAGTATAAATGTTACGCAAATAAATAATATAATAAGATACTAATTAAATTATTACATTGACAAATATTGCCATAAATTACAAATTAGAAAATTCTAACTTCATTAAAGAATACATTTTGTTGTACTCCCTTCGGTTCGTAATAAATGAATTATTAAATTTTGATACATAGATTAAGAAAAAAGCATTAAAGTCATAAATTTAACACAACTTTTTATTTTTAATAAAAAAAATAATTGACCTTGTAATACTTTTTTAAAAGTTAATTGATTATCAAATCATAAGAGTAAATTTGAAAAAAAAATTTAATAATTTACTTATTTTAGAACACCAATAAATACCTCAATAATTCACTTATTCCGAAATGGAGAACTTGTTGGAATTCATATTTATCAATAGTAAAAGGTCCTTTTTCGATTTTAGTTTGTGTGATAACTTTTTTATTTATAATAAATACTCAGCCCTACTATTTAGTTTTTAATTGAGAAACCAGCCATTTTTTTTTTTTTAAAGTAAAGTGAATATTATTATTATTATTATTATGTGTAGTGTAGAAATATTGTAGGTGCGTCAGCTCCACAACTACTTGCTAGTTTCCATTGAATCAATACTCATCGCTGCCGTTTTACTCACTCGCCCGTTCGGCCCCCTTTCAGGTATCTGCCCAAAATCAATTTAACTAAAATTTATTTGTTTATTTATTTATTAATTTTGCAGAAAAATGAAATCTTGATATATGATTAATTGAGGGATTGAAACATGATAATTTTGCCACTTGTTTTAGATTCTGCTAAAAAAAAAAAATCTGTTCTTTTTTACTTTATTAGGTGGTTCATGGCTTCTGTCTTTAATTCAAACTCTTTAGTGAAAATCTTGGCTCCGCCACTGACGGCTAGATATTGATATGTGTGTGTATATGTAAATGTGCTGGTAAATGTACTACCTTTTTATTTAAAGAAGAATTCATTGTATTGCTTTCTTGATTCAGATTTATCTAGTGAGTATTTGTTACTTGGTAGAGGGTAATAGTGAAAAAATAATTGAGTCTGAACTTGTTTTGTATAGGAGGAATGTCAAAAAGGGTTGCACAAGGATAGCAACGTGTTGGATTGGTCGATTATATTTGTTACCAATGCAAGATGTCGGTGTAGTCCGGCAGGATAGTACCGTTCTCGGTGGCCACTCTGATCATCATTCGTCTGATATTGAAAAGCAGACTGTGGAGGCCAGCGATCATGACTTAGTTATCGAGAGAGTGGATCAATCTGTACTCACGATAGTGGTTTCTGCAGACGAATCATTCAATTCCCAGGCTGACACACTGACCACTGACCCCGTCGAGGATATTTCCACCGTTGAGAAAATAGCAAGTGTAGAGTCTCCTAAGAAGCCTTACTTATCCAGGAATCATAGTCTTCAGGAACAATGCAGGTTTCTAGCTCTTCTACTTGCATAAAGATTATGACTTTTGATATATTTCTTTACTGATTTCTCATAAGCACCATGTAAAGTTATGTTTTTCAAACTTTTTGATCCTTATTTAGTCCTCTTTATGCTCAACGTTTGCATTGTAGCCACATCTGAATTGAATAACCCGAAAAGAAGTTATCTTGCTTGGTGAGACGGACCTTCTTGGAAGATCTCTTGTTTTACCATGATTTAGCTATTTGTTCCAGAGCTGTTGTAAAAACATCTATTTCTGTAATCATGTCCCAAGTTGCTTATGATCATTATCACGTGAACTTTTGTGTTCTATTATTTGGATATACTAACCATAAAAGAAGTTCCCGTACCTTTCCCATTATGACACACCATTTGTTCTCGCTAGGATTTAGCTCTGCATCATGAGCTGCTGTGAAATTGATGTGTTTTTATAATCATGATCCAAGTAGTGGTAGTGCTCATTATACATCAGCTTTTGTGCAGTTAAATGGTAGAGTACGACACACAACTAACAAGGGATTAAAATTTGAAAAGGAAACATCAAAATATGTGAGATCAGAATGCTTACAGGATTTATATTTGAATCAGTTCCCACTTTCTTTATAAGAAAAAGAATTAAATTGATGTCCATAACTGAACTAGAACATGCTAGCAAAGCCTGGTTGATTAAATTATGCGAGTTGCCAAAGAGAAGAACCTTTTAAGGTAGTGTCTTTTTTATATTTGTGCTACTCTATGGCTTTCTAGTAGGTAATCATTCAGAACTTTCTCCAGAAAAAGGACCTCTTTTTTTCATTTAATATTGAGAGTTTCAATCCTTTTTTATTTTTAATTTTCGATTTCCATATCCAGAATATCAATCTGTGAAGTTCTTTAGGTACTCACACTGGAAAGTCTCTCAAACAGCTTTCTGAAGTATAAGGAATTAGGCTCTCTCCAGTGTAGAAATTCTTTGAGATTTTTTTTCTGTTATGTTCTTGTAGAGTATGTCAAGAGGAAAAGGAGGAAGAGTTGATCGATCTTGGATGCCAGTGTCGCGGTGGATTGGCAAAAGCACATCGGACATGCATAGAAACATGGTTTAATACTAGAGGTTCAAATAAATGTGAAATATGCCAGTAAGTGGTGACTAAGTGCATTTTAATCGTGTTTTCCCCTATAAGACAGTATATTGATTTAGGTTAGCCATTTTATGCAGGCAAGTAGCTGCAAATGTGGCATCGCCAGAGCCTCATGCACCTGTAAGTAGCTACCTCTGTTTGGATAGCAATGGTTGACATTGGATCACTTTAAAAATTAGTAACGCATGCTTTTCGCTCTCTGTTTAAAGTTGTTGCTGGGTGCTTCAGCCTTGTAGCTAGACTGACTTTTTTTAAAGCATGATCTGCTTCTGGCCTTTCAGCTCATAGGTTTTTGAACTTGACCATTTTAATACACCTACCTCCGTTGGATGTTCTTGTGGTTGATTAAGTAGGAGTGAATGGAGAATTGTCACGATCCAAATCCTGGGGGCCATAATTGGCACTAAGCGGACTTCTACCAGCCAACCGAATCGAAATACGTCTTAATTGAACATAATTCAATAATCATTTAGATACTACTGATTAAACACAACTATGCCCGAATTTAGTAAAAAATTTGGCAAAGTTTCCCTATAACAGGGGCATCCCCAAAATCCCTATAATCAACGAATCAATGTCCAACATAATCTATATCCACATCCATACTCACAACGTAGTAAGCACAAAACAACAAAATATCTAAGCAACGGAAATCCCAAATCCTGCCAGTCTAGTCACGAAGCATCTAAATGAAATTTGAAAACATAAGATGCTGGTTTTAAGCCCTACAAGTATAACGCAACAAAATAAAGGATAACTGGCAGCTTCCACGGATTAGGCAGACGACTCACCTCAACTAAGATTGGAACTGTAACTGCCCAGCCAGCAAGTTATATTGGCTGCTTTGGGTCTAGACCCACGCGGCTTTAAAACGCGTCACTAGGGTGGCCTGCTTACTTATAAGCCTAGCATCTCTCCTGTGTTGGATTCTTTTCCTGTGCTATACACCCACTCTCATGGACTCGGCGTCCTCGTTGAGGTTTTCCCCGCCTTCTCGGGATTTGCCTAAACTCAGTTGAACTCTGATCAACATCTAGAAGGCTGACATAGGAGTGACTCTAATATTATCTATAACAGCTCAGCCCACAAGTGATATTGTCCGCTTTGGGCTTAGGCCCACATGGCTTTAAAATGTGTTACTAGGGTGTAAGACCTGCCGATGTGGGGCTCGTATCCTAAGCTAGGTTGTCACAGGAATGAGCGGTGGATATTCAAGTGTCTGCTGGAACGTGAACTGAA
This sequence comes from Capsicum baccatum var. pendulum, assembly GCA_030864225.1. NCBI lineage: Eukaryota > Viridiplantae > Streptophyta > Magnoliopsida > Solanales > Solanaceae > Capsicum > Capsicum baccatum. Next base: position 12,987,095 of record CM061557.1, read on the forward strand.
GTATCTGCGAGGAAAGCAGTAAGGTGTCATCCATTTGGATGTTCCAAGAAAACAAAACGAAGTTTGTGTTTAGATGAAGAAAATTTCTCTTTTCTCGACTAGGTGTCTTTAGTTCAAGCCCTGAAATAATGGGAATGAACGTTTGCTCTTTAATTATATGCGTTGAGTACCTCCCTGTCTTGGTCCAGAGATATGATCTGCTTCTTCTTTAGAAAAATCAATTCTGGATTCCAGTGATTTGGTCTCCTCATTGTGCATGAAGTTGTCTTGTATACTGTCATCAGGTAATTTAGCTTCACACATATCCTCATATTGCTCAATAGACTTTTCAGTAGTTTGATCGCACCTAAAGTCCCCAACCAACTGTATTGGTTCTTGATTTTTCAGTTCTGAAGCAAGACCGGTAGAGAGATAATATTATTGAAATCATCCTGAACATTGTGCTGTTGACCAGTGCCTTCGTATAAGTGTTCTTTATGGCATCCTCACTATTATCAGTCTTTCCATGATCTCATGCCTAGAATTGCTTCCTGATCTTCTTGTGATTCTATCCTCTTTGTTCGTCATCTTTCATTTGGTCTGTTGTGTCCTTACCTTATCAGTTCTGGCATTGACTTCACCAACATGACTGCTCAGTTCTGCCCCATCCATAACCTTGATATGATGAGCAGAGATGTTAACTGCATTAATGTCATTTGGATCTGCTGTTTGTCGTCCTTACCCTTAGATTAGGAAGAATTAGCTTCTAGTATAGCAGTTCTAGAGTTGTTTCTTATATGAATTATAGCTGGCTGGAAAACAACATTTATTTTCTTCGCAGGCACCTTCTTTTTTCTGGTCTTTTCTTCTCGTTGGTGTTCTGCCTAGCAAGAAATATTGGAGAGAGGTGATTAGACAGGAGATGTGCTGTTGCAGCTAACCGTGGACATGGCCGTAGATAGGAAGGTATGGAGTATACAGATTAGGATAGAAGGTAGTTGGTAGGTGTGTGTCCATACTAGTAGGTAGGGGTGTGTCCACACTAATAGGTTGGAGTGTATTGACTTGCTGTCCATTCTAGTAGTCTTAGCATTACTCTTATTTCTTCTTCGTCGATTTCTGGTATTATCTATTGTTTTGTGTAGGTTGATTATAGTATTTGTTGTAGTATGGTTCGGCTACTATTTTGTTGTTTTAGTACTGCCGATCTACCTCTAAGGTAGAGGTCAGGTCTGCGGACACTCTACCTTCCCCAGATCCCCCTTTGTGGGACTACACTTGGTATGTTGTTGATGATGATCTGCCTAGCCATCACGGCCTTTTGAATTTTCCTTTTCTTTTCCATAGCCACATCTTTTGTGATCTCAGCCTCAAGCTTCTGTCCATCCCCATTTTTATTCTTGTTCGATGCCTCAGAAATCTGCTCAATCTTGCCTCCTTTATCTTCACTTTGCTCCAGCATCATTACAATCTCTGTCTCTAATCTTTTCCAACACTCTACAATTTAATGTTTTATGGATAACTTCTTACAAGAAACGTTGGTATACTTTCATACTCGATTTTCTGATAATAACCTTTTAATGGGGATTCATGTTCCAGGCCAACATAAACATAGTCTAGCAGATTCGTAAGTCAATCAACCTCCACCCGAACCTTTGTCATGCTTGTCCTAGTCGAACCAAATGTAGAAGCGTCTAGAGCTAGGGGAATGCCCGCATTGCTAACAATTTGTTTTACATGACTTGTGTGGAGGTGAAAGGGCATACCGAGCTATAGGTATATCTTTATTGTGTTTGAAATCGGGAGACCACATTTGCGATCTGTTGATTTCGATCATTCTTTTGAACCACGCCATATTGAAATCATCTTCATTGGTAAAATCAAGAAACACGTTGTATTTATCGAAGACTCCAATTTTAGCAGACCCTAAATCAGGAAGAGTTCTTTGAATTTTGATCCAAGTCTTTCAATTTGGGGCCTAGATTTTGAGAATTGGACCATGATTGTTAGTCGACATTCTTCGGGCATGATTCTAAAAGAAATCTTTGGCGTTGAATATCACAGCTGATGCACCACTGATTCTTGGGCATGTCAAAGATTAGCCGGATTTTACTCGTAGAGGGGTTAATAGCTGTTGCGTAGGTTCCTTTTCCTGTATTTTCTTCGGAATTGAGGTTCACCCTGACCATTAAGGGCCAATGTTCGAAACTGTACGGAGAACTTATGTTTCTAGAGAGAATTTTTTTTTGACTGTTTTTCTGATTTTGACACTTTTGGGTTAGGCCCAATCAGTGTAGCAAAAAAAAAACTTAAGGTCTGTTAGGGGCTTTAAGCAAAAACCACAAAATACAAAATATATGTTAGTCTAAAACTTGTAATTATAAACATGAATGACAAATATATGAACAAAGAAATCGAAAAAAAAAAAATCACAGTAAAATGAAATATCAATTGTTTAGTGTTGTCTCTCTAGAGAGGCTCATTGGCAAGGAAAACTATGCCTTAGATCCTTGATGATGAGCCTGAAGCGCATACTAAGCGAGGCAAAGTGCTCAACATGTTTTGAGCCTCGCTTTTTGACAACACTCGGCCCAAGTTCCAGATCATTCTACTACATCAGAAAATAAAATTTAACTGGTGTGTTATTTAGATAGTCCCTTGTTCCAAGTATTTGATTAAACAATTTCTGAGCCAAGTTCAAATTCAACTAGAGATCTGGTGGAACACTTATGACATTTATTATTCTATGAAACAAAATCTTCTTCTTTTATACAAGTATATATGACACAGAAAAAGATGTATGCTCAAAGATTAGTCAGCTACAAATTATTGTGATAGATACTCTTTTAATTATGTTTTGATTGCATCATTTTATGGATGGCAGACAAGTTACTGGATTTGGAGAGTCGATCCTTCTTTTAGGGGGACGAATATTTCCCAGGAGCAGGATAGAGTAAGGAACATTACACTTTCCCAAGCTCCTGCTTTGGATTCGATGTCTTCTGTATTACTTCTAAATCAGTCGGTTTGTACAGGGTTGTCTTAATCCACTTTGGGTAGCATTTTGTATCCTCATTGGTGGTCTGTTTCTGGATGTGTTAATATCCATCACGCTCGGAGTTTCTGCACTTCCCGTAAACATCATAATCGGTACACGCCCTTGTTCTTTTCAACTTGTCATCAATAATTTGTTGTCAAAACTTGGACACTAGATACTGTTAAAGTGTTCCTTCACATGTTGAAAGCAAGAAGCAATTCGCAGGGGTAATAGTTGTGCTGGGACTCGGAACAGCTCTTCGGCTTGCCCTTGAGTTCTGCCATGATTGGAGTATGAGGAGAGTAGTGCACCGGGTAGAAGCAAACGTCAGTCTTGGATTCCATCCTACGTTATAGGTGAAAGATACTTGGAATTGGATAACCAATGCAAACTACACCGGAATCTGTTCATAACACCCTCAAACATTGAAATTTATCCAGCCTGCTAGCTGCTCGAAAGATTTGTTGGAGCCAATATACTTAAACGACAATTCCCAAATGAACTTACTTTTACCCATTGTATTTATTTCGTTAGTGTTCAGTTTGTCATCCTGTTTTGCAGCTTTGATATCTATACACAACAGTCTCTATTGCCAAAATTACTTGGAACACAATAACTTTCTGTAACTAGTGTTGATTCTTGTCTTTATGCTGCTTAGCTGATAGCCTGCTTTGTTCCCTTTTTATTTGCCTGTATATCAGACATCTTTTCCAGTGTACTTGGTGACTCCTACCAGTAATTTATGTGTTCATCTATATCACAATCAAATATATATCGTCAATCGGAACAAATTTCTGGACCAGTGTACTTGGTAATGATAAGGTCTGCGTACACTTTGCCTTCTCTGGACCGCCCTCACCTATTTGGGTATTTGTGTGGGTGTGAGTCATGATGAACACTATTCAGTAGTGACTAGGTAGGGAGGGCCACCAATAAACTTAGGACCATATGTATAATGTGATAATTCGTCTCTATCTTTACGGCTGTTATGGAACAGTTACTATCAATGCTGGGTACTATTATTATTTATGCAGTAATTGCTTTGAGTTTGGTTGTTTTCTGGGATCTGCTGCCTGCAATACACAATGGTTATATCCTTCTCATTTGTCACTGTTACCACTAAACCCACCTTTTTCTTACAACTCTCGTTCTGTCTACTTCACTTCCTCTCTCTCCAACTCCAACCACTCCATATATTTTACCTTAACGGGTCGATCGTTTGATGTGTGAGGTACAAGGTATAATAATTTCGGTATAAAATGCATGCAGGACCCGCGTTTGGTTGGAACTATTAAGTTAGTCCCCAACTTATCTCGAGATAACTAATCCTGAGATAATTTATTCCGAGATAACTTGTTTCCAACCAAACGACCCCTAGTAGCTAGTTACTCTGGTTGTAGCTAGTATGTGCCTTTTTTCATATATATATATATATATGACCCAGATCACCAGCTTTTTCATATTTTTACCAGTTTTAGCTTTTTTGTGGGTATACTACCTTTTTATTTATTTATTCTTACTCTTTGCTTTTCTCTTTTTATAAAATATACATAAATAAATAATATAGCTTGGTATATTTTTAAAAAATCCCCCCCCCCCCCCCCCCCCCCAAAAAAAAAAAAAAAGGTTTTCTTTTACTATAGATAAAGAATGGCACGTTTTGTATTTTAGTTATAAGTTGTTTAATTCTTTTTTCTTAAGTTAGTTAAGTAAGCTTGCTATAGAAATTCTTTTTTTAATTGTTGGTTATTTTGATCTAATGATATAATACTCTCAATGCACCAAAAATTTAAAACAGTCGAATAAAAAAATCTTTTTTTCTTCTTTTTTTTTTTTTAATCCAAGGACCATATAACAAAAAGAAGTCTACTTATGACTTTAGTCCTTTTACGCCTATAAATAAACATAAATGAAGTGCCTCATTAATTTTAAAGTGCCAAATTATATTATTGCATCTTTAACCCTTATGTATAGTATCCTCTTCTTTTCTAGCTAGGATCACTTTCTTTTACAGCACAACACCTATTCTATGAAAAAGAAAAGGTTTAGTTTTACTCAGACATCGTTCTAAAATCCTAGCCACTGGTAAATTTGTTGTCACGTGTTCAGGTCGTGAAAAAAGTCTTCCGCTATGTACGTAGCCCAAGTAAGGGTCGGACCACAAGGATCTATTGTACGCAACCTTATTTTGCATTGTACGCAAGGTAAGGGTCGGATCTATCATAGGCAAACAACAGTACTAGTCACTGGTAAAGTTGTTGTCACGTTTTCAGGTCGTGAAAAGTCTCTTGCGTAAATGCAAAGGTAATGCTGCCTACAATAAACCCTTGTGGTCCGATCCTTCCTCGAACATCGTGTATAGCGAAAGTTTTAGTACACCGATCGACCGCTGCTGCGGTTGCTAAGGTGGAGGGTGGTTGCAGTTTTCACTAACTAAAACATAGGTGAAAGCTCAGCACAAAAAGGTTTCGTTATGTTTGTCTGCCCAGAAACCAGCACACTCACTGCCACCAAAGTACACATAGCTAGCTAGCTTTTGGCCATCACTCTTTATATTTTATCTAGTATATCATATGTGACATGTCAGCAATATCTATGGACCTTTTTAATTAATTTATTAAATGAAAAATCTGGTTAGCTGGCTTTTACTTCAATATAGGCATGAAGTTGGAAAACCTATGATCCATATCTATGTAATTATTACGTGCTCCTATAACTATATAAACACAACTTTACTACTAGGGTGGACCTTGCATATGCCATGTGTTAAACTTATTATGGATCTGAGTTACACAACAACAATAATAACATATTCGATATAAATAATTTGGCAAAGTGAAATCTTAAAAGAATAGAGTATACACGAATCTAACCTTTATAACTTAAAGATAAAGCGACTGCTTCCGATAGAATTAATTCTATTGAAATCACTGCATTTTTGTTTAACATATATATATATATATATGTGTATATTATATTTAAAAATAACATCATAATGAAAAGCTTTTATGTATGGATCTCAATAGTAAGAGGAAGCATTAATTATTTTGATATGTAAAAGAGTGTATACTTAAATTTTTATTTATTTTTTTTAAGGAATTTATAATTTTATATAGATGTATGCAAATAGTGAGTGTGACATGAGAATGGCCACTACTTTTTAATGTACTCTGTTTTTTTCTTTTTATCTATATAAGGCCTCTGCCACAATACAACAGAATAAATTTATTTATAGACGTCTCTTTTTTTTTTTTTTTACAGTTACGTAAATATCGTACCTTAACATGCTTAGGCGTAAATTTCAAATACTTTTAGTTACACAGATTATGCATGCCTGAAAATCCAAACAAGTAAAACCGAACGGGACATGATGTATAATGAATTTAAACTAAATAACTCCTTATTTTATTTAATCTAACAAATTAATTATATGAACGTGATAATTTTCAAGCCTTGTCATGGGAAAGCCAAGCGCAAGGTAGAGGAACGTAATAATTTTCAAGATTTTTTTTACCATTTCATGTCCATTTTACTTGTCATGTACGAATTAAGGCTTGAAAAATGGGTTACGTGACACTGTGGTCATCTGATTAAACTTGATATATTATGTATATAATTTTTAAAATATATCTAATAGTATCCGAAGACACCCCAGGGCAAAACGATTGATTGGTGCACTAATTTAAAGTTAGTCTTTAACTCCTTTAGCTCAACGGATTAAATCTCTATTGTCAATTTATTTCTTTTTTGAAGTTTATTTTTTCAAAAGGTATCCCTATGTTTTTATTTTTATTTTTTTTAAAAAATCTAAAGTTGTTGTCACAATGGTGCACCCGTCGTCTTGAAATTTTAGATTCGCCTCTTGTTATTAAATATTATTTATTTTTAAAACATTAAATTTATTATATTCTAAAGATGATATAATAAAATTATCCGGATTATTGTTTCTTAAATTATGCATTATATCAATAATAAACAAGTAAAGATGTACGAATAGAATAGTATTTTTGTAGAATAATTTTGAACAATGCATGCCTGGAGGAGTTCATTAAGAGTCAGACAGTGGCGCAAACAAACATCAATAACGATGTTGCCTCAACATTAACATAACTTCCAAATCCAATATAACAAGAAAAAATAAATTTATCTTATTCCAACAACAACAACAACAATGATTGCATTGAAATATGAAACATTTCTTGTAAGAAAAAGGAATTGTTGATTTGTGCGATACACCAACTTTCTTGGTTCATGCATTAGAAAATCACTACTACGATCCAATCCCTTTAATTAAACATGGTCCACTTTGACTTGGAACAAAAGAATTTTTTTTAGTTGAGATGTATTTTATTAAACCAATCTTATTAATTAATGACTATTACTATTAATTTTTGCAAAAACGTAAAAAAGACTCTCTTGATTTGCTAAGATTGACAAACAAAAGGAGAAGTTATTTTTAATATAGGACCAAGCAAAATGAAACGAATGAGGTATTACGATACATGTATTATTCGTGCACTAGAAAAGAGGGGGAAAAAAAAGAAATAAATTAAGATATATGTATTAGACCATTAGGGATCAAGACACTAGCAACGTCAAGCTCAGAAATACTATGAGAAACATCATTCAGATTTTGAAGAATGCAAAATACCAATATGAATGCTAACCATGTTGTGGACTTCATGGAAAAATACCAATTTTTGCTCATTGTATATCCTCATAGCTTTTGTTTTGGATAGGTTGTGTGTCCCAGTGCCAGGCTAAATAGTAACGTATGCAACATTTTGCAAAAGTGGACTCGATGCTCATAGAGGAAACCTGTCTACTTGGTGTAGTTAGGTCCTTAGTGAGTGGAGGCCAAGGGTTCTAATCTGCATACATTCAACCAAGACTCCGAGTGTCGTGGCACCCTCAACCTAATACATAGATTCGCCCATGTATATCGCACCTTCTTACTCGGTCATGGAGGTTTGGTCTACGTCCCCCTCCTTTTTTTTTTTGTATCTACAATTAGATTAATGGACAATAACATGGTCATCTAGACACAATTTCTTTTTTTTAAAAAAATATGTACTAGCTAGAAGTACATGATAGAAGAATACCTATAAATATTTATGTACATGAGCCAAAATGTAAGTCAAGCCTATAGAAGTACGCTGGTTTTCAAAAGAATCATTGATTGAGAAAGCATGTGAAGAGAAGTAAAGAATAACCACGTCTTTTAAAAAAATTAATTTCGTCAACCCAGAATACAACTCCTGGGTGGTGAGGTTGGCTCGACCCTTGCCTTGTATATTTAGATGACCAAAAGATACATGAGGGGGACATTATCCCAAAACCTCCCAATACATAGTCTAGGTTTAAAAGACACTAATACTTATAAATCAAAGGTGAGAAGAATTAACTAGCGCTAACACAAAAAAATAGAAAATGAGTATCAGAGCAAGGCTAGAAAATAAAAGATTAGCAATTGACTTCAATGAAGATTTATCACTTCCCAAGGAAAAGAACAAGCCAATTCATGACGAATCGAAAATAGGTGAGTGATCATATATAACTCTGAAGAAAGTGACTTAGATGAATATTGAAAATGAAAGTGATTATGATTGTAAACGTACATGATAAAGCATGTTGTGGAATCTAACAACATTAGCTTTTATGAAATTAAAGAAATGATTCTTAAGAACTGGATGTTACTAAATTACTATCTATATAGTTGTAGAATTTGATTTTTTTTTCTTTTAATAATAATATATGATAATTGAGAAAACGATGATGAAGAACTTGATAAAGAAAAGGATTTGGGTCTAACTTAACCTCAAAAGCTAGCTCATGAGAGAAGGATTGCCCAAGACCATATAAGGAGACCAAGGACCCTTTAACCCACCGATGTGGAACTCCAACAGAACCCTCCATCATGCTAATGAGAAATGTTTTGATGAAACTAATGATGTGCCTCCTAAATCACAATTAGTAAAAATGACAACCTCAATCTCAAGAAGGAAACATGGTCTAAGAAGATGGGTGCAATTTTAGAAAAGTTGAGAAAGTAATTAAGTAGAGTGAAGTAAATAAGAATCATTTCCTCCACTTGTCTTCAAGAGAAAATGAGTGATTGAGAATGCTCCTCCTCACTGAGTTTTCAACAGTAACATACCCTGCATGTGTAATTTCACTATTCCATAAAAAATGAAAAACCTCACCTTTGATCAATTAATTCCTTCCATCAGCCTGATATACATGAGGCACCTTATATACTATATATTAAGAAGAAGAAGAAGAAGAAGGAGGAGGTTGGAAGATTAGCTATTAAAATAAAGAGAATTAAGATCATAGGGGTTTATTTGGTCTAGTCTCCTCCATCCCCTATATTTTTTTTATATATGTCAACATGCATTTAAAATATGTTTTAATAAAATAAAGAAAATAAAAAGGAAGTCCAGGAAAGCTGTGGCATTACTAATAAGTTGTATGAGGGTCAAATCCTGCCCTGAGCAATTGAGAAGATCAAACATAAAATAACCAGCATTAAGAAGATCTAGCAATAGTAGTAATTCATCATATATGAATTAACTAGATAGTATTAAATATACACAAATTGAACCTGAAATTAGTAATATCTTTCAACCTCAAAGACTAATTCCCATGAACATTGGCATCATGAGCAGTACTGTGTCAAAATGAAATGGACTCAATGTGCTAATTTGTCCTCCTTAGTTCCCAAATTAGGACTAATCAGGAACCCCCTTCAATTGATCTCTGTATGTTTTTCTTAATGTTTCTTTCTTCCTTACTTGTAATTTGGTCCCTTCTGGGGGGTAGAGAAATTAAACATTAGAGTATATAGAAGATCGATCAAATATCCAAATCGAAGGACTTGCCTTTTTCAGATGATTCTTCAGAGGGCATTGGGCTGTTGTTAAAAGATGAAAATTGCAAATAAGAAGAAGTTGTTGTTGTTGGGATAGATGACATATCAGAGTGATCCATGGGGCAATCCATATTCACTCCAAACAACCTGAGTCTCTTTGCTGCCACTTTACCTTGAACCACTGGCACCGAATTGAACACCCTTGGCTCCACAACACTACTATTAGTACTGCAGCCTTGCGCGGCTGCTCCTGATCTCATCATCACATTATTGAAAGGGTTTCCATTTACCATTGTAGCCATAGTGCTATTGTTGTTGAAACTAGTACTCATCATGTAGTAAGGAGTACTAGTACTTGTAGTATTATTGGAGTTACCACCAATTCCATAGATGTAACTATGTGGATTATAATAGTTAGGTCGCTGAGTGATATTAATATTGCTGCTGCCTCCTCCTTCGAGTAGCAAATTATGCGAATAGGTTGTTGGATATGGATGTAAAGGGAAGAGTCTCCCATTAGAGAAATGGTGAGGGGGAAGCATAAAGTGATTGTTAATGTCATGATCAGGACGCCTGCGCCAGTCTATGAAGAGACGATGCTTAGACAATTCACCAGCGCCGCGCTGAAATGAGACTATATCTCCAGCATCTAGCTTTTTCTCCTTGACAAAACGACTCCATCCCTTCGTCATTACATAGCTCTGGCTACTATTCCAATAGGAATACCTGAACCTCCAAGGCTTCCCATTACTGTCTTCGAAATTCAATAGGAGTCCCCCCTTGTCGTTGCTAGAGGAATCCAAAGGGAAGTACTTCTCCGCGTGCTGTTTTGGAATGACTAAACGATTGAGCTTCCCCACATCACTAGGGGTCACTACCTTATCGAACATATGTTCCCTCTCAATCATGCCATGGTGATGATGAGGGTCTTCGCCTCCATCTACAGGCGAAGAATCCATCAACATAAGCTCCGTACTGCTCTCGTTGCTGCTCGGTCTTTTCTGTTGGTAAGAAGAGGATGATGCTGAAGAAGAGAAAGGGCACATACCTTTTGAAGAGTCAGCTTCTTCTTGTTGGATCTCCCTTCTACTACCAAAGAAATTCATGATCTATCAAAGGTATAGATCTAGAAAAAATTGTCAAGAGGAGCAGTATGTAGTAGTAGTAGTACAACTAATTTTCAATCAAATATATGGTTCAGCTAGCTAGGGTTATAAAGACTTGAAATTAAACTTGATGATAATGATAAGGTACACAGTTTGTGAAAGAAGAAAGAATGGATTTGTCTAGCTTCCCATCAGCCCTAATTACAATAATAGTACTAGTACTACTTAGTATTAAAGAAGGGTTGGCAATTTGGTGCTAGCTTTTTTCTATTTTGTTGTTAGCTAAAGAAGAAATTAGAGAGTGGCAGTACAAGAAACCTTAATCAGGTAAAGAGATGATGATGATGATGCCTTCATATCATATGTGGTGATTTTCTTCCTGCTGGAATCTTATCAAGTTAGGCAATTTTTTCTTTAAATTATTCTTTCTTTTTACTACTCCTTCAAGAATGAAAGAGAAAGAGAGAGAGACCAACCCACCAATAATCTGATTGGACGTTTTTCAAGACCTTGTCTTTGTCATCACCCTGGGTGATATAGTATATGTAATCAAAATTAAAATACACTTCCATATGTGTATATATATATTTTTTACATATATGGTATCTTCACTACAACAGTTGACACTAATAGTGGTGGTATATATATATATGTATATATTTTTCATTTCTACTACCTATATATGGCCCAGCAGACAAGAGGGCCAGCTGTCTTGTAAAGCACAGGTTTCTAACTCTCTTCCTAATTTATGCAACTAGCTTTGTATAATTAGGGTAAGTAGGCATTAGAGATTAGCTAAGCTGATGGTTTATTACATTATTACAATTGTACCATTATTATTTTATTAGTTATATCTGCCATAATAGATAGTACTACTTTAATTTGAAAATATATAGGGTTTGGGGGGATAATATATAAATGCTATACTTAATTAATTAGCAAAAGTCCATTATATTGATCCTATATATTAAAGGAACCAGTAGACAAAAATCTAGTACAGTTAAAAAATGTTTTGGATTATTTACTGGCTTGTTACTGCAAGAAAGAAAGGCCGTACAGTTAAAATCTGCTCATTTTTCTACCTGCTAGCTATTCCTTCCACAAATAAGCAATATATCGAAGTTGTGGGATGTCAAAATATATTGTTATGCTCTTTCCAGTATTTTCCGAAAAGCAGCAATTAGGAATAGTGAATGTATAGACAAGATAAGCGGAAGCTTAAGATATTACAAGCTTTAATTAGGGTCTGGACAAACATAGATATAATCTTCGGATAAAAAAGTAATTCTTGACTTATCCGTTGTTTGGTCACTAATCCTGGCTGCGATTAGTTATTAATTAGTATAAGGGTTAGTTATCCTAGGATAAAACATTAATGAAAATGATAACAAATAATCTTGAGATCCCTCAATATAAGGTGGAGGACATTTTCGCAAATAAACAATTTCTTTCTTGAAATCATGCAATGCATGTTGTTTTTAATACAACAAGTCAAGCAGTTTATAAGAAATAATACCAGAATAACTTCTCCAAACCAAACAATCCCTTCGTTAACAATTTCATCGTCTATATATTACTCCCTCCGTTTCATAATAAATGAATTGTTGGATTTTGGCACACACATTAAGGAAAAAACATTAAAGACATAAATTTAACACAAATTTTTATTTTTACCCCAAAAAAGGAAAAAGTTGACCTTGTAACACCTTTTCAAAAGTTAATTGGTTGTTAAATCATAAGGGCAAATTTGGAAAAAAATTTAATGATTCACTTATTTTGAAACGCCAATGAATACCCCAACAATTCACTTATTTTGAAACGGAGGAAGTATTCTTTTATCTATCTAGCCTTATTATAATTAATTAATTATCACTCTCATGAGCTAGCTAGGTTGATAAACCTGGAATGAAAAAAAAGAAAAGAAAAAGAAAGTGACAAATAGTGATAATTAATATTGGTGGACTGACAATGCACAGAGAGAATGGGATAATCTATTGAATAAGTAGATTGGGGACCAAGTAGTACCTTTCTTTTACGTACAAAGTCTTTCAACTATATGGTAAAATTAAAGAGAAGATTTATCCTGAAAATGGAAAGGGAAAGAAAGGAATGGGGAGGGAGGGGGGCTAATTAATAAATATTGGCATTTGAGTTTTAATATACAGGAGGTGGAGGAGTCTATATCATATAATATATGATATAGAATAGAGCTAGGTAGATAAAGGACCACATATATATATATATACATATATATATATATATATATATTATAGCTACCCCTATATTAGTTTTCTGCTGAAATGCCCATGTGGGGATTCATATGATAATGCCAGTCTAGCTAGCCATATCAATCTCTCTTTAATTTTCTTTCTTTCTTTCTTAATGAATGAGAAAAGAAAAAGAGTCTTTGCAACTTCTCTGCATGCTCTAGTCATAACCTAACTATAATGTTTACTCCATTTAACTCATGCATGTATATAGACAACTGCAATTAATTTCTGTACTTATAAGTCATTCTTTAAGAGATCTCAGAGAGAGAGGAGATTATAAGGTGTGAAATCAAATCAGTGGCGGATTCGGGATTTAGGGATATTGTGGGTGTTCGGAAGGTTCGAACACACACATATTGACGTCCAAAGCTTTAAGGTTCCGCATGAAAACTAAATCACCCAGCTATCATGCATCATGGCTTGCTAAATTTTTTATGTAATTATACCTAATTTGCGTCGAATTTCACGAGTATCGAAGACCCTTATCAACAAATTAAAGTATTAAAAGTTCAAGTAGCCAACCAGTTACTTTATATTTTCTACAGTTTCAAATTAGGTTTAGAGTTTAAGTTTATGGGAGAAGGTTAAATTAAATAGTACTCCCTCAATCCATCAATAGTGGTTCACTGTTAGACTTGGCATATCAGTTAAGAAACGTAAATGATAGGAGTAATTTACCATATCACTCATTGTATACAATTAATTCAATACTTGAGAAAGATGCTTGTAATTAATAACTGAGAGTAAAATGGGTAGAAATGGGTAAAATATCAATTGATTTTCTAAACTGGATAAATATTGTTGGACATCTATTTTTAGCATAAGTAGATAAGTAAAGATGAACCGAGAGAGTATCTATTTAATATAATTTCTTTCTTATGTAAAAATTCACTTATTTTAAAAAGGTAAACTTGAAAGAAAAAAAAATCAATACCTTTTTGATTATGTAATAAAAAGTTAAATTTTTGAATTAAATGTAAAAGCTAAAAACACCAATGTAATATGAAATGAAGGAAAAATATGCTAAATGCCTGCATATATAAACTAAACCATGTAATTTAACTTTTTCATTTTATAATTAATCCACTTTTAAGTGTTGGGGTTTGCCATCCTATCACTATACAAGAAGTTAAAAATGTATGTCATATTCATAAATACATGACTTAACTGTGATTAAGGATGTGTTTGTTACCATTAAAAAAAAACATTTTCTTCAAAAATCATGTTTTTTAAGGAAAATAAGTGATTTTTCTATTTATTTTTTTAATAAGTAAGAAAAAGAATTATCCTAAAAATATTTGTGTTTAATCTAAACAAATACTACGGGAGCAAAGTGAAGGTGATCGAGGGTATGTAGGGTTGTGGGGTACTTGCGGGGATGAGGGCTACGAGGATGTGAGTGAATGAGATGTGTTGGAGGACACGAGGATCAGGCAATGTAAAATGACACCTATAAAATTTGTTTTTTCTACTTTTATTAAGAAAGTTATTTCCATTTTTAAGAAACTTGTTTACTAGAAAAAATATTCTCTAAAAATTTTAACCAATAAAACATAAAAAATATTTTCTAAAAAATGTTTTCCGTACCGAGGACTACAACCTAAGTGAAAAAAAAAAATGTTTGAAAGGTGTGTATAACATTAGTTACTGTACGTGACTGTGACTTAATTACATCCTACATCTTATTGGACAGCTTACACTATACTTCTGATTTTTCTTTTTCCTTTATTTAATTTCCTAATCCCTCTTTGGTTATAAGTTTAAATCATGGCTTTTTTCTAGGCATCACTACTTTCCTTTTATTATATTGAAAGCATTCAGTAGTAGTAGTACTGTATGATCTATCATATATTATACTTTATATTCCTATACCCCAGCTGGTCTTAATTGGTTTTTAAATACATAAAACCTAGAGGGACATTAATTAAGCTGTGTATATAATTACACCTTCATGTTAGAATTAGATATATATCTCTTCAATTATTTGAATTAAGTTTTTCTGAAAAATTGGGCAAGGGTAGGTGGTACGTAGTCTAGGATATTTATATACCACGCGTGAGATAGAGGTGGTCCATGTATATAAGAGTTGCAACATTATATTCATGACATTACACACCTAAAATATAAAAAAAAATAAAAAAACAAAACAGTCTGATGCATTAGAGCTTCCTCTACGTGGAGGGTCTAAGGAACGGCTCAATCACAAGGGTTTATTGTAAGCAGACGTACCACAGTGGCGGATCGGAGTCAAAAATTTGATGAAGAGTGTGCAAATTTTCTTCGTAGTTGCGTTAAGGGTGTGAAAAATTAAATACACACTCATAATAGCCGTCATTTAGCCTATATACACAACATATTTTTTCGATGAAGGGTATATATACACCTGATCGATCACCCTATAATATAGGTGGCTCCGCCCATGTCGTATCATGCATTTCTACAACAGATTGTTTTCAAGGTTTGAATCTGTGGCTAGTATCTGATCATATGACAACAACTTTGTTAGTTACTCTAACGCTCCTTATCTAAAAGAAGAGATGCAACACGAGGACTTCCTAGCGGAGAAGAATATAATGGTGTGCACATTAAAAGAGAGTAATTTGAGCATTTTATTGATAGCATTCTTCTTTGATCGATATAAAGATAGAATATTCAAAAGGAAACTAAAAGTGAAGATTTGTCTAACTTACCACTTATTAAATTGGTGATTCAATTAAACAACAATATAGTCGTTATTGAAAGAACTCATTATTATTGAGTTGACTTAGCACTCCACATGAATAAATTAGTGGGTTGAGGGTATGTTCGGTACGAAGGAAAATGTTTTCAAGAAAATAAATGAGTTTTTTTTTTCTTGTGTTTGATAGTTAAATAAATACTAATATTATTCTAAAACTTTTTGTATATAACTTAGACAAATATATTATAGGAGATGCGCGTGGGAGGTAGGTGTTTGGGAAATATATTATAACTTAGATAAGTTCATTTTTCTCATTTTTAAAGAACTTATTTTTCTAGAGAATATGTTATCCTTATAACCAAATACACCCTGAATTGGCATGTTAATATAATTCTTCCAATTAAAATTGTAGCATTCCTTCAATTAGGAAAAGAACATAGCAATATGATCTTTTTTGACATTGAAGATAATGTTAAATGAGCAGTATTAAATGCACACGTTTTTATGATCAATGAGGGTATGGATGAGCACCTAAATATTAGGTCACAATGGGTTATTGTAATTATTTAACTCAAAAAAAAAAAGGTGTATTATCTTAAATATTCTTCAATTACTTTTAAGTGTTGAGTTGACACGTTATTTAGAGCCGATCAACAACTCTCAATGGATATTAGTTTATAATTTTCTATCATAATAACCTATAAGTTATGCCCGAATATGAGTTCATGAACTTCTAAAAACTAATTTCCAACTTGACATAAATTCAATTATTAAAGAAGAAAATTAAAAATCGATCCAGGACAAAAATGTAAAATTTCATTAATACAATATTATGAAGATAACAATGCATGTTAGCTGTCGTCATTAACCCAAAGCTGGGTGACGTCTGAATGCAAACAAGTTAGTATAATTCTTTCCTATTTTGTTGTGTTGTGAAGATAATAGTGATTAAAATATTTAGAAAATGTTTTATTTTTTCTATTTTGTTGTGTTGTGAAGATAGTAGTAATTAAAATATTTAGACAATGTTTATTATATTGACTTATTAATGCACTATATGTTAATTGATAACATATAGTCCAAGTACGCTAGACGGGTAAGTCTTACATTAATTATAAATAACAACTCATCTAATTAATGCTATGGAATCAAATGAAGTAATGAACACATCTTTCATTGTATATTTTATTTCTATTTAGTTAGTCAAACTGAAAAATGTATATTATTTGCTTAACTGAATAAAGTAGCACATTCTTATATACCACTACTAGTCTAGCCTTTAAAAAATAATCATTTGTTCCCCTCCCCCCTCTCTCTTAAAAAATAAAAAAAGAAGAAAAATATCAATGTAATATATCGACAAGCGGAATTGGTCGGATGGTAATTAGCGTTCTTCACCTCTAATTCTAAAGTGGGAGAGATATTTTTTTATATATATTCAATACATTCATTTCAATGGGCTCATTCAGAAGGAATGACCAAAAATACTCCCTTCACTTTTATTTATACATCATTTTTAAAAATAAATTTTCATTTTTACTTGTCGCTTTTCACATATCGAGTAAAGATTAAAAAAAAAATTTCATGTTTTATCCTTAATATTAATTTCTTATTCTTCAAATCATTTTTCAAAACATGATACGAAACATCAATTAGTAGAAATGAGTGCGGTAAAATTATCATGTGAACCATTATTTTCTTGAAGAGTGTGTCAAGTAAAAGTGAACGGACTAAGTTTTAAACACAACAATTAAACTCAAGATGGATTGGACTTGTTGATTATAAACTTGGTCATTTGGGCAGATTGGGCCTGGACAATGAATACTATTGGGCTCATATGAGATTGATCCATTGCTTACCCTCCCAAATTAATGTTGAAACATAGCCATCAATATTAATTGATCATATTCAAAAAGGTTAATTAATTCAAGAGATTTTTAACTCAAAACAACTGCAAGATATAGTGAAATTTGAGAATAATACATCAATAAGGAATACATGCATTGATTTAGAAAAAAAAAAATGGTAGAAAAAACAAAATTATTAAAATGATTTGTGACAATATTATTCACTTCCAATATATTCTTCTGTAAAAACATCAATTTACTTCCTCAACGTGTGTAATATGTATTCAGCATAAAGGTCCCTGCATAACAGTGCAAATTTAAATGCATAATACATAAACGTGTTCATTAATTTGGCCTTAACCGAATCTATATCCTCCAATTTTGAGTGTACACAGGTACGCACTTAACCTTGTATAAAGTTGAACAAGTATACACATGAGCCCTATGTGTCGTCTTACGTGGCAATTTGGCGTGAGACGCCATGTAGGCCGCCACCAGGGGCGAAGCCAGCCTTCTGTTCGGGAGTCGGCCGAACCCCCTTCGAAGGAAAAATATACTATTTATACATGATTAAAATTATTTTTTATGTGGTTATAGTAGGTGTTGAACCTCCTTCGACTAAGTTTTCTTTGAATATGGAACCCCTTTAGTTGAAATCCTAAGTTTTCTTCGAATATGGATACCCCCTTCGTTGAAATCCTGGCTCCGCCTCTGGCCTCCACGTAGGACGTTTGTGTTTACTGGTTTAATTTTATACAAGTTTAAGCGACTATTTGTGCGCTGTCAATGTATCTAGTTGCTCAAATTAGTAGGCATGTAGAGATCGAACAATATTCTTACATAGAGTACTGGATGGCCTCAGCAGCAGTATTTGGTGGCAGAAACTCATCAACAGCAACCTCTTTGTTCTCATTCTTCTTGTCTAACACCACATAGTCAAGAAAATCAATGTCCTTCACAGAAACAGTTATGAAAAAAGAGTAATTAAGAGGATACATTCTTCGAAGAAGCGGCGAATTTCAGCTAAACGATGAGGAGGAAGTTGGTCGATGTTAGTATAATGTCGATATTCTGGATCATCAGCACACACTGCTATGATTTTATCATCCTTCTCTCCCTGAATATAATTTACTTGTTAGTCTCCAAACAAAACAAGTTGTAAGTATAACTGTTATTATACAAACCTGATCGATCATAGGCATTAGTCCAATGGCTCTAGCTCGAAGGAAACAGCCTGGGAGGACAGGTTCCTGTTGGACAAACGTACATATTTGTTCAGGTTTTGGATCATATAATAACAGGCTTATGTCCCCCTGTTTGCCCTGTTCATTTACCTGCATGAGGACTAATACGTCCATGGGGTCATTATCTTCACATAGCGTTCGAGGAATGAATCCATAGTTCTGAGGGTAAACCACCGATGAATACAGCACTCGATCAACCTGCAAGTCATATATACGCATAATGTGTAGGAAGGACGACTGATCATATTGTAAGAGTTACATCATTCTGTGATATATACCTTAATGAGACCAGTTTTCTTGTCAAGCTCGTACTTAACTTTGCTTCCTTTTGTTATCTCAATCACCTGTGAAGATCGATACAATGTATATACACATATATATGTTACCGGATCACATACAGTACGTAACTAAGCAGAGTGATTTCATTTAGTGTACTCACAACATTGAAAACATTGGGAGCTTCAGGTCCTACATATCATTGAATTAGCAACAGAAAATGTATTAGGCCAGATAGTACGCGAAAGTAAACACTGGAAGAATGAAAAACAAACCGTGGAAAGTTACCTATCTCGAGATCATGCCAAGGATGGGCAGCAACAGATCGTCTGGACAAAGATGAAAGGATCCTCTCATTCAAACTAGGGGCAGATCTTTCGTTACTCATCTTTTAAACGCGATGTATGTATATATGTATATGAATTGAATCTAAGAGAAATTTCATAATATGATATTATAGTGATAATTGTGATATAATATAATATAAAGTTGGAACGTAGCCACGCACATTGAGGTCCTTAAGACATTCTCCTTAATTTTCTCTTCCCTTTCCTTCTTTTAATATCCTCCATTAATATGCATGGATCAATGTGTCTTTCAAATTTTATTATATGTTTTACTTTTACCTTTGAATAATGCAATTAATTTTTTGGATCTAAGATCATCATATTCGACCAGTATTGTCACTGCCAAACCGGCCACTTTACACATTGTTCTACTTGAATAATACTAGTATCAATTATATATTCACACTAAATAAACTATTGATGACATGGTTCAAATTAGCAAGATGTCAAACATTAAACCTGAGAAGCATCGCATGAGATGTATGCGTTTAAATGTCAAATCACGTGAGGTTTATAACGTAAGACGTATATGTTTACTTGTGTCACGTGAGGTCAATTGATGCTAAGTCATATCATGACATGTTTAAGATCACATGTTTGAGAAGTCACATGAGTTAAATCTTAATTAGTGTATCAATTATTTACCTATTTGATTCAGCAGCTAGTAGAAGCAATGTCAACCATACATAATCAGAAATAGAACGTTAATCCCAAGCAAACACATACTGATCTATTGGATATTATTGGGTCCACTACTAATAACTCATGTTCACCACACAGATACATGACTAAAACAGAAGAAACCAAGTTGGCCAATAAGAAGTGAGGCAATCTCACCTTATCCACACTCCTACCACAACCTTAAATTACATTCACTATCCATAAACCCTATGTTGACAATATAACAAAATCCATCACCAAAACAAACTACTTGAAAAAGTGTATCTAATTAAATTTCTTTTACACTATCTTGATCAAGAAAATGGCAGCAATGAACTCAAGTGTATTGGCATGTAGCTATGCTGTCTCAGGCATTGGTGCATCTGAACTCACCTCAAAGTATGCTGCTGTTTCCATGTCTGGCTCTCCATCACTTCAGAAATTGCCAGTCATCAAGGCTCAACAATCCTCCAACAAAGACCAGATAGCCGGAAGAAGAGTGGCGCTCCTCGGCCTTGCTGCTGCTCTTTTCGCCGCAGCTTCCTCCAACTCCTCTGCCAATGCTGGTGTTATCGATGACTATCTTGAGAAGAGCAAAGCCAACAAGGTACATAAAACTATTTTAACTCGCAAAGTTTAGATTTCGAGAGTCAAACAGTTTAAGTTTGATCGTGAATTTGGGCATGATATATTTGGAAACTACGTAAAAACTGCTATAAGTCGATGATATATTACTCCTAGAACTTATAATAAACCTTTTGAATATGTCATTATAGGAATTGAATGACAAGAAGAGGTTGGCCACAAGTGGAGCAAACTTTGCAAGAGCATACACAGTTCAATTTGGAACCTGCAAGTTCCCTGAGAACTTCACTGGCTGCCAAGACCTTGCAAAGCAAAAGGTAATTTCAATCATCTTCTTATGATCTATCTTTGTGTGGTTTATGCTTTGATTATAATATGCTAATATACGCGTTTTACTGTATTCAGAAAGTGCCATTTTTAAGTGAAGATTTGGACTTGGAGTGCGAGGGCAAGGACAAATACAAGTGTGGTTCTAATGTGTTCTGGAAATGGTGAAGACTTTGTATTCTTAAGCACAGTCCTTTCACAAAATGTATCTATTGTGACAGTGAGAAGTAATTTGTTTGATGTTCGTTAAACATCGTATTGATTGCTTTAATTCGTCCATGTTACACTATATATCTGCTAACAATTCTCCAAACTCATACAAGCATTAATGTTATATCTGAAATCTTCAGCTTTGTTCTTTGATTTTGCACGCCACCTCCACCACAATATGGCCCTGATTACCAAACTAAACAGTTGATAAAATTATGCAAGTTGCACAAGATTAAATCTAGAGTTGTTTCTTAGATGTGGTTAAGGGAAGAAAGCTGTATATGGAGCAACTTTTAGACGCCGCAAAACAGTTTATATGTCTGTCACCACGGTCCACAATAAGAAGAAAAGCCGCGACCAAAGTCCCCATGAAACGTATATTTATGTATGAACTCCATCGCCAGACCAAAAGTAGTATCTGTAGCAACCTTGTTTACATGTGTGCAATTGTAGTCCTGGGCAAAGAGTGGACCAGCTTAACTTGCATCGCTGCATTTTAGGTTCGATAAAAACTCAGCTTGCTGACCTCATTTCAACTGAATTGAAGCTCATTTTGTATAAGATCTAATGGACTATACGAAATAGCATTCGAGTAATATTTGAGTATTGAACTTCAAAAATAATGTTTACAGAATTTAGTGATATATGGAGTCTGTTCCACCTTCTGTAGGCACAGGGGTAATGAATTCTTTTATACTAAGCAAGTGAAAATTAAATTAAATATGAAGAAGTGAAAATTGGATAATCTTTATAAGGAAAACTCTGGCCTAACCCGCTTCCGTCAAATGGACTCATACATTACATTACATAATAAATGCTCAATTAATACAGATCCAGTAATGATAATGAAGTATTCATAGAGTAACAGAAGTTTGGTTTAGCATTTTCAATTCAAGAACATAAACTCAAACAGCTAAAAATGCCTAAATTGTATCCTTAACTCACTTAAAATGCAATATTAACAAGCAGAAGTTGTTTAATTACTACTCTTAAATCATCTTTTCAAATTCAAGTAATGTAACATCTAAAGCCTTTTCATACTGCTTTTAGCAGGCAGCATGCCATCAGTCAATTAATCTTGCTGGGAGAGGTTATCATCCCATTACACTTCCCGCTCTATAAATAAGTACATCTTAACAAGCGATAACCCATGATTAACGCAGTTCATCATCTTAACATTTGTTGTGAAAATTAAGATGAAGGTTCTGAAAGCACGTATTGTAGCATTCACGTTCGCAATCAGCTTCCACTATGCTCAGGCTCCCGACCATGGAGTAAAACAACCTAGAAATCCATGGTCTGATGGACCTGAATACATAACTCAATGGCCAATACCGCCAGGTTCAAAGTGCAGGCAAATGTTGATCTTTTCGAATGAGGAAGGCACCTTATGGTGGCATGCACAGTGAATGGGATCGAGCCACGGTTCATGGTGCCATTGTTGTTTATCCCAAACTTGGTACTTATTCCTATCCTTTCCCCCGACCTGCTGCTGAACTAACCCTTGTCTTAGGTACGGTAACACTTCATTAATTACACGATCTTGTTTCCTCGATTAATTTGATCACATTGTCTTGATTCGATTCTTAGGGGAGTGGCGGAAGAAAAATGTTGAGTTGGTATACGATCAGTTTATTAGCTCAGGAGGTGAACCAATTGATTCTGATGCTTACACAATAAACGGTCATCCAGGAGATCTTTATCCTTGCTCAGATAATGGTACGTATATTGTAATCTCCGGCCATCAGAGAAGCGACAAAGGGCAGCGTTGTCTTCTGATTTCCAGTTTAAGACCTTTCCTGTCACTGTAATTGCAGATACGTTCAAGCTAGAGGTGGAGTATGGCAAGACTTATCTACTTCGGATGATAAATTCTGCGATGAATGAAATACTTTTCTTTGCAGTAGCCGAGCACAAGCTCACGGTAGTAGGAACAGATGGAAGCTACACTAAGCCGTTGACAAGGGACTTCATCACAATAAGCCCTGGACTAACATATGACTGCATTTTGGAGGCTAACCAAAAGCCTGATCGATCAAGCCTAATGGTACGCGATTATCAGCGAGTATGAACAACATAAGCTTTGTCAACCCATCCACTGATATCCTAGAATCCTACTACTATCATGTAAAAGGCGTACTCATAGGGAAGAACTTTCCATGGTTTCCACTTTCCACCATACGTATTCAATTACACTGCCCATATCCTATATATGCTTCAGGAGTTTGGTTTTTGCATTGCCATTTTGAACGTCATCTGACATGGGGCATGAACACGGTATTCATTGTGAGAGAAGGCAAACACCGTGAAGAACAGTTGCTGCCACGTCCATCGGACATGCCTCCATGTTGATTGCAGGTGAAA
This sequence comes from Capsicum baccatum var. pendulum, assembly GCA_030864225.1. Taxonomy (NCBI): domain Eukaryota; kingdom Viridiplantae; phylum Streptophyta; class Magnoliopsida; order Solanales; family Solanaceae; genus Capsicum; species Capsicum baccatum. The sequence continues at coordinate 13,010,898 of CM061557.1, forward strand.
ATTTTCAACTATGCCCAAACTAGATGTTATTGTAAATTTGATTAACCAATGTATTGAACAAATAGAGCTCTTTGAGCCTCTTTATCTGTACAAGTTGATGATTTGCCTATGAAATCTTTTACTTGCTTATGCTTAAACTAGACAGTTTATACGATTTACGTACAGTCCAAATCTCGATTTGAAAGTATTTGAGGTAGGATTACTCGACGATCCTTGTTATAAGTTGCTAGTTCTATTAGCAACTATATTTAATAAATTAGAAAATGTAAAATTAGTTGCCTAATAGTTGGTTGTTATTGATGACCACCACAAGTTGGTTGCATTTGTGATGATAATTCTTTGCTTCTTATGCAAATCTCTCATATTGAAAACGATAAATGGTTAGTACTAATAAATTACTCCCAAATATATAATTTTCTCACGTTTATATATTTTTCTGTGGATGGTCTCGTCATACTACGTCATATCACAAAGCTTAAATTAATCTGAAATATATATTAAATGTCACCAATATTTGTGGGTTGTTTCATGAATAGTCATTTTGGGCTATTTTTGTAATAGGGTATTCGTATAAAGACAATAAGTATAAATAGTTGTTTTAGCGATTTTTGGTCGAAAGAGTTTGATGAATTGAGAATTGAACTTCTTTGAGAGTGTATGGTGGAATTTTTTTAGTGTAGTTATAACGTTGGTGAGATTAGCGATGGATGGATTTGATCTAAAAACTTCTTAAATCAAGAGTTAATCATTTGTGGATTCAGATCGAGTTTCTCTATTCTAATTGAAATCAAGTTCTCTTTTTCCTTAGTTAATTGATTCAATTAGTCATTCTTTCTTCTATTCTCGTCTCTTATTTCCCCACTATCTTTATTTTGTATTGTTGATTTTAGTCACTCGATTTTCTATATCGATTTTAGTCACTCGATTGAGATCGTTATCACCATACAATATACTTGTCCACTATTGGACTTGTCACACTGATTAAGAAGCAATAAATAATGATGTAATTTTACTATATCATCATTTGAATATGATAAATATAATGCCTCGAGAAATTCATTGAGTGATTAATAGTATTTAATAATAGAGGTAAATTGATAGAAAAAGGTAAATTATCTGTTGATTTCCAATCTGAATAAGTATTGTTATGTATTTATTTTTAATATAGTGAATAAATAAATATGAACGGAAGGAGTATATTACAAAGGCATTTAGTGAATAGTTAAGTACTAGTAAAATAAACTAAAAGGATTAATATTAACCCAACAGCGTTAACAAGAAGTCAACAACTAATGAGATACAACTATTAATAGTAGTACTAATTAGTCTTCTAGACTATATTAGCTAGCACTAAATAAAAGGATTAATATTAACCCAACAACATTAACAAGAAGTCAACAACTAACCAACTATAACTATTAATTATTTAGTCTTCTAGACCATATAGTTAGCACTAATGGTGATCTTTTTAAAAAAGTAATAATCCTTTTTGTTTCATTTATGTGATACTGCTTTCTTTTTGTTATGTTAAACAACTACTCCTGTTTAACTTAAACATCTCATCTACACTTTTTAACATGTCTTTATTGAAGTTTTAAGATAATTTCAAAAATATTAGTATACCTACACATATATTATAGAGTATTAAGAATTTAAAAAGTTTTGAAGGATCTTCTTTAATCTTTTAAAACTTCCTCTGTTTGGAGCGCTACCCCCGAATGGGCCCTATTCGGTGTGAATCCAGATTATTCGGGTTCCAATGCAGGTACCAGACATCAGATGAGAAACAAAAAAAAGTGTTATATATATTATAAATAGTACTCCATGATCTGTTCACTTTAACTTATCACTTTTCACTTGTTGGAGAGTCAAACTATATAAATTTTGATCAACATTTTAAGATATATTTTTTCATCATATTAATATGAGAACGATTGCAATTTATTTTTGTACAGTTTTCGAATATCTAAATATTGAATTAACCTAATTCAGTTTAGCTTCAAATAGATTAATTAAATTGACTCTCATAAAACGAAACGTGACAAGTGAAAATAAACAGTTAACATAAATAAAAAAAAAAAAAAAGAGAGAGAGAGAAAAGCTTAATATGGGTGCTGGTAAGAGGTCAATTTAATGGCTCCAAATGATAATGATTAGAGATGGAATTTAAAGGGAAAAAGAGGGCATGCATCATTAAGGGCTAAGACATAGAATGACCTCATAACAGAATTACAACTACTATATATTAATCTTAAATTTTTCAGTGTTGTGTTGCTCTTAAATTAGTCCATTAATTAATTAATTAATTAACGTATTGTGGTTGTGATAAAGTTGAAAATAAACACACAAATAATCATCAGCTCTCTCTCTCTTTTCTACCAAAATCAGATTGTGGTGGAGTGGTAAGTACTCATTCGTCCTTAATTAAAGATATCGAGTTCGAGCTCTGAGAATAGAGTTTTCTTTGATAGGGAACGTTTTATCCTCTGTAGTGAGACTTTCTGACGTAAATTCGAATTAATTAAACTTTAATATGAGTGTCAAATACTGAATAATGACCAAAAAAAAAAAGTTCTCTTTCCTACTTAATTTGTCAATGCATCATTCGCCAAACTATGTCGGAGCTCCATTGAGAATGATATAATAATCTTGTCTTTTTTTTCCTTTTCTATCATCATGATACTCTTCCGTTCATATTAAGTGAATTATCGCGACTTTTTTTATAGTTTAAAAATAAATAAATTTTTCAAAGTTTAAGAGAATTGATGAGACTTTTTTTTTTATTATATATTTATCCTTTCTTTTAACGAGATCTTTAATCTACGTACTATATATTTTCTAGAAGAAGAATTTGAGAATAATCAAAATGATAATAGAGGAAGGTAACATTTAATTTACATCCTTAAATATTTTTTTTTAAAGAGTGACATACCAACATATACACAGTGCCGGATCCATGTAATCAAGGGGTTCGGATGAACCCCTTCAATGAAAAATTGTACTATTTTTATATTATTTTTACACTGTCAAAAATATTTTTAAGTATATATAGTAGATGTTGAACCCTCTTCGACTAGTCCGTACGTTTACTTCTGAACCCCTCAATGAAAATCTTGGCTCTGCCACTGCATATATATGATGCAATAAGATTTGTCTACAAGGTACTAGTAACAAGAAAGAAAGAGAAAGAAGAGATTGGAAATGTTGAAAAATGGATTCTTGATAATATACTTGAGTATTACAGATGAATTAATAGAGTCAAAGAAGCAGACAACAATGAGGTAACACGTCCACACTAATAAATAGTGTGGGTACAATTTTTTTTTTTTTTTTGATTTTTCTTCGTAATTAGAAGACCGTTAATTGTTTATTTCTCGAATATAGGATGATCTGGACCATGCAATATTTGGCTTCTTGATCTCTTTGTTAATTTCCCATAGTTTATGGAATTTCGAGATGGTTAACGTCTTTATAAAACCGAAGAATTTATAGGATATTCGAGATCCAAACTTCGTATATAGTTACACATACATGTTGTAATTATAGCTATGAAATAATTTATTTTGGTATCTTTTTATTATCTCTCTGTAGAATATCATGAATTTGGAAAGTACAATTCAGTGACCCCATCACTATCTCTCGTTGTCTTTGGTGTTTGTTAGTTGCACGAGTTAAGTGAGAAATGGAAGAAGAAAAAGAGTCAGACAATCACCAATAGCTTTGATGTGATTGATTTCATTTTTCCTCTTTTAATTACTGATATTGAATTTAAGAAATAATGGCGAAACTATAAAATTTTCACTAAAAAAACTAAGAAAATTCAATATTTAAAGTAGAATATAGTTTTTCTTTTACCGAACAGAACGTAAAGGTGGCTTCAACAATGTTCGAAAAGGAACAAAATTCATAATAGGAAATGTGTTGTTCGTTTTGGACTAATTCCGCACAATTTTCCTCAAAAGGTCTTGCGATATTTATGCGTAGTTTTTCAATCTTTTCGGCTATTAATATGAGACTTTTGTTCGCACGTCCAACAAAATGCTTCCAACCTTGAATGATTCTTAATCAATAAGAGTCTAAATTAGTGAAACTAGTAAGGACCAAATGCCATATAACTATATTGTAGTAAATAAATAAAACTAGAGACATAGAAGGGAAGACAGATTTTTCGTAGGATATTGGTGGTTTCAAGGGAGCTTTTTAAGAGATTTTAAGGTCGAGGGTCATAGTTTCTTGATGTAGGGTTACCCCACCCATTTGTGGGACCCATAATTCTACCTAAGTAGGGCCCACAACATTTTACTTTTTAATTGTGGGAGTGGGGGTGGGGGTTGATTTTTTATTTTATTTTCATGCATTTTTGGACCCAATTTTTCTCCATAGTATAAATGATCTTGGCTCCTTCCTTCCCTTTTAACCTTTCTATAACTCACCTCTTCAACAATCTTCTGAAGCTATAAAACTAGCTAGCCATACTTAGCTTCATATATTTGTGATACAAGCCATGAATCTATCTGTAAATGGTCAATCACAAGTACCTCCAGGGTTTCGTTTTCATCCAACTGAGGAAGAACTTCTTCACTATTACCTGAGGAAAAAGATAGCTAACGATAAGATTGATCTTGATGTTATCCGCGAAGTAGACCTCAACAAGATGGAACCATGGGACATTCAAGAGAAGTGCAAAATAGGATCGACGCCACAAAACGATTGGTACTTGTTCAGCCACAAGGACAAGAAGTATCCAACAGGGACTCGTACAAATCGTGCCACTGCTGCTGGATTCTGGAAAGCTACAGGTCGTGATAAAGTCATATATGGCAAATGTAAGAGGATAGGAATGCGAAAAACCTTAGTCTTCTATAGAGGACGCGCCCCTCATGGCCTGAAATTGGATTGGATCATGCATGAATATCGCCTCGATGACAACTCCACCACTCAAGATCATCAGGCCGATGTAAACTTTTGTGTATGTATATACTCTCAAATCTTCTTTCATATCTACCTACTGTAAACTGTCGACGTATATAAGTTAAACTCGTTTGTTTTAAACATCCAGGCATCGGAATCAGGTGGTGTAGAAGAGGGTTGGGTGGTCTGCCGCATATTCAAGAAGAAGAGTTCACTTGAAATCCCTCAAAGCAGTCCCTCTACAGTTCAGAAACCAAACACTGACGGCGTTCTTGATCAAATACTCATGTACATGGGAAGATCGTCATGTAAACAACAACAACACGAAACCAAAAACAACAACCCAAACATTCAATTTGAAAGCAGTTTCCTACACCTCCCAGAGCTGGTGAATCATCATCATCCAACGACCAACAACGACATGGAAGTACTAATTCATCAAGATTGCAGCTTTGATGAGATGTTCGTGTCAACAGGAACTGATCAAATTAATAGCCCTGCTTGTGACTGGTTAGCCCTCGATCGCTTGGTGGCTTCTCAACTCAATGGCCATTTCGATATACCAACCAACAATAACACTGCTCGATCCAATGATGATGATGGTACTGAATTTTGGAGCTAGATGCAACCATCAACCTTTTATCCAATAAGCCACTTGTCCCTATGAATCAAACTTACATACATACTCGTACTGTATATTATATCCAGAACAGTACGGGCCCAGCTAGTTCTACGTCAATATAGGATAGTACGCTAGCTATTTTGAGTGATACATATAATTAAACGATACTACTCTTTCCTGTGTACTCAAATTAATAATTATAAGCCCTTCATATTTTCTCTAAAGGGCAGGGATAATTACTATATTGTTTAATTATATACACAAAGATGCTCCCCTACATGATCTTTTCTGATGATCCATGACGATGTTATAGTTCTTGCGTTGGTTTTTTCATGGGCTAAGCACGTGGAAATTCTTTTTTAAAATTAATTAATTAATTAATTAAGACTATCAAATGCTACGTAAGTTGTAGATTAACATTCACCAACAGTAAACTGACAAAAATGCCAAAAGCAGGAACTGTCACTTAATCAAATGAAATACCTGAAAGGCCTATTTTAATTCACAGAACAATTGATCTTTTCCAGACAAAATGCTAGTACAAGAAATCAAATGACATGCTCAAGTTATACAAATACAATACAGAGACAAAATTGACAATACAGAAATTTAAACAAAACTTCAAAGTAAAAATGATCTACAATATTACAGTCACCATTGCAAAACTGATAACGAGATCATGTAATCTGAAGAATAATTTTCTCACAATTCAAACTCGTCACCAAACTTTAATGCCTCAGATGCAGCCTCTTCTTCTTCATCGTCGATTACAAAGTACGGATTGTGTACCTCAGGCCTGAATTTAATTCCAGTAAACAAATAAAAAGCCAGAGTTGCCACTTCCCCTGCCATTACACTAGTCCAAAGAAACCTATACGATACAATCGTCTCCAATGCATAAACCACAACCCTTGTAAAGTAAATATAACATATAACCACGATGTAGTACTGCCTAAAGAGCGTCAGTTTCATCAAATTCACAGCAGCTTTCCCGTCAGATTTAGCAGCCTCACGCAAATTCTTAATCGACCAAACAATGGGAAAAAGAACCGCGCAACAACAGATCACATCAACGAGCAAAAACACTTGTTTCCATGTCACCCATTCATCTCCATAAGGCCCATTCTCATCAATCACAACCTGAGCTATATTTGCTACAACCTGAAGTGGTATCACAATCATCAAAACCTTCTTCTCTTTCTCCTGCAAATAAGGTTTTAGAAATGACCAGCCCGTCCCAATCAACACGATCAACGTGAACAACATTATCCCTTTCAAGAAACTGAAAATGTAAAACAGTACATCCCATCCGTGAGCACTACCCGTACGCTTAATGTAAGATTTATCTTCTGCTTCACACAACAAATTCAAGGCTTTCAATATGACTACAGCCAGCATGAAGAAATGGATCGCGTGAACCGTTAATCTCTTCTTGAACAACACGAATATCCAAAATACACCCAAACAGAAATAAACAAGCAAAAACACGAAATAAATCCTAGGCAAAATGGCCTTGCCAACAGAGAGATAGTCTCTATTTCCTGATTTAGCATCAAGATTGTACATTGCAGATCGCACAATCATAGAAACTTTTAACTGAGGACAACAATTAGCAAACACCAGAGAGTACTGATCAGCATCCGTATCAACAAAAAGTGTGTTTAAAGACGAATTGTCACCAAGTTTGTCGAATGTATAGACAAGCTTGACCTTATCAGACTGGACCGCGCAAGTGATCTCCGCCTCCTCAATTTGTTCAAGAACACGCATCCACGCGTTGCTAGTACATAGAAAGAATCCAACTTTCGAAAGATCAAGGTTTGCGGGATTGCTAGGGACACCAAGGGATATTTTTGAGACATTGAGTTCCAATCTACCACGATGTGTGAAGCCGAATTCATCAAATGGTATAATGGGACGATCATCAGAACGAACCTCATTGGATCTGATTTCAGCTAAAGAACATGAATAAAAAAGGGATGTAACAAAGAATAAGAGAAGGGAAACTTTTGTGGACGACATTGTTGGATCGGATAAGCAAAATGGTCCTGTTTTCTTGATATTTACATACTGATGAAATATATTATACGTCAAGAAAGAGAAGAGACACAATGTACTTCTCCTTCTGATATGAGAAATGAAATTATTAATGTCTAAGGAAATAGAGATGCAACAAAAGGAAACGAAATCGAATTTTTTTTTTAAGAATTTGCAGAAATGGGAAATGCAGTTATGTTTTAGTTCAGTTAGTTGGATGTATGAGGCTAGAACTATTTTCCAAGTGTGTCACCTGTATTTTATCGACAAATTTGATTTTCTAACAGACCTGTTAGTTATTATGTAAAATAAAATAAAATAAAATAAGAAGTGAATCAGTGTCATATACTGTCTTTTATTGTACTATTTCCTTTTTTGGAATGTTACGGCAAAGTTTTGACATTTGACACGGTCATATATTTCAAACATTTGTCGTTGTAAAGGGCAGTCTGGTATATAAGGCATCCCACGTTCAAGCAGGTCGCATCCTAAGGGGGTGTGATGTAGACGGTCTGATATAGATTGTCCATTATAGATTTTCTAATATAATCTTGGGACAAAAATACATCAAAGCTTAGTATCCTAAGGAGCATCGGTCTGATCTATAGATCTCAATATTATGTTCTTGTCATCTTTTCGATATTGTTACTCTTTTGGTTTTATTTTAAACTCTCGACATTTATGTATAATTACAGAAGAATGACAATAGAAGTTACATGTAAATTCATAATGTATAACATATATACTCTTGTATGTGCTATACTAAATTTCTCCCCCATTGGCATAATTGAACAGGCTCATCGATCTCCACCTAATTAGCACTGAGTTTCGGACAAACATTTGAGCTGGGATTTGCAATGGTGCCTGCACGCGTAGATGAAGGCAACTCATTAGCTACTCATGTACCCCTAAGTGAAGTTGCTAATAAGTTTGGGAAACATACATATGTTCGCGTAACAAGGTTGTTTGGAGACAGGATCTTCTTCAAATGGCGGTGGTACTTGCCCGTACACCATTTCGCAACTCATATCTTCAAAATCTACATTATTGTTAAAACACCAAATTGAATACATGATGAATAGTAGACAATGTTAAGCATAGATCGTTAAGGGCGATCTAGCTGCTTGTCCCTGCAAATTAACAAAGTCGAAGAACACTAACTTGGATTCATTGTTAATGGAAGTCCGAATTCGTTTGTGAAGAAGTCTTGTGTTGGTATTTTGCACATGTTCACACACATTCCTACACATCCACTGTTCTCCAAATACCTTCGCTCGACGGCATAAAACAATGTTGTTTTATTTCACACTATAACAGTATAGTCACAAAATTATATCGGTCACATAAAAATAACTGAATGGATGAACCCTACCTGCATTTTTTTATGTGAACTCCACTTTTCTGCTTCCCCCCATCTACCTCCACTTCCACAACCTATTCAAAAAATTAGTACATTGAAAAGCTAGCAATTATATAAATTCAGAATACAGTACGTAGTTCTTCTTAACTGTAATTTGAAAATTATGAGAGTAGTTTGATTAATGTACCTCAGAAGGACCAACTAACCAGAAGAAGAAAGGCACAGTAATTGCCGCGTTGAACTCTGCTGCCCACTTCGTTGGTGGAAACAATTTCCTAAACTGCATCGTCCAACAAATATGTATATTAACCATACATTTACAATTGTGCTTTTTAGAAGGCGGAATACATCGCCAGGCCCTTCAACTTGACACCTCAAGTGGACGTTGTTCATTTTAAGCACCTAAAGTAGCCATAAACTGTGTCACTTTGGCACCTCAAGTTTATGACTACTTTAGGTGCTTAAAATGAACGTCCACTTGAGGTGTCAAAGTGAAAGATGGTGTCAAGTTGAGGGCCTGGCGATTTATTCTGCCTTTTCAGAACCATAACATGTAACACTTGGTTGACGACGACAACAACAACATACACAGTATAATTCCACAAAGTTGGGTCTGGCAATGGTATAATGCACCAAACTACACCTCTACTTCACAGAGAGAAAGGTTATTTCCAATAGACGATCAGAAACAGACACTTGGTTGTTTCATTTATTGTCTCTCAAGTTTAACCAGAGTTCGTTTGGTGTGAGGCATACATAATGTATAATACTCTCGGGACAAAATGCAGAATTATTTTATCATGTGTTTGGTTAGAGGTATTAGTTAGTCTCGGAATTATATTTATACATTTGGTGTCTTCTGTTGTATGTATCTTCATTGAGATATCTATGTATCTTCTCTTCACATGTTAATAAAATGAAAATATAGTACCTGAGCAGGAGCTCCAGGAGGAAGCATAGACATGAGGACCTCGCGAACTACTTGCTGCTGCTGCAGCCGCGACCTCCCTTGCATCACTTTCCTCGACACATCAACAAAACTGTCGTAATCATAATCAAACCAACCCTTCTTCTTCATCTCATCAGAGTTGTCTATTTTGCTCGCACCGTACTTCTCCATCTTACGTGCGAAAAGAGTCATGAATGCCTTCTCAAACAATCCATCGTTGTACTTTGTCTTCTGTCCTAATGGTGCCGGTTCCCCTGATGCCTCCGCTATCCCACATCGTATACTCACACATCCTCTCTGGCTTTGGCGGTAAAATGTGTAGTTATTGAGAGTTGAACATGAGTAGGGAAGTGTTTGGATGCTAAGTAGCACCATGAATTATTAGCTACGTGCTGTCAAATGCTACTACGGTTCAATGTTAGCGATGATTTATTATTAGTCGATGCATATCGTGTGACTTCCACAGTCCAAGCAATGCTTCTTTCTTTCTTGTGTTTTCTGTTTTGCACACAAAACTAACTTTAGACCACACAAATGTGATCTACCTAAGTGTCTACCAGCCTCACATTTCACAACAAGTTGAAATAAATAAAATAATAAAGCTTGACGTTCTCAAATAGGGGATGTAGCTCAGATGGTAGAGCGCTCGCTTAGCATGCGAGAGGTACGGGGATCGATACCCCGCATCTCCACTTTTCTTTTCAACTCTTTGTGCTAATAATCTGTTTAGAAAACTATTCACTCAAGTGGACAATCACTGTGAGACAACTAAAATGAGTCCTAGAATGATGGGTGATTTCCCGACTTAATTACGTTTAGTTATCAAATCATACTTCAACTATTGCCTATCCACTTTTTCTATTTATCAAAAGATAATTTCAGGTATGAAAAGTCAACAATTAATAGTTGAAGTATTTTTTAATAACTAGTTGTTGATTATTAGATTAGAAACTCGAACATCTAGTAGTTCATGTATAACACTCAAAAAACAAAAATATTTTAAATATATTTTGAAATTTTTAGATGTGTTTTTCACGCTTCACTATATTGAATTTATTTGTCCGAATTTCAAGATATATCGCAGGGTCAACTAACAGCCTATATATACCTAAACCTAAGTTCCTATATAGAGGCAGCCAAAACGGGTTTGGCCCTTGAGACCAGCCCGGCCCGACTTGCTATTAGTGTAGGTTGGATTATGATTTTTGAGCCCATTTAAAATTGAGGCTTATAAGCTCGGCCCAAGTTAGCTCGCTCGCCGTTGAGGCTTGATCGAGGTAAAGTTGGGACGGTTCGTTAGACCAAAAGGCTAGTTCATTATTTAAATTAAAAATAGGGCAAACAATATAAATTTCGATACTGCGCCGCATTCTTTGTGTTTCAAGCAGAAGCCATTTTCAGATCTTTGATAATAATGGATCCATCAAAGAAGCCTTTAACAATTCCAGAAGTACTTTCCTTATTGAAGGAAAATCAGACAGTTAAAGAAGAATATTTCCCATTTGTGGAAAGAATTTTAATGGAGCGTCAAAAAAGACATGAGGAAGAACTAAAAGAAACAGAAAAAATGTATACAAATATATTGGAAAAGCTTGCTAAGGAACATGAAGAGAATGTCAATATGCTAAATGAGACAATTAATAAATTAACGAATGAGATAAATGCTAATGAAGCTTATTATGAGAAGCAATTCAGAGAGATTTTGCATAGTGTTTCTATTTTGAAGGAAGCTGATGAGAAAAAAAATGCTGCAGATTGCAATGGTGAATCAAAAAATGAAGGTATTATTGTTGTGTGACTTTAGGTTAAATTTTTTGTTTTGATTTTATTTTTTTGCTCTTTACAACTTATTTCGATGGTGGTTATATATCGTTTCCTAATATATCTTGTTGTTTTGAAAATAGTTAATGTTAAATATTGATTTTACTGCTTTTGCAAAACCTGTTTTGAATTATTTGTGGCATTCAATTAATCAACTAATTTGGAGTAGGATAAAGTTTAGCACATGATAATTGACTTTTGGAAAAGCAAATGAATAAATTTTCGCCGATTATGTGAATTATATTTGTAGCTTTCACAGCTTTTTTTATTTTATTTTGAAGGGATACATCGGTAATAAATCTATACTAGTATTAAATAAAATTATAGCATAATACATTTTTTAGTGAAATTGAGGATAAAGCGAGGACTTAATAGGAGAGTTAGATGTGGTAAAGTTTTTTATTTGAGCATCACATTTAATTCAGCTAAAAATTGTAGTAGAAATTCAACAAAACAAAGATATTGCAGTAATGTGGATTTAGAATAATTTTTTATTTTTATTTATGCGCCTTATAGCTTGTTTTGATGCAGATTGTTATGTATTGTCTCATAATGTATTTTATTATTATTTTTTTATTAGAGTTTATGATTAAGAAAAATATAAATTATCACCTTTTTATGAGATGCAATTTAACTTAGCTGAAAATTGTAGTGGTACATCAAGAAATGAATTAGGTAAAAGTCAATTTTATTTTTTTTGTTTTCTTACTCCTTGCAGCTTGTTTTTTGATAGTTGTTATGTATTGTTTTATAATTTCAATGAATCAAATAATACATTTTAATTATTTATGGCATTTGCAAATATTAAAGTGTAACACCTTGAACTTTGAGCAAGGATTTGAATCTTTCTGATAGATTAATTTTGTTAATGTCGAAGTGCTTTAGATATGAATTAAGGTCAAAAGAAACTTCTGATACAAATTTGAGTATATAGTCTTCCTACAGATTTTATGTTTTCGTATAAATTCTTACAAGGATCAACGGATGAATTATTGATTGGACCCATATAGCTCATGATGTGTTATGTATTGATGTCGGTTATACCATCTAGATCAACGTAATTAATAATGTCTATGTTATTTCATGTTATTTTTGTTATGAGTCTATTGTTCCTGTGTCATAAATGTATACTATGTCATGTTCTCCCTCTCCCTAGTTTTACATATCAATACATTTCAAGCATTGACGTCTTTGATGCTATATTATTTTATGATACAGATTTGAAGACGAACACACCTGGCTCAGCACATCACTAAATCCATCCAGTTCAGCTGTTGGTGAGCCCCCACTACTCTGGAGGCCCAGTTTAGTATTTTTAGTTTCAATTCAGTTATTAAGGTCTGATAAGGCCTTGCCCCAATAGACTTTGTTTATTTTCTTAAAGATTTCATAGACAGATGTAGCTGTCAGACTCAGTTGTAATTCATTCTTATTTCGCATGTCTTTGGATTTCTATAACTACTCTTTGAAAGTTCTAGTTTTATGAAATGAATTTCCTTTATTATATATTTTTTCCGCACTTTATAAGTGTATGCTCACGATCTTAGTCAGACAATTACTCCGAGTCAGTAATGGTTTAGAATGTCAGTAACGTCCAAGGTCTAGGCTCGAGGTTTGACTAGTATAAACTAGAAATTGGTGCACTCTAAAATTTTGTTAGTCATGTTCCTACCCCCTATTCGTATGAATGTCCACACCAATATCGATCTATCATTAACAATTTAATTAAAACACATTTACTGATAAATCTAATCCAACTAATCATAAAATTTAGATAATGATAAATCCAATTCTAAAATCCGCAGCCCCATGTCAAGTGTGAAAATTCATAAATAGAGAGGAAAAAAACAATAAACAGGGCAATAAATTAAATTAATTAGTGAGACTAAAACAGGTCACAATTCACATGGCAATGTTTGACGATCCAGCAAAGTTTGTTGACTTGCATGCAGTGGCTACAGCTGGAGTATGCTACATCGCTTGGTTCGGTTCGATTTTATATATTATTAGTTTGATTTATCAATTTTTGATCTATAAACACGCTAACCTAATAACCGGACTAATAAAATATTCGTTATCGACTTTTGATTAATCGACTTTTGATCTTTATCGATTTAACCGCTAAAAAAATACTCCCTTAATTTTCTTTACTTTCTTTTATTTTCATTTCTTGTACACTAATCATGCAAAACAAGACATGATCAATGAAGAGACCAACACCCAACTACTTCAGGATTAATCAAATAGTCTTGAATTTTGTGAATATCATGACTAAAAACTTTAAATTGTTTGAAATTAAAGGACACTTTTATTACATAACCACTTACTATATAATCCCTCCGTTCACTTTTTACTTGTCATATTTTGACTTGAAACGCCATTAAGAAAATAATTACGTATTAAGTTGGCTCTTATAGACTTGACACACCCATTATGAAATCAATAAATAGATATGCATTTTACATATTTAGCCTTGTATACTTTTTAAAGTGCAATGATCAGTGCAATGATTAAATATTGAAATTTGATACATATTACTCCATCTCACGCATTACGTCTAGAACAATATAAGTATTTATAATTGAAACTAGTAATAATTATTTAATTATGATTTTGAGAATTGAGATCATTTATGCACGATTTAATAATTTTGAAAACTGTGGATATGTTTAGTATTCATGAAACAAACATTTTTAGAAAAAAAAAAGGCTGTTTGAAGTAGACAAATGTACAGTTTAGATAGGTCCAGCACAGCTCTTAACATGCATTGGCTTAGGCATTTGCAGCTTCCAACAGCTAATTAAGCTTCAAGTATTTATAACTTCATGCATATTCAACCTCAGACTTATTGTTATTGGGGCTTTGGGAATATAAAGTTAATTATTTTTGTTACTTAAATTCCCATTGAGCAGTTTTTGAATTCATAAAAGTGATCCAGTAAACAAAGGTGGAGAAAATAAGAAATGAAACTTCATCTGTAAATCTGTCAATTTCATTCATTAATATTGGTGATGTTAATACACTGTTGCTCTTTTGACTTGTTACTCTGCCTACAATTGTCTGCATGTTCAATTTTTGTCATATTTGAGTTAGTGGTGGAGTCAAAGATTTTCAAAATCGAAAGAAGTAAGTACACGATCGAACTAGTCAAAGAGCGTTTAATATCAACTATATATAGATAAAAAATAATTTTAACCATTTATATATAGTAAAAATTTTTGCTGAATGAACGCCCTGTCATAAGGTGGCTCCGTCCCCTGATCTTTTTGAGTAGGGGAGCTCAAGTAATTCATGGAAGTATGTGGCAATTTCATCTAAAAACTTAAATCGTAAATCAAAGGAAATGTTAGTAACTTAAACATAGTATTATGTCTTCAGGAACAACCTCACTACCTCTCCGAGACAGTGGTAAGGTCTGCGTACACTATATCCTCCCCCAATCTCACTTGTGAAATTTTACTGAGTATGTTATTGTTGTTTGTTTTTTGCGACATGCCCCTCATATGTTGTGGACCTAATTCTTTTTGATGAGCCAAATATGTAGACCTATTTTCCTCTGACTATTAAAGTTCTATTTAACCAATTAGACAAGTAGCAACTAGTGTAGGCAACAATAGTTAATCTCCAAATTGATATATATTAGTATATAATAGTACTAGGAACCATAATTATGAAGGTGACGAATGTTAATAGGAGAAATTACAGTAGGATCACCATTCAAGAACTTGTCAGCAATTATAACATTAGCAGCTTCTGTTGGATGATAAGCATCCCAAAACACATATTTTCCTCTGTCATCACACATCACTGAGCTTGTGTTAGCATTTTTCCCCTTGTAGCATACGAATGGCGGAAAGTACCCTCCACAGCATGGCTTGTCAGAATTCTCAAAACCTAAAAAATTCACAAAACAAACACATCGTTAATGAATTAACATGCAATGTCATCGGGTCAGATTTAGAATTTGAAGTTCATGAATCGTACAGTAATCTCAAATTAATACTAGTATATAACAAAAGTTTTCACAGCTAGATTTGCCTCTAGTCACCATCATTACACTTCATATTGAAAGCATAATTCTGTAAATGAGATGATCACATAGTTCAACGAACTTACCATACTGTTCATGATTTAGTATGATCTCTCTGAAAACATCATAGGAATTTGCATATATGAAGATGGCTTTTGGTCTCATTTCTTTGTTCAATCGATCTATCTCCATCTTGAGTTTCTTATTATACTTTCTGATTAATGTGTTCACCTCAACAGAACATTTACCCCTTGATATTAATCCGATGGCGCGAATAAATGGAATGCATCCAAGAGGTCCTACTCCAACTACTACAATTTTTCGCGCCCCTAATTTATGCAGTCGCTACAAAAAAAAATGGTTCGAAAATTAGTTATGAAACTTATGTTCTTAAACATGTCACGATAACATATTATTGTTCCCTCTGTCCCATTTTACGTATAACATTTTTTTCAGTACGACTTATCAAATAGGAACAAGAAGTAATATAAGTATATAGTACCTGAAGGTTCATAGTCAAGTTAGAAACTAGATAATCTTGAAATATAGTTGGAGAAATATTTTTACTCAGAAAAGGAATAGATGGTTGGAAATAGTTTATAACATCATTAGATCCAATTGTTACAGAAAATATAGCTTTCTTTAAGAATCTCTTTGCATTTTCTTCTCCCATTGCATTCACGATGTATCTTCTGCTTTCCTCAAAATTGTTGATTTGTTTACTCAATGGAACTCTCCCTATCTGCAACATACGGTATAGCTCGTATAACTCATCAAAATTTCAAGTATAGTAGTTACAGCGTCAGTGTATATAAGTTAAATCTTCGACAAAAAAAATTGGATATGGTACTAACGAAAAGTGTTCCGGTTGCATCCAAAATTCCTGAAGCACCTGAGGCATAATTAATTCCAATATGTGTTGCATTTGATTCAACATTAGGTGCTAAATATGGTGGAGGAAATGAGTTACTACCAAGAGCTTCACCTGGGAAAAAAAGAACATGATCATCAAACTTAATCAAATAGGAAGACAACAACTTGTACTACCCTTGCATAAAGATTGTTTAGTGTACCTAATCGTCACACCCTTTTAGTTAAGACAATCAAACAACTTGACCAAGAAGTCGTTTTTGGAAACAATTTAACTTTAAAATTCTCATCTTATAAGTGACTTGAATTCACAATATTCTTTACACTGTCGGTACATAGAACTTAAACTCAAATAAAATTACCAACAATATCAGAAATGGTGCGACCGTTGGTGAATCTTCCGGTAGGGTGTCCATGGGAAGGTTTAAAATCGATACCATATGGCGGAGAATCAGCTTTAGAGAGGGTAAACAAGAAGTTGTTATTGCCAACATCAACAAGAGAATCTCCAAACACAAAGGTAGCAGCAGCAGCACAGGAACAAAAGGGCAATACATGTAACATATGGAAAATGAATATTAGTACTATTGTTGTCATAGTGAAAGAGGGGATATTTGCAAGATCATGAAGAATGTACATTGTGAAAAATGTTATTTACTATTACAAAGAACCATATGGTATAGTTAAATATCAACCAAGTATATGTACTTTTCATGGAATATGAAATGGTAAAATGTCAGGCACTTTGCATGAGCTACTAGAATAAAGAAATTTTTGAAATGGTCATTAATTTTTAAATGTAGCCAACGTCATATGTGAAGCTGTTTGAAATGGTCATTGTTATGAAATTCAAAATTTTGATATCTTCTTGATATCCAACATCATGTTAGAATCTGTTTTTGTATTTAGGAATTAGTTAGCTCAAGTAATTAACATGAACTCATAGTTAAAACCATAGATTCGCCTCTGAATATCTAGTACGCACACACTGGTCTTATATATTAATCTAAATTTGAGGCTTGTAAGATCTATTAACAAGGGAAATACTTCCTATCAAGAATTTCTCCATTTTAAATAATGTAACTTGACGCGCCTTATTAAAGGTTGAAAATTTCATCCATCCCACTGCAACAATTATGTGTATGCATGCACCATTTGTGACAAGTTACTTTTCTTATTTTTCAGGTTACTAATTCGACGTCGGGCCTTGTACACACTAACCATCTATCACACTATGAGAGAATAGTATCTCAAGTAAATAATGATTTCTAGTCACAAGACTACTTCAATGCTTTTTTGAATGAAGTAAAATTCATGGTCAATCACAACTTTAGTAGTACTATTTTTTTTAGCTCCCTTTTTGTCAAACTTCAGCTAAATCATGTACACAAAACCCAATTAGGACCACCTTATTGATGGAAAAAAACAAACATTTAACAAAACTTTCCAATTATTTTGCTAGAACAGTAATGTTGCTTTCAGGACCCAAACAAGTTGTCTAGTTAGCTAGCTACTGCCATTAATAAATGTAGAATTTGTGCAGAAGTAAACTTCACATTCAGCTTTCTTCTTCACCACTAGGTTCTCCACAAGAAATAAGTGAAGCAAAATGTAGCTTTTGTGATTTAATTAAAGAGCAATAACACTGCCTATTTTCTCCAAATATTTTACTTTCATACAAAATGTAGCTTTAAGTGACATCGTGTCCATTATAGTATGATTAGATATTTCGAAAATCTAAAAAACAAAATTTTATGTCTAATCAAACAATGTCACATTTTATATTCCCGTCATGTTACTCAACAAAGAACTACTATAACTCAATAACGTATAATCCCGTGCACGAATCATTCCGTATTTACGTGGGATTTGAGACAGAGCAGAACGCTCGATGGGATAATATAGGCAATCTACCTGACCTAAATTAACAGTAATACAATTTAAGATATATTTTTTATTAGAATAAGAGAAAATGAAAGGTTATAAAGTCAAGAGAATAATGAATTTGGATTGGGTCGGTGATGTGTGGGGGATATATGTCAACTGCCAACTCATATGGATGGGGGATACTTAAGCAATTAATACAAGCAAGTTTGGAGTATGGGTGTCAAACCGGTCGGGTTGGGCTAAACAGTAAAAAAATTAAAATTCACCTTAATTTGGCTCATTTAATTCAACTTGGTCAAAATTACCAAAATCCAATCAAATCCGGTTAAAAACCGGTCAAACCGGTTTAAAAAATAAATAAAAAATCCAATATACACTATATACACTCCAATATTCAATATATATTTTTTTAAAAAAATATAAACAATTACACATATATATGTATCATTCAATATATATTTATATATGACTATACATACTACTTTAAATAAAACATATGCTATAATAGTATAATATATATATATATATATATATATATATATATATATATATTAATTTATAAAACATATACACATGTATACGTAAAATATACACTTCTATAGAAGATATATGCACAAATATACAAAATATATGCTACTTAATATAATAAATTAATAATATTTGGTAGTAAATTAATAATATATTAGAAATAAGTTTTAAAGTTAAAGTAGAAAACTAGAAATTCAATTTAAAATTTTAAATCGTTAAATGAAAAAATATAAAAAGCAAGGACTAAGGAGTGAATGAATTTGGGGAATTTTATTGATTGCAAAATGATCCAAAATTTATAATTTACATGAATGAAAAATATAAATTATGCATTATTTTTTCCAACTCATTCATGTTAATATTAATGGGAACTTGCATAGGATAGTCGAAGTCAACGGAGGCAAAACCATGCATTGGACTTGATTCTGCTGAGTTCTCCCGTGAAGTCATAATTTCTTCAAGTTTCAGCTCGTCGCTCGGCTCCGGTTCCATTCCTTGGTTTCTGCTTTCCGCTCTAATCCAATCTCTGAGGCAAACTAGGACATTCATTGCATTGCTTTCCAATGAGTGTCGGTTGTCTCCAAGATGTTGTCCTCCCTGACTAAAGGCGCTCTCTGATGCAACGGTTGACATTGGAACATTCAAGATATCTCTAGCTACTTGAAAGCACAGGATATTGTGTTTCATTACTCCTCCACCAATCCAACATGTTGATCCGTCGTCTGCGATCCTCTGGTGCCGTTCGAAGATAATATTTCAGCTCTTCCCGATAAGTTGATGTGTAAGTTCTCTCATCAACACTGATCCAACAATTTAAATCATAAAACGAATCAGAAAAATCCCTATGTACCGGCCTTTTAGAAGATGATGGCTACTCGGGAGGATGAGGAGCGACAGTTGAAGTGATATTTGTAGGTACGGCTAAATCAAATAAATCAACACAGTGATTATATAATTTTTCTATGTAATCCTTTGCATCAGCCGTAGCCGTCCACAAATCAGGTTGTACTTGTTCAGAATAATGGTTAGTATTTATTTCTAAGTTAGTATAAATAAGAGTACTAAAGTGACACATATTATTATATTTCACGGATTTAGCATAGCACTAACCAAGTAAATAGAGGAAATCGGAAAAAAATATTTTTTAAATTTCGTAAACATGATGCCAACAGTTTCTTTATAACCTTCTTTATTTTTATATTCTTTGAGCAAACCAGAAATATCGGCTATATATGCCAAAATATTAAAACAGTAGGATAATAAGCATCGAAAAATTCAACCCTAGATACATAAAATTTTTTAAAAAACTTAACAATATCATTAATTACAACCCAATCAGAATTATGTAGCATGCAATCAGCAGAATCAACAAATGAATCGCAATGTTGGTTAAAAGCTAGTGTAATAGGAATTCTATATTTATAACAAGTTTTTAAAAATTAATACGTAGAATTCTATCTAGTATCAATTTCCTCAGGCATCAAAATCGATGTAAGTCCATTTTCTTGACATCTAACTTTAAATTCTTTAATTCTCGATTTAAGATTATTTCCTTGAATAAAACCAACGGCAAGACGAATTTTTTCAATATAAAGCTCAAAAAACTCAAGACCATCTTTTACAATTAAATTATATATATGACATGCACACTTAATATGAAAAATTTCAGGCAAGGGCGGAGATAGCGTAGATTTTATTTTTGTTATAGCAGTCTTATTGTTAGAAGCATTATCAAAAGCAATACATAAAATTTTATTTTCGATACCATAATATCCTGCAATTTTAACAATAGAATCAGCATTAAATTGTCCAGTATGTTTACGATCTTCATCATATAAAAAAGCAAGAATACGTTTTTGCATCACGAAATTACATCCATCCAATGACAAGTAACGGTTAAATAATCATTTTTATTTATAGCACGACCAAGATCAGAAGTTAGGGACAATCTACATTGAATATTTTTTAACAATGTTGATAAATAAAAACAATATTGTGAATGGAGTATAAAAATATCAGAACGACAAGTAGTTCTAGGAATACCGTTAAACATAGGATTATAAATTGCTTGTATATAACGAATAAAGGCATCAGAAGAAGGAAAACTAAAAGGCAAACAACCCACAGCTACCATTTTAGCTATTTCTTCTCGGTCCCTCAATTTATTATACTTCTTCGCTATGTGACCGATTGCTGGGTCCATTCTAGTTTGCGTTGACCCACCAACATCCTCACCACCTTGTGCAATATTTAACTCTCTTTTGTGATCTTCAGTCATATGTCTCATTAACGTACCCGTACCCCTTGCTTGCCTCCACTTCTATGCTTATATATTTGTTGACAAATATTGCATTGCACCTCAATATCTGATATACGTTTAAAAAATTGTCATGCAATACTAGTTCTTTTACGAGGTCTTAGGGCACTGGGAGGACGGTGAGGGAGATTAACCGATTCAGATCTAACGTTAGCATCTCCTACTGCGGGTGTCTCAGTAATATTTTTATTATCTTCGTCTAAATTAACCGCATCTACTTCATTTTCTTCTTTTATACCGTAATTTTCCTGAGCTTCTACATAATCCATATCGTGAGCACCTACACCTATTTCTTCCTCAAAAGGTGTACCAAGCGGTACCGGAGGCGAAGGCACACGGGTATATCTACTACTTGAACTACCTCTACTGCTAGTAATTCGCTTTTTACTACCACTACCTCTTCCGGGATAAAACATTTTAACACCTTTAGTAGCGAGGTTTCTTAATTTATCCATAATATAAATTAAATTAAACTAAAAATATTCAAAATACACAAATATAATAAAATTAAATATTAAACAATTAATACAATAAATAAAAATTAAACGTAAGAGATGGAACGACAATATCAAATTTTGGAAGTATCCGAAGGTTGAGAATTTAGAAACTTTCGCTCGTACTTTGTAAACGAAAAATTAAAAAATTAAAGTGAACACTAAGAAATTAAATATATTGAATATTTGAGAATTGAGAATTGAGATTTGAGAGAGAATGAGATTTGAGAGAGTGAAAAATTGTGTGAAAAATGAATTGAAGTTGTAGGGTATTTATAGAATTTTTTGGGGATTAAAAAATATTTTTCAAAGTTAATTTTTTTTTTTAATAAATGGGCCCAAACTAGCCGTTTGGACCCAAAAACGGCTATATAGCCGTTGGGCCAACGGCTAGTTTGGTCCAAATTTTTTTATTTTTTTTTTTAAAAGAAAGGTATCCGGGTTGGGCCGGGCCAGTTAACCGACGGGTCTGGACCGGGCTTGGTCCTGGCCGGATTAGCCGGGCCCATTTTAAAAAAATAACCGGCCCGGACCCGGAACCCTAAAGCCCTCGGTCTTACCCGGCTCGGCCCACTTGACACCCCTAGTTTGGAGGGCTTATCCTTTTTTCAGCCATTAATTATATACATTTTTCACTCCTTGAAGGAGAGTCTTGGAGTAACTGATAAAGTTGTTGTCAAGTGACCAGGAGGCCACATGTTCAAGCCTTGGAAACAGCCCCTGATAGAAATGTAAAGTGAGGCTACGTACAATAGATCTTTGTGGTCGGACTCTTCCCCGGACCCGGCACATAACGGGCGCTTAGTGCACCGGGCTGCCCTACCCCTTAGAAAACTTCTTGTGAACTTTACAAATAAGTGTAAATACTTTCGAAAAGAATTAATTACAGGGATAATATGTGAAAATTTTAATTAATATTTTCTTGATTTAATAAGGTGGACAATTAATATGGGACAACTATTTTTAGTTAGATGATGAACTAATGTAGGACGGATGGAGTATATGTTTTTTTACAAAATTTTAGCAACTCCCTTTACTATTTTGACTGATCATTTAGCATTTAAATGTTAACTATAAATTCTTACTTGTTTGCCAAAACATGGCATAAATTCCTTTCTATTTAGTTAATTAAGACCTTCCTGACAAATTAAAGACTGAAAATGGACAAAATTAAGATGGTAAATAAGTTCTGTAACAGTAACTTTATGTTATATATATATTCTCCAACAATAACACAATACATGTGTCATGGCGATTTAGTTCTCCCTTAGTTAAAATGTGAGTGTTTAGATGGTTAAGTGAAGCTCATACGTTAATTTTAATACAGCTATTGGAATGCTTCTTCTTTTTTTTCTAGAAACACTTTACATAATTCTATGTAACAAAAAGATTCCAATATGTATTTCTAAAGGTAGTACTTTTAGTTATACACTAACAATTTAAACAACTTTTACAGTATATGTGCAATTTAACTTTCGAGTCCTGAAAATGGAGTCGTCTATTCTCCTCCAAAGTGGAACTTTGACGCGAATCAAAATTAATCAAACCTCAAAGCAGGCATATCAAATGAAAATAACAATAACAATACTAATAATAATATAAAAAAAAAAAAAAAAACTTATTTATCACCCGTGCACAAAATTTGTATCCCTTGTAAGTATTAAAGTTATTTACTATAGTTAAAGGATTAATGGAGTACTGATCAACAAAACAATCTTATCCTTTTTAAGCAGTACTGATATACATATGTGGTTGTACCTGTCTTAGTAGTTGCATTCTTTCTCATATATATATCTTTAGAAGATTGTAATATTATTTACTCATAGAGGTTCAACCACCACCAAACTTATTTTCTTAGTCTCCAGCAAACTTTATTAATGCAACAATAAAAGTTCCACTCATCTATTTACGTGTCTATATTTATCTATCCCCCACCAAATTTTTGAAAGAAAGAACAACCCAACCCCACACGTTATAATTATTCCTCCAAATAAAATGATTATATTATGTCCTCATTTATATGTTCCATTTTCCATTGAGAAGAAGAAGGTAAGAATTCAGTGTCATTAGTTGTTTTACAACATCTCATGGCACTATGAGCTTTAACGTAGTATTTGTGAATCTTGACACACCATTTTGTTGATCACTAATATGATGATTATGGACAAGGTTAAGTTGAAATTCACAATGGCTGCCGGCAAAATATTTAATGAAGTCCTTAGCTTCATTGTGTTTACAGTCCTTGATGTTCTTGATTTTTTGCTTTGTTACACTTATAGAGTAATCGATTTCATAGTCGAAGCAGAATGGAAGTCATGTTATTGCTCGTCAGCTAAACGAGCCATAACGAGCAGTGGCACAATCTTGGTGTCCGAGTCCAAGATTGTGTGTCTGACTTCCTCTTCTATCCGCAATAAATTGCAGCTAGAAGAGATATCAGACACATTGTACACGCGATCATCGCTAGTATCTGAAGTGTCAAAATCCACACTCAAATTGGAGAATGCTGCTACAACTGTGAGAAGGGGAACTGTGTGCTCAACTTTCACTGTTAACTCACCCATTGTGGAAATGCTGCAAGGCAAAATTGGTGGCCACAAATCACATTCCGTTCCAAGATGGTCAGATTGTGATTGTAAAACTTGTAATGCTTGGAGTAACTCTTGCAAAGATTCACTTTTTGTCCATGTTGATGGTGCCAAAGGTATGACAGGTAAACTAGTACTCTTCTCTCTTATTGATCGATCACCGGTCCAAAATAAGTGTCGCTTTAGAGAACCAGGATGGTAATTAATTTGAGGAAGTACAATGAGTCATGTAGTCAAATTACGACTAATGTTGCTAAAGCGACACTTATTTTGTCCAAATTAAGAAGTACTATTTAGTTAGTTTAACGTCTTTTAATTTGTAAATACAGAGAACGTACAAGAGAATGTGATCTTCATTCATGGATTCATATCATCGTCAACATTTTGGACAGAAACTTTGTTTCCTAACTTTACAAAGGCTACAAAATCGAAGTATCGATTATTTGCTATGGATTTGCTAGGATTTGGAAGAAGTCCAAAGCCAAATGAATCACTATACACATTAAGAGAGCACTTAGACATGATTGAGAAATCAGTTTTAGAGCCATACAAGGTGAAATCTTTCCACATTGTGGCACATTCTTTGGGCTGCATATTGGCGCTGGCGCTCGCTGTAAAGCATCCTGGCGTAGTTAAATCGCTCACCTTACTTGCACCGGTAAGATCCCAACATGCCCAAAGGACAACTCGATCTACTAAAGCTCAATTTTTAGTAGTACAAATTTATTAATTCATGTCATTTCTTTTTGTTATGACATAAAATGACAGCCATATTTTCCAGCACCAAAGGGAGAACAAGCAACACAGTATATGATGAGGAGAATCGCGCCGAGAAGAGTATGGCCAGCCATTGCCTTTGGGGCATCCATAGCTTGTTGGTATGAACATGTTAGTCGAACAATTTGCTTACTCATTTGCAAGAACCATCGTTTGTGGGAGTTTCTTACCAAACTCCTCACCAGAAACAGGTGTGTATATGTGTATGTATATGTGTGTGTGTGTGTGTGTTTATATTATGCACATTTTTCCTACCAACACTAACTATATGGTTACTTCTACCATTGTCTTGTCAAAATCTCTAGTTGAATAATTAGGTTTTATTGTCTAAAGTCTAAACAACCTTTTACAAATTTCGTGTGTAGTTAATAATGTCCCACATTGTTGATGTTCATTGCTAATAATACTACTAGCAAATTACTTGGAAAAGTGTTAGGCTTTTTTGAGGAAATTAAGTGTAATTCAAAAGGATAAGCTATCATATCATATTAAGTGTTAGTCTAATTTAATTAATCATACATAAATGTATTTATGTATTAGGCTAAGTCAACAAAAAAAATAAAATACTTTTAACATGCTACCACACATTGTCTTGAGTATTTCTTCTGGTCGCGAAAGCCTGCGTTCGAGCTTCTTTCATGTGTGTTGCTCCCTATGCTGCTCGGATTCTTCAAAAATGTGAACGGATGCATGTCAGATCCTGCAAAAATAGTGTATTTTTGAAGGATTCGACACAGGTGCGACAACATTTTTGATGAGTCCCGAACAACTTAGGTTGCTCCAAGCTACGGATAAAGGTAGTAAATCGATCCAGAGAAGGGCAAACACATTATATGAAGCCCATGCATCACTCAATCATCTTCAAACTCATACCGCTAGTACACCATTGGCTTTGATATCAATTATTAAGCTAAGTTAATTCAAAAATACTCTAGATATCGTGTGATGTTATTTGTCTTGGACCAAACGTTACACCATTTTCCGTAAGAGAGCTCATCATCAAAAGTATTAGTAATACACTTTATATATAACTTCTTTTCTTTTTTTTCCTACCAAAATCTTATTTGTACACCAAACACCAAATCCTTGCATTAAATAGCAAACAACACACAACGACCATCTTCATAACTTTATCCATGTTTGTAATAAATGTACATGCCAAAAATAAAATGATATCTGTATAATGTGGGGTTACTTAAATCAAACAATGCTCCACCAACTGCCATCTACTGCTCCAACCCCCTTTAATTTTATTCTGTATTTGTTTTCCACTTTTTTGGGCATGGCCACCCTTTTTTCTTGGTCAAACATTTTATTATGTCATCATGCCAGGTAGTTTTTTTTTTAAATTGAATATTAAGATAAAACATAAAAGATTTGATTATGTAGTCTTTTATAAATTTAAGTTATGTCCTTTTTATAAGAGTTTTATAACTTTTATTCAATTTGTTTGCGGTCATATAAGAGATAATTTTCACCCGCAGAATCGTTCTTTATCTCATATTTGTTGAAGTGGATGAAAGTCCTACATTGATTGGAAAATAAACTGACGGTCTGCTTATATGAACTTGGACAATTCTCCCCTCATGAGCTAAGTTTTGGGGGTTGAGTTACGATTAGATATCATAATTACAACATTAATTAATAGTAGATTGTGCTTGGTTGTCCTTGACCGTTTGACCCAAATAAGAACATAGGCGAGTAGAATTACTGTGACATCAATCACTAATGTTTGCGTTTGAATTAGTTTGACCCAAATAAAAACGTAGGAGAGTGGAATTATTATGACATCAGTCACTAATGTTTGCGTCTGAATTAGTTGCTTTATAATTATATTACACCCTCTTTGACTTGTGATTTTATTATTATTATTATTATTTTTTTTTGTCAAATTTAACTACATGAGAATGATCAATGTTTAATTACTACATGCAGGATAAGAACATATTTAGTAGAAGGATTTTGCTGCCACACACACAACGCAGCATGGCATACACTACACAATATCATTTGTGGTACTGCTGGTAAAATAGAAGGATACTTAGACATGGTGAAAAATCATCTAAAATGTAATGTCACAGTATTTCATGGTGAAGACGATGAGCTTATCCCTGTCGAATGTAGCTACAACGTACAGTCAAAAATTCCTCGTGCTTGTGTTAACGTTGTTGAGAACAAAGATCATATCACCATTGTTGTTGGAAGACAAGAAGCATTTGCTAGGGAACTTGAAGAAATTTGGAAAAATAATTCCACAAGTAGTATTTGATTAATTCAAGATCCTAAAGATTAAAGAATGTCATTATTCGTTAATTGCTATGTACGTATCATCATTTTTTTTCTTCTAAACCATAAGTTAAAAAATGTTATCCAATAATGAAGCAAAATTAATTTGGATATAGTGAAAGCTTTATTTGGCTAGTTTTCATTTTCATTTCCTTTTCTCTCTCTCTCTCTCTCTCTTTTTTTTTTTTTTTTTTTGTTAATCGAACTGTAGACACTGAAATTTTGTGGACTCTACAAAAAGAGTTTAATTTTGTTAGAGTTCTGGAGGCTAATTTACCCTAAATTACGCTTATATAAAGGGACAAATATCACTTAAAAAACATCCAAAATCACACAAATTCATGAGATATTCATAAAGAAATCAAATATCTCTAGATAATTCCATAAACTCATAAAATATCACGAAGGGATCAAAATCCATCAAATTCAAAAATTCCTACGTCCGGAAAATACGCTACTTATGCCCCTCGAATTACGGAGAAATCCATATTAAATCTAAATATTCTTACATTCGAGAAATACGCCACTAACGACCCTCGAATTACGGAGAAAATTTATATCAAATCCAAATATTCTTACGTTCGAGAAATACGCTACTGACGGCCCTTGAATTACGAAGAAAACTAAGAGAGAAAAATCAAAGAAGGAACAAATTTGTACTCAATTCGTTTATCAATACAAAAATCATGTTTCTTCTTGTGATTGCAATTTATTTTTGTCACTGTGAAAATTTGTTGCAATCTATATCTTGTATTAGTAGTATAATAAAGTGTGTAATCATCTATTTTCTTAAGATTAATCAGACCTTAATTTGGTTCATTAACAATGTTGCCTACTTACTTCAATTTGCTCCTATAAAAAGTAGGGGATATTAGATAATTTTATTCAATTTAAGACATTTATTTTATCTAACAATTACACAAATACACAACTTATGTTTCTAATATTACAAAAAATCTCAACTCTCTAAACATATTACAAAAATCCCAACATATACACAGAATACTATGTATATGTCGGCTATGTTATGTATATTAATAGGGAGAGAGTAAAATAATTAAAAAAATGGGAGAGAGTGTAATTACTTCCAAAAGGGTTGGTATTTATGTTATTTATACTTTTTTTATTTAATTACATCTCAATAAATTGATCATTCTTACATCAAATAAAAATAAAAACGAAAAATCAAATTGAACTAATCATGTATTGGGGCTTTCACATAGTCCAGCCCATTAGACTTTTATGGACACTCAAAGAAGAAATTGAAAGCCCAACATGCAGCATACGTAAAATGACATGCACAAGATATATCGAAGTGATTATCTAGATACGCGAGCCAAATTTTGAGTGTATTTGAGATACCAAACCCAAATCGGGTGTATCCAAACTAGGGGTGTCTAACGGGCCAGGCCGGTCTAACCCGGAACCGGCCCTCCCATTTTACCCGGGTTCCAGGCCGGGTTTGGCGTTAACCGGGCCGGGCCAGGCCGGGCCAAATAGTAAAAAAATTAAAACCCACCCGAAACATCCCCACCACCTTTTGCAATATTTAACTCTCTTTTGTGATCTTCAGCTATATGTCTCATTAACGTACCCGTACCCCCTTGCTTACCTCCACTTCTATGCTTATATATTTGTTGACAAATATTGCACTGCACCTCAATATCTGATATACGTTCAAAAAATTGTCATGCAATACTAGTTCTTTTACGAGGTCTTAGGGCACTGGGAGGACGGTGAGGGAGATTAACCGATTCAGATCTAACGTTAGCATCTCCTACTGCGGGTGTCTCAGTAATATTTTCATTATCTTTGTCTAAATTAACCGCATCTACTTCATTTTCTTCTTTTATACCGTAATTTTCCTGAGCTTCTACATAATCCATATCGTGAGCACCTACACCTATTTCTTCCTCAAAAGGTGTACCAAGTGGTACCGGAGGCGAAGGCACACGGGTATATCTACTACTTGAACTACCTCTACTGCTAGTAATTCGCTTTTTACTACCACTACCTCTTCCGGGATAAAACATTTTAACACCTTTAGTAGCGAGGTTTCTTAATTTATCCATAATATAAATTAAATTAAACTAAAAATATTCAAAATACACAAATATAATAAAATTAAATATTAAACAATTAATACAATAAATAAAAATTAAACGTAAGAGATGGAACGACAATACCAAATTTTGGAAGTATCCGAAGATTGCGACTTTAGAAACTTCCGCTCGTACTTTGTAAACGAAAAATTAAAAAATTAAAGTGAACACTTTAAGAAATTAAATATATTGAATATTTGAGAATTGGGAATTGAGATTTGAGAGAGAATGAGATTTGAGAGAGTGAAAAATTGTGTGAAAAATGATTTAAAGTTGTAGGGTATTTATAGATTTTTTTGGGGGATTAAAAAATATTTTTTAAAGTTTTTTTTTTCTTTTTATTAAATGGGCCCAAACTAGCCGTTTGGATCCAAAAATGGCTATATAGCCGTTGGGCCAACGGCTAGTTTGGCCCAAAAACCAAAAATTTCTTTTTTTTTTTTAATTTTTTCCGGGCCGGGCCGGTTAATCGGCGGGCCTGGACCGGGCTTGGTCCGGGCCGGGTTAACCGGGCCCATTTTAACAAAAAAACCGGCCCGGGACCTAGAACCCTAAAGCCCTAAGGCTTACCGGGCTGGGTCAAACCGGGCCGGGTCGGGCCGGCCCGTTTGACACCTTAATCCAAACTTTCAAAATTTGTGTGCATCTAATACGCAGACCAAATTCGTGTGTATTTGAGATACACAAGTCTAACATACATGCGATTTTTCCTTTACCATTTGCTATGAAGTTAATTGAAAGTTAAGGAGGTTTACGTAGATAAGCCTCTTATGTTTGACTATTTCTGTTATTATGCAGCTTTCGGTACTAAAGCGTACGGAGGTAAATAATATTTATTTGTATCGATTAGTCATATTAAAATCATGTAAATTTATTTAGTCAAATGATTTAATGATACGAATGCATGTTGCATGTTAATTAACCATATAATTATGTGAATATTCAAATCTAGTAGTACATCTTGTTTTTCAAATCTTAAGGTGTCATTTGTCTTGAAATACTCAAAAATCATCATAACGTTTTTCTTCTCTTTTCAAAGTAAGAATAGTTTGATTATTTCTTCAAAATTCTAGACAAGGAAATCACCAATTCTCACTTTTAATTTCCACCAATTCATCATTTATTCTGACGATATATTCAGAATATTTGTGCTTAAATAAAGTTATTTCTTCAATTATATATAATAATTAATCCTTTAAAAAAAGTGTTAGATTCTAAGTAAATATGTGAATACAAAATGGAAGGAAAGTGAAGTGAGTTTTTAACTTTGGAAGTACAGTTCTCCCATCAAGAAGCGTTCCTTCATGTGGATAGTGAGGCAAGAACAAGACATGCCTCGCGTTGTCGTCGCTTGCTCGCCTTCGGCTTCGGATTTATCGATTGAAAGATTATTTTTTTGGACCTCAGCTTCGGGTTCGGATTTGGATTTGTCAAATAATCGATCGAGGGATTATTTTTTGGACAAATTTATTCAAAACTTGGTAGTTCATTTGATAATTTGTGTTTGAAGTTGTTGAAACTTCTTTGTAGTTCTTGAACTTAGTATTGAAGTTTATATCGTTAAATACATATTTTTGTACCCAGAAAATAACAATAAGTTCCCTAATTATATGAACTAATTAACTATGATCTAACATACATCCATACCATTTGTACATAAACGAAAAAAATGCATAAGCATGAAACCCAACAATAGGTATTAACACGTCCTGATTCTTAATAAACAATATACATTATCATGATCTGAATTACACTGATAATAACAAAGCCATCGATAATTATAACTGAATAATATATACTTACTACGTACTAATTAATTCTCAATAACACATAATTTTGTGGCAATTGCAGATTTCAATGCTTCCTCATTCGAAAATTCTTCAGGAACCCTAATTACAATATCTTGTAACATCAAATCTTTAACACTGGAAACACTTGCATGGTAAATCTGAAACTCCAGTTCTCTCATCGCGTTCATCAATCTCATACATGGATAATTCACATCTAATGATTGAACCCGAATCACAGCTTCCGATCCTATAATTTTCGCTTCAATTTCCATCCTATTTCGCGTTGAAAATAATGACTTATTGTTTGTTCGATCAGTTCTAATAGAAGACACACTATCATGAGAATCATGTTGGTCCATAATTGTAGTGCTACTATTATTGCTCTTATGACGTTTTTTATTCTGGGGCTTGATTAATTTAGATTCTAAATCTTCGATATTTGCTTTGAGCTCATTGATATAAGTAACAGCATCCGCTAGCAATGATGCTTTATCCATTTTGGATACGTATGGGACTACGCTACGTAGAGCGTAGAATCGATGATTTAATTTTTCCCTTCGCTTTCTCTCTGCCTCAACGTGAATATCCATCGCCTTTTTTGCGCATTTAATTGACCGATTGACAACGTTGTTGATCGTTGAGGAGTCATCGTTCTCAAAATCCGAATTTTCAATAGTTATTTCTTGCTTTATTGTATTGTCTTCTTCTTGCTGGGGGGATACATCTCTTATAATCTTCTGATGATCTTCTAATGTTACTGTTGAGACATAATGAAATTAAAATTAACGACTATAATTTTCAGATGAAATAGTCATACAATTTAATAACATGGTATTACGACATGCATGATAGTACCACTACTATTATGGATAGTAGTAACTAAAATATAAAGTATATTTTCTCTAACAAATTAAGCTTCTAGTGAGATAGTAGTAAAAAAAAATCCGACTCACGTAAAGGTTCGCGTTCAAAATATGCTTAAGTCATTTAAAATATATACCGGCCTCTCTAATAGCGTAAGCTTTCAATTAAGATGATAATACGTTATTTAAACAAAATCCATGCCCGAAATACCTCGATATGAGCAGATGAGAAGTCGTATTCATGTATTGTATGATCCAAATAGAGACGACAACAACAACGTATCTAGTGTGATCTCATCAAGTATGGAGATTCAAAATTCAAATAGAGTCTAATGAACTACTCCCTCCGTCTCCTATTACTTGACATGCTTATGAGAAAATATTGTCTCAAAATATACTTGGCATGTTTAAAGAATCAAAGATAATTGGACACCTTTTTTCCGCTTTATTCTTAGTAATTTAATGAAAGTAATTAATTCCAATAGGTAATGATAATATTTAACGTGAATTTAATAAAGTCATATTAATACCTCTTTTTAATTTTTCCTCAAAAGATAAACATGCCAAGTAATATGAGATGAGGGTTTAAATAACCTATACATTCTCAACTTTTATATCCACATACACCAATCTATGTCATATTTAATGCCACACGTTTCAAAAATCTTTATTTCTTTCTTAATCGTAGGATCGCACAATCAAATATATCACATAAATTAAAACGAAAATGGTCACACCATTTAAAATAAATGACTTCAAAGCTCAAAAATATGTACCTTGATTGACTGCAGGTAGATTAGAAGTAGTATTCATATCATTGTTTGATCCAAATAAACTCTTAATGAATTGAACAAATTCCCAATTGTCTTGAATAACATCATTAGAACCCAATTCAACAACACCACTAGGAGTAGCAATACAAACAATAGTACGAAGTCCATGCAAGTTAGCTTCTTTAGCTCTATCACAATTATAAAGTTGCATTTCATAATAACTAGCTAGCCACACGTACGTGGCCGAGGCGTAAGCTTGTACTACGAGGTCATCCTCGGCCACGAAATACTGTGGCATAGATACCATATAGAACCACTCTGAATCCATAACATTTTGTCCATGGTCTATTTTCGCGGAACCTGTGTCCTTAGTTCCGCGAAAATGGCCATCACCCCATGATAAAATAAGATGGTTATTGATGTCTTTAGATGCTTGCCAAAAGATGGCATAAATCCACCATTCTTGACGATTGTGGATAATGTATTGAAGGATTTTTTGAAGTGTGTTTGGTTGTGAAGAAGCTGATGAAATAGAAATTAAATTTTCCATTTTCAGTTACTACAAATACTTTTGCCTAATTAAGCAAGACTTAAATATACGTGTGCATCGAAGGAGTGACACCATTTTCACGTGGTGTTATGATTAATTTTTTGAAAAATAAAGTTCAGACATTTTATCATATACATGCACCTTTGTTCCATTTTCTTTATTCCATTCCGACCAAAATAGATGATATAATTTGATTGGACACAAAGTAAAAAAAAAAATTGAGCTTGGAATCTTAAATTAATACATAGGAGTGTAATCTTTTTATGGTTATAAGTAATATTTTTTAAATTCTATCTGTTAAATATAACACATCATTTAATATGTAACTACTCTATTTATTTCATATTACTTGACATGTAAAATTAGGAAAAACTTATAAGGGCTGTAAATTGACTGATATGATCCTATTAAATTCAAATTAAATATATATTATCGTTATCGATTTGAGTTAATTACTTCCATTAAATTATTAAGGGTTGGAAAAGAATGTCCAATTATCAATTAATTTCTTAAACATACCAACTATTTTGAGATAATTTTGTTTGACAAATACACCAAGTACATAAGATTGTCATTAAGATTGAAATGAAAATTTGAACATTAATGGTTTCAAATTCAAATTTAGAAAGGCGCAAATCATTCTTTTTCAAACAAACAATAAGAAAATAGTCTGATTCTTTTTTCTTTTTTAACCAAGGGATAACACAAAGAATGGCATATTTTTATATCTGAACTTTTTTTAATTTCGGATTTTGCTATTTCATCTTTAATAATATGATCTTATTGTCATAAAAGTACTTTTGATATATATATCAGAAAAGAATCATGTCAATTACTGCTATAATTTTATGAGAAGAAATTGAGGGATTATAACAAAGAATTGTACTGCCAACCAATGACATAGACAAACTAGGAATCTTATAGTAATAATTGATTTCATACGTATACAGGCAGTCCTTTTAAACAAAAAGTCTCTATGCAATTAGAGCCTTGACTTAATTATTTGTTTGCTTTTCCTTAGTGCGTCCGATTTTTATGGCATAATTAAATATAAAAAATTGCTTACTATTTACATAATATTATTTTATTGCATGAATATGACACCTGAGTTAATTATTATTGCATAAATAGTCAAGAACTTCCTTGTCATTTATTCTTGAGCAAGACTATATCTTATTTAACTATACAATATTGGAGTAATTTTTCTGTTTTATCCTTATGTTAATACCATGTTATCTACTTTTAGTAATTAAATTCATCATGCAATTATTCCAGTCAAAATCTTTTTTTACCTCTTTAGTTAGTCATCTAATACGACATGCATGCACATTTTAACTTGGTCAATTACCGCTATAGTCATTAAAAGTATATTTAACTCCATTTTATTAATATATTTTATTGCAATTATCAATTCTCCAATTATTAAAGACTGTGCAACTTGATGAATTATTCCTTATTAATTAATTAGTCCACTCAATCTATAATAGGATTCTTGTCGATTTTGGATGTGTTCCATTCAACTAATTTAATTCTTTCTTAAGTCTTCACCGTACCATTCACTGTTTTTGCATGATGAATATATCTATATACCAACAACTTTAACTGTTTTAAAATTAGTAGGAGTAATAAATAACGTGTAAAATTAATTGTTAATTTCTTGTATGCTTCTGGAAAGATATCAACCTCAATCAAATCAAAAGGTATGATGATTTATTAATTTACAAGAGGACAATTGGAGATGTGAGCAAAACCTTACCCTAACACATATAGGACTATTACATTTTGAATATTGATGTTAATTAACAGGACAAAGAATTTTCTAAGTGTTTTAACTCATTAAAGGAAAATATGTTCATTATAATAAAACGTGTTAAACATATATAATTAAGTAACAAAGTAATTTCTTTTGTCTCAATTTATGTGGCACTTTTTGCTTTTCAAGAATTTAGACGTGAAATCGTCAAGTTTTTCAAAACAAAATTTATATATCTTAAAATTACGTAAAAAAATACTATAAGTCACAACAATTAACAATTCAAAACATTTGAAAGATATACAAAGAAAATAGGATTAAACATAGACATATTTGAATTTCAAAATTTAAAATAGGTAACGTAAATTAAGACGAAGGGATTATATTTTTTTTTGCTGGCCCGCCATGTTTATATACCGGTCATCAGGTGTAAAATCACTTTCTTTGCTTGCCCACTATGTGAATATATAATTCGTTGAATTTTGCATTTTTTTTCTCTGTGTATATAATTCGTTGAATTTTGCATTTTTTTTCTGTGTATATAATTCGTTGAATTTTGCATTTTTTTTTCTATGTGTATATATAATTCGTTGAATTTTGCATATTTTTCTATGTGAATATATAATTCGTTGAATTTTGCATTTTTTTTCTATGTGTATATATAATTTGTTGAATTATGCATGTTAGTGTACCCACACTGTGGATATATAACATACTAACATGCACGTGTGTGAATAATTCGTGTATTCATTGCTTAAATATTTTATCTTTAAAACATATTAAAAAAAGAAAATTATTTATTAAAGTTAAAATCTAGTGAGTGACACCCAACGTATTCATTAAAAAGAAAAAGTTAAGTGTGGCCGATTAAATTAATTAGAACAACTGCAATAATAATAATAATATATTAGTGTAATTTCCCATGTAGCGTATGGAAAAGATAGAGTGCACAAATATTAATCCTATTTCGTGGAAATAGCTAGAGAGATTATTTTTAATAGATCCTCGACTTAAAATAGAATAAATTAAATAAAAATATTGAAGATTAAATTACTAAAGTATTTGTTAGAGATCTTTTTTTGGGGGGTTTATAGATTCAAGTACGTTTATTAATCTAATAATAAATGATTATTCATAATTAATCTACTACTATGCAAAATATAAGAATCAGTTCCTATCAATTATAGTGTATAATTTAAGGGAACAATAACTGTTTGAAGAATATGTTTCATGTGGGCTGCTACTTTTTTTCATTTTTTAATCATAGTACATCAAAATCATTCATTGAACATGCATGATTGGAGTATAAGCTATAGTTATTTATATGAATTAACGTTTTTTATGCAATTAAGTAGGTAGGTGGGTTGCTACCTATAATACAATAACAATATATCTAACATAATTTCAAAAGTGGAACAGGTACAATATACTTTTTAACTTTAAGTAGGAGTGTCAAACGGGCCGGTTTTAATCGGCCCGAACCGGCCCACTAAAGAAAATCGGACCGGTTTAACCCGGCTCGATAAGTCCAAGGGCTTTAAGGGCCCGGGTCCCGATCCGATTGGGTTTTATATTTGGGCCCGATTAACCCGGACCGAACTCAACCCGATTAGGGCCTGCCGATTAATCGGCTCGGTCCGGTCCAGCCCGGCCCGAATAAGCCGTATAAGCCCATTTAATTTATTTTTATTTTTTAAAAAGATTTTGGAAAATTGGGCCAAACTAGCCGTTGGCCCAATGGCTATAACGGCTAGTTTGGGCCCAAATATAAAAAAAAAGTTTTTTTTATTTAAAATCATTTTTTTAATCCCAAAAAAAATTCTATAAATATCCTACACTGTCAAATCATTTTCCACACAATTTTTTATCCTCTCAATTCTCAAATCTCATTCGCTCTCAAATCTCATTTCTCAATTCTCAAATATTCTATATATTTAATTTCTAAAGTGTTCACTTTAATTTTTTTAATTTTGCGATTACTAAGTACAAGTGGAAGTTTCTAAAGTCGCAACCTTCGGATACTTCCAAAATTTGGTATTGTCGTTCCATCTCTTACTTTTAATTTATAATTAGTGTATTAATTGTTGAATATTTATTTTTATTACTTTTTGTGTATTTTGAATATTTTTTAGTTTGATTTATACTATGGATAAATTAAGAAACGTCGGTAAAAGTGTCAAAAAATTTTGTCCCGGAAGTGGTAGTGGTAGCAAAAAGCGAATTACTAGCGATAGAGGTACTTCAAGTATTAGATATGCCCGTGTGCCTTCGTGTCACGCCCCAAAATTCCATCACGCCGGGCTGGCACCCGGAGCCGAGAAGGCCCGGGAGAACCCGTTCAAATACCTGTACTTTCACTTACATGTCACCAAAATTTTGGGCAGCACTTCGTTACATATAGAAGGGTCTAATTCCCTGTATCAGCACAACACGCACAAATATATATATATATATATAATACTTGGCCGTCGGGGCCACCACATATACAAATATAACATCACTATATAAACTCCCATGACTTTACCCTTCCTTATGTCTACAAAGCCTCTAGAATATGCATGACATAACTAGGGTCGAGACGAACCCCCGCCCACATATGACTCCTCTACAATAACAAAATATAAGAAACCGACTCGGAAAGCTCCGAAGCAAACTGGAGCTCACCAACAACAGCTGTATGACCTGGCTCCTATCTATGCTGTGAATGAGCTGAAGTACCTGTGCCTGCAGCATGAAATGCAGGTCCCCCGTGAGGGACGTCAGTACGAAATATGTACTGAGTATGTAAAGCTGTAAATAATCATATGTGATATGGGGATCAAGAAAATCAGACACAAGTGAATAAATCATAATAGAAGTGAACCACACTTCATAAAAACATTTAGAATCATGAACATTATCATTAATCTGAATTGGGTTCTTGAATTCAAACACATTTGTGGAACGGTATACATTCGTTCATTTCATTCTTTACAATTATCATTCGCCATTACCTCCTCCTCCCGAACCTCCAAGCACCTAACAATAATCAATACTGTATCGTACTGTGACCATTAGGCTGCCCACAGTACATATCAACTGGGATCGACCCATGCAAGGCTTATGCCCTTGGGATACCACCCATAAACACATAACTAGGGATCGACCCATGCTAGGCTTATGCCCCTGGGATACCACCCACACGTATATCAAGTAACACACATAAGGGGTCTTTCCAATAACTTAGTTCACAAGCTTTTGAGATTATTACATTAGTATTCATGCCAATATGGTACCTTTGGAACAATGATACATCACTAGAAATCAAAATAGACTTTCTATAAAATAACGATGTAATAAAGACTCATTGGTACATCAACAATGAAATAGGAGCCTTTTGGTATATTAATGAAACATTTTGACACTTTATAGGATGGAAACAACTTCGTTGGTAATGTAGAACAATACATGTTTTTGGACAACCTCGGAATCTTACTTGATGGAACATTGGTGTTTTCATGCCAAAGAACATCGTTAGAGTATGCTTTACATACCTCGTTGTAGATTCGGATACCAATTCAACACAACTTCCCTTCTTTACAAATCACTTATCTACAATGAAATGTTTGGCATCTAGTATTAGCAACCCAACACCACAATTCTCTTCCATAATTCCATACAACCAATATTTGCAAAACATTCCAAAAACCAACTTGAACAATAGGTTTATGTGTATATATATATATATATATATATATATATATATATATATATAATCATCATTTCAATACCACATCATCAATACCAAATCCCTTCACAATTCAACATAATCCAACCATGCACAAGAATAATCCAACATCATTTCCCAATCATCTTTCAAGAACAATCAAATAACATACTTCTTATGCTCACATGCATATATATGTATATACATATCCATATAAATAACACCAACATAATTTACATCCTTACCATAAAATGGCCCTTTGGGTTTTGAAGTCCTGTTGGCACAAATAAGGGGTGCTTCTCGAAGCCCTTCATACGATGAACACAATTACGGAATCAATTTGGACTTTCCACGGTTGAATCACAAGATAATTAGAGTTGAAATTAGGATAGGGTTTGTTCTTTTCTATAATTGATGATGAATATGAGTTTTTGAACTCATATACATGTATATATACACATATTCCCATCAATAATACCATAGGAAATGACCAAAGTGCCTTTAAAATTTAAATAATGTCAAATATGTCCTACGGTGGACTGTTTTGACAAGCTGAAGTAGATAGACCATAACTTTTTGCTCCGATATCGGAGTTATGATCGTTTGAAGTTAATACTAAAAATTTGTTTTGATAGACTGAAGTAAAATGAGTATAACTCCTTACTCAGATGTTGGATTTGGATGAAAACAATTGCATTGGAAAGTAGAAAAAAAGATCTTTCTTTCGATAGGTGGTATCTCTCCCAGTTCATTATATTGAGGGAGTTATGATCGTTCAAAGTTGACCCAAAAACTGGCAGGCCTCAGTATTTTCCTGCAAATTTACTGTTCACAAAAATCTATTTTGAGAGGGTGAAGTAAAACGAGTATAACTCCTTACTCAGATGTTGGATTTGGATGAAACTAATTTCATTAGAAATAAGACTCAAATGTATGTCTTTTGATAGGTGGTAGCTCGCCCAGTTCATTATATTGAGAGAGTTATGATCGTTCAAAGTTGACCCAAAAACTGGCAGGCCTCAGTATTTTCCTGCAAATTTACTATTCTTAAAAATCTGTTTTGAGAGGCTGAAGTAAAACGAGTATAACTCCTTACTCAGATGTTAGATTTGGATGAAACCAATTGCATTGGAAAGAAGACTCAAATATCTTTCTTTCGATAGGTGGTATATCTCCCAGTTCATTATATTGAGGGATTTATGATCATTCAAAGTTGACCCAAAAAGTTTCCTGCAAATTTACTGTTCACATCCCGGCCACCGTTTTATAGTTTCGAACGTGCTCGCTTATATCCGAAACTTATCCGTTTTTGAAAATCTTTATATCGTAGGAAAGCTTATTCAATAACCTTCGTATGGAATCATCGACGGGCAAATTCCGGTATAAATAAGGTCGATTCCTATACACATATAATCAATACTCATACTTAAACTCATATATACCTAACTTAGGATCAATACATATACTCCAACACATATAACAATGACTAATGCACGTAATTAAGTACGGGGTGTTACATCCTTCCCCCCTTAAGGACATTCTTCCTCGAATGTGAATGTAGTTATTTAGCCGAAACAAGTTCGAATTCATAATTGATATTCACGTCATCATATAGATGTTATGCATATGTAACAACTTACTTGTTAGTGTCCCAGTTCCACTCCTTGCACTTCTTTTTCATCTTTGAAAAAATAAGGGTATTTCAATTTCATTGCTTCCTCTGCTTCCCATGTAATCTCTTCCCTTTGTTGATTTCTCTAAAGTACTTTCACCGATGCTACTTCTTTATTTCTTATCTTCTTAACTTGACGATCTAATATAGCAACAGGCATCTCCTCATAGGTAAGATCTTCTGTTACTTGCACATCTTCAGTAGAAGTAATAAGGGACGGATCTCCGATGCACTTTCGAAGCATCGATACATGAAATACTGGATGCACTGATGAAAGTTCCTGGGGTAGCTCTAATTCATAAGCAACTTGCCCACATCTTCGAATAATCTTATACGGGCCTATATATCGTGGACTCAACTTTCCTTTCTTGCCAAATCTCATCACCCCTTTCATTGGAGATACCTTCAAAAATACTCAATCGCCTAACGAAAACTCTAGCCCTCTTCTTCTACTATCCGCATATGACTTGTGTCGACTTTGGGTTGTTTTCAACCGTTGCTGAATCACCTTGACTTTTTCTATGGCTTGATACATAAGATCCGGTCCGAACATAAGAGTTTCACCCACTTCGAACCATCCTATTGGTGATCTACACTTCCTCCCATATAAAGCTTCGTATGGTGCCATTTTGATACTTGAATGATAGCTATTAGTGTAGGCAAACTCAATAAGAGGTAAATGATTATCCCAGCTGCCTTTAAAATCTATAACACATGCTCGTAGCATATTTTCAAGTGTTTGAATGGTGCTCTCTGCTTGTCCATCCGTCTGAGGGTGAAAAGTTGTAGTCAGATTCACTTGTGTTCCCAAACTCCGTTGGAAAGACTTCTAAAAGTTTGCAGTAAATTGAGTTCCCCGATCCGATATAATATAAGTTGGCACTCCATGTAATCGGACTATTTATTTAACATACAACTTTGAATATTCTTCAACTGTGTAAGTGGTCTTAACGGGTAAGAAATGTGCGGATTTAGTAAGTCTATCCACAATCACCCATATAGAATCAAATTTATAAGCTGTACGAGGCAAACCTGTAACAAAATCCATGTTGATCATGTCCCACTTCCAAATTGGAAGATCTATGCATTGCATATAGCCTCCGGGCTTTTGATGTTCCACTTTAACTCGTTGGCAATTTGGACATTCAGCTACAAATTCTGCGATGTTCCTTTTCATGTCATTCCACCAATACATATCTTTCAAATCTTGATATATTTTGGTTGATCCTGGATGGATGGAATACCTTGAAAAATGTGCATGTGTCATAATCTTCTTTCTTAGCCCGTCTGCATCCGGCACACACAATCGGTTTTGGCACTGAAGTACTCCTTCTCGCGTAAGCTCAAATGCCTTGGTTGCACCACTCTGAACGTTCTCCTTAAGTTGTAATAACATAGGATATGCATATTGCTTCTCTTTCACTTCAACTACTAATGAAGATTCTGCAGCATTATGTACGATAAGCTCTTTGTCCGGAGTTTCAAGAAGGCGAACTCCCAAACTAGCTAACTGGTGAAGATCTTTAACCATACCTTGCCTTTCTATAGGCATCATCATAGCCTTACGACTTAACGCATTAGCTACTATATTCGCTTTCCCTGGATGATACAAAATATCGACATTATAATCTTTTAATAGTTCCATCCATATTCGCTGCCTCAGATTTAGATCCTTCTGACTGAAAATATATTGTAAGTTGTTGTGATCAGTATATATATCAACATGAACCCCATATAAATAGTGGCGCCATATTTTTAAAGCAAAGATAACCGCTGCCAGCTCAAGATCGTGTGTAGGATAACTTTTCTCATGTGGCCGCAATTGTCTAGAAGCATATGCTATTACCTTACCATGCTGCATCAATACACATCCTAAACCAATTCTAGAAGCATCACAATACACTGTATACTCTTCTGTACCCTCTGGATGTGCCAACACAGGTGTAGAAGTCAACTTATTTTTCAATTCTTGGAAACTCTGCTCACACGTATCATTCCATTGGAACTTGGATGCTTTATGTGTTAGCTTGGTTAAGAGTGATGAAATGGAAGAAAAGTCTTTAACAAACCTCCTATAATAACCGGCCAACCCGAGAAAACTACTAATCTCCGTCGGCGTTGTGGGCCTTGGCCAGTTCTTCACAGCTTCTATCTTTTTAGCATCAACCTTTATCCCTTCACTAGATACAATATGACTGTAGACACATGATTTTTTATCCTCCCTAAATTTTAACTTGTTTATTGATATTAAATATTTATATTTATATTTAATCATATATTATTTTGACTATTATTTTATATTTAAATTAATTAAATATAATACAAAAAATAGGAAAAAATAATAATAAAATAAAATATTTTTCTTTTTAAATAAATAAGTTAGTAGTTTTTGTACTATCTTAATTATATAATTTATTTTTTGACTATTTTTAGACTTTTATTGTATTTTTAAAATATACAATTAATTAATAATTATTATTATTATTATTTTATGTGTTATTATTATCTTGTTTATTTATTTATTTTTTTCGTTATTCTTATAATTCGAAAAATATATATAATTCTAAAAAAAAAAAAAAGCAATGATTAAAAGCAACAATCTAAGTGCCATTACAACAATCAAAGTTTTTTTTTTTTCTTTCTTTAGATAGTGGGATATCAACTTCCATTATCCTTTTTTTTAGTTTTCAAATTTGCCTTTTCTAACAAAGCAAGATTTTTCTCCTTGATTTAGGGCAAATGGTTATCATTCCTTGTCCCACAATTGGCTCCCCATGTTTTTCCTTCTACTATAAAAGAGCTCTTTGTTGAGTAGAATGAGGAGGGAGAAAGAAGAAAGAAATAAAAAGGCCTTAGTGGAAAAAGAAGGAGAAAGAGGCAAAAACAAAATTGGAAGAAAAACAACTAGGAAGAAAGTTCTTTTAATTTGGAGAATTGAGGTTGGGTTTCCGTTCGAGTTGTTGGTGAAAATATCTTGCTTCGATACTTGATTTCATTTGTCGTACAGGTTTTTATCTCATCTTGTACAATTTATTTTATAAGTTACGTTATGGAATCGAAGCATGAATGAAGTTATTTTCATATATTTTATATTATTATTTAATGTTTAGTTTTGTTATTTTTATTGTAGTTCGCGCCGTACGTCTCTATTTTTATTTGTTGTTTCAAAATAATATTGATCAAATCGGATTAGCATTTTAAATGAGATAATTTTAAGGTTATTAGCACTTAAAAGTATAAAGTTATTTGTCATGTTAACATGCAAATTATTATATAAACCACGCATGCATGCAAAAATAGAACAATTAATTAGTTTTTTTTTTTAAAAAAAAGGGAAGGAAAAATACAAACGTAAAAGAGGGAAACGGAATGTTTGAAAACATGAAAAAGGGACTCTTTTGTTTATTTTATTTTCAGTACTAAAGAATTTGAAGACCGGATTTTAGGTTAATTTGATTTTTCTAAATTAATTTGAATAACAAAAATATCTTATCCGTTTTTAAACAAAAAAGTAATTAACGTGCAGTTATGGATATGTTTTATTTTCTTTTGAATAGGTTCATGTAATATTTTTTAAAAATTTCTTTTAAATTATCAAGTGTAAAGATTTGATAAGTTAGTTCATAATCTACTATGTAATAAGTTTTTTTTGTTTTATTTATCTTATTATTATATTTTTTTTTATGCTAATTAAGTATAAGAAACTTTCATGTTTAATTTGATTTAGTTTATATGACGTGATTTAAATATAACATTTGAGGAATTTTAATAGATATACTATTATTATTAT
This sequence comes from Capsicum baccatum var. pendulum, assembly GCA_030864225.1. Lineage (NCBI taxonomy): Eukaryota > Viridiplantae > Streptophyta > Magnoliopsida > Solanales > Solanaceae > Capsicum > Capsicum baccatum. The sequence goes on from CM061557.1 coordinate 13,055,374, forward strand.
TATTATTGTTATTATTATTATTATTATTATTATTATTAATCATTAATAAAATTTATTGAATATTTATTAAATTATTTTTTAAAAATAAATAAATAAATTTTACTCATATTTTATTATTTAAATTAAATAATATTTTAAATAAATAACTGTTACAAGTTTATAAAAATAAATGCTTTTAATGTTAGATAAATGTTAAGCATCGTTAAAATACTCGTCTCAATTAAGAATGCGGCATACGCATCTTTCTGAGACACTTTAAAATTTAAGGATGCAATAATGCACCTTAACAAATATTCTTTCTAAATTAATTTTTTTTTACCGATTTATTTTAATATAAGATAATAGACTAGTTTTTGGTATAATAAAAATGAGCAAATTTAGGCCTTAACACAATTTATTAAAATAATTTAAGTTCATATAAGTCAATAAAAGCGACCGTGTTAGAACCACGGGATTCGAGGGGTGCCTCACACCTTCCCCTCGATCAACAAAATTCCTTACCCATTTTCTGTTTTCGCAGACCAAATAAGAGTCATTTCCGTTTGATTAGGGATTCAAGAAAAAAGGTGACTTGGAACACCAAAATTCAATTCCAAGTGGCGACTCTGTAAATAATTTAATCACTATTCAATATCATCACTTTAATTGGAAAAACCCTTCGACTCGACCCTCGAGCGGAAAAAAAAGGGTGTGACATCTTCTGATGACTCTGCTGGGGACTAACTAGAATTCGAGCTTTAGATATTGACTTTTACTTGCTTTAATTATTTTAATATTGTGTTTGTTTGTTGGCCTTATGTGCTACTTGTTGCTCATTTACTGCTTTGATATTATTTGAACTGTATTATATATATTGTCTTCTCTCGCGTACCCCCTCTGAGTCTCTGAAATAGGATAGAGGGAATGCAGCATATGCATCCCACCTTCTTTTTGAGATAACCGGAGTGTCAAGGCACCTGGTAAAGGATATAGTCACACATGTTAGGCGGGGTTCGGATTGACAACGAAGGCGGTGTTGCCCTGCTACCGACCAAGTTGTCCCTCCCCGGCTCGAGTGTCCGCTCGGGTAAGCCAGTCTAGACACCTATCCCTATTAGGCATAAACTTAGAAGAACTAAAAACTCAGAATCTGGTTATCCCTATTAGGTACCGCTTTATTTGCATCATATGAATTTGACTTAGCGGGACTCGGCACAGGGGTCGGGTCTGTCTAGGACAGGTGACCCAATTTATAAAGACCAACATGTGCATCCTACGTGCTCTTTGATATTTGTTTGGAAGGCTATTTGTGTGTTGACCGGCTTTAGGCAATTTTAAAATACGAGAGATTAATTTATTCTCAAATTTAGTTGATCATTTTGAAAGAAAAAAATTATTTTGAAAATAAAGAAATTTTTTAAATATACATCAACACAATTTTTACAATCTTTATGAACTACAAGGGTCTGATTCTCACATCTTAGTGAGATACGTAGGAAGTCCTTCCCAGGATACGACCTTATCTTTTAAAGAAAAATTTTGTTCATAGATCTATTGGAAAATATTTTGAAAATATGATTATTTTTCATAATTTTTTTTTTCTAATTTTCAAGTCCAAATTTTTGTATATATTTTAACAGCCCTGAATCTTTAGGGATCATGAGGCTAAGATTAAAAAAAAATAATAAATAATAATAATAATAATAATAATAATAATAATAATAATAATAATAACAATAAAATAAAAATATATTTCAAAAGCCCGAAATCTTTAGGGATCATGAGGCTAAGTTTTTACAAAATATATATATATATATATATATATATATATACAACTTCATACATAAAACGGTCATTCTATTTTCTTATTTCTGAGCCCTTTTATTTTATGTTTTGTACTTAGGGAATATTGTCTTCAAACATATTGATAAAATTGTCTAGAAGTCTGTTATAGCAAAGTTTTTGAAAAGAAAAAAAAAAGACAAAACAATTTTGTTAAATTCCACCCGAACTACGCAAGATCTGATTCATGTCCTAACATGATACGTAGGCAACCCTCCAAAGGGTTCGATTATAACTTTTGAAAATATGCCTAGAAAAGCCGGGATGAAACACAAAGCTTCCATGATAGGTTTGGAAATGCATATAGAAACATGACATATAACGTGGCATTATAATGTGTTAAATATATAACACTCACTTGTTTGTTACTTGAAAACAGAAAGATAAAACAATTGGTGGTTGGTTTGTGGTTTAAACTGGCAACACATCCGTATAACACCAGATACAAGGGTAAAAGAAGAATGATCCGCAGAGAAGATATAGGGTCTGATAGTGAAGAAGAGCAGAATCAGTTGATTTTGCAGAAATTAACTTCAGTGGAAGAAATAAAGGCATTAAAACAACAAATGGCGGAGATGTACCAAGATTGGTTGAGTGGACAAGCCCCGCCTGCTTCCATCCCTGGACTTTCAACTTCGAATGATCCAAATTCTGACCCAGCTCAAACTAGTGATCCATTCTACCCGCCAGGATTTGGCCCATTTACTAATATGTCCGGAGTTGCTGGTACTTCTACCGTGCGCCCACCAAATCCATCTTTCGCAAATAACCCGCTTTTTACTTCTGTAGCGGCAGCTACTGCGGGTATTCAACCGACAATACCAAAGGATATGGGAAAACCAAATCATGATATGTTATATCCTCCTGAAATGACTTTCAAACTACAAAATCCACATTATCATGTTCATCAACGCGATACTCCTATCGTGATTGAGAGGATTGCAAAGAATGAGGAGCAGGAGGAGATGGCTAGAAAAGTTAGAAGCCTGGAACAAAGTATAAGAAATATGCAAGGAGTAGGTGGACCAAAAAGTGTTTCGGACAAGGATTTATGTATGTTTCCTGATGTCCATTTGCCGATAGGGTTCAAAATGCCAAAATTTGACAAATATGAAGGACACGGCGATCCTGTAGCTCATTTGAAAAAGTTTTGCAATCAATTAAGGGGAGCAGGAGGAAAAGAAGAATTATTGATGGCGTATTTTAGAGAAAGCCTTACAGGGATAGCTTCTGAATGGTTCATTGATCAAGACATTTCCCGTTGGCACACTTGGGATGACATGGCTCGAGATTTCGTTCAACAATTTCAGTATAACATTGAGATAGTGCCAGATCGCACTACGCTTACCAATATGAGAAAAAAGATGACTGAAAGTTTTTGAGAATATGCCGTCAGATGGAGAGAGCAGGCTTCAAGAGTTAGACCATCGATAAAAGAATCTGAAATGATTGATATTTTTCTGCAAGCACAAGAACCTGATTATTTCCATCATTTGCTCTCTACTATCGGAAACACATTTGTAGAAGTTATCAAAGTTGGGGAGATGGTAGAAAACGGAATCAAATCAGGAAAGATCATTAGCCAGGCCGCTTTGAAAGCAACAACACAGGCAATTCAAAATGGTATAGGAAGTTTTGGGGGAAAGAAAAGAAAAGAGGATGTAGCAACTGTCATGGCAGGTCCACGACAAAATTGGAGAGGTGCGCGTCAACCATATGCTCAGGATCCATTATATTTTGTTCCATCTCCCCAATATCCTATTTACAATACACAACCATATGCTCGAGGTCCTTCCTACCCGCAGTGGCGTGCACCAGCAATCCAAAATCGTCCAATGGCCCCGCAAGTTCAAATAGGCCCTCCGAGGTCTAATTTTTGGCCTAGAGCAGAATTCCAAAGGGATAACATGGTAAAAGACAATTTCACTCCTATTGGAATATCTTACACCAGTTTATTTCATAGGCTGAGAAAAATGAATGTTCTAAACCCAATTGAGAGAAGGATCCCGAATCCTCCTCCGGAGAATTTGGACTATTCTAGAAGATGTGAATACTGTTCTGATGCCCCAGGGCACGACACAGAGAAATATTGGCATCTGAAAAGAGCCATTCAAGAGTTGATTGATACCCAACAGATTATGGTAGAAAGTTCAAGCACTCCAAATGTCAATCAAAATCTGCTGCCAGATCATAATGAAACAAATATGCTCGATGTGATACTCAGTGGTGAAGATACTACGATTTCCTTTAAGCCGATCATTAAAATTAAAACTGATTCGGAAAAATCGGCAAATGTTGTAGATTTAACAAAAGAAAAGCTTGCAGAAGTAGAGGTGGTGATAGCAAAACCCGAATCATCGAATGATCCCTTGGCAATGGGGAAAGAGATTTCAGAAAATATTGGGTCAAGTCAAATAAAGCCGAAACTCATTATTCCTGGAAGATCCAATAAGCCTCTTTTAATCATAAAAGGAGCTCCTGTAGCTCCTATTGTTATCAAACCAGTGTCACAGCTGCCTATGGTCGATACCAAGGCATTCCCTTGGAATTATGATCGCATTGTGGTGATGCACAAAGGGAAAGAAGTGACTGAAGGGGTAGATGAAATAGGGGGATTAACTCGATCTGGAAGATGTTATGCTCCAGTAGAGTTAGGAAAGAATAAACAAGGTGGTGAAGAATGAATGACAGTCAAAAAGCCTGTCACTGATGAAGAAGCTGAAGAATTCTTAAAGAAAATGAAATTGCCAGAATATTCTGTTATAGAACAGTTGAAGAAGACACCAACACAGATTTCTTTGTTGTCTTTATTGATACATTCAGAAGAACACCTCAAGGCTGTAATGAAGATTCTTAATGAAGCATGTGTTCCTAGTGAGATTAGAGTAAATCGGCTGGAAAAAGTTATTGGAAGGATCATTGAAGCAAATAAAATTATTTTTTCAGATGATGAATTGCCTATAGAAGGTACGGAGCATAACAAAGGTCTGTACATTTCTGTGAAATGCGAACATTCCATTATCACTCGAGTGTTAATTGATGGAGGATCAGGCGAATCCGATCTAACAATGTGTGCGTTAAAGGTTTTGACGGATCAAAAACTGATGCCATTGGTGAAATAGAACTCATATTGACAATTGGGCCTGTGGATTTTGCTATGGATTTGCAAGTGCTGAACGTTGATGCTTCATATAATATGTTATTGGGAAGGCCATGGATTCATAGGGCTAAAGTAGTCGCATCAACATTGCATCAAATGGTCAAATTCGAATGTGACAGGCAAGAGATAGTGGTTCATGGTGAGGAAGATTTATCAATGTATAAAGACTACTCTGTTTCCTCCATCGAAGCAAATACTGCCAATGTGTTAATTCATCAAGCTTCTGAGGTAGTGGCTGTTGAGCATATCCTAGAGGGGAATCTCATCGCAAGACCACAATTGTCCTCTGCATCTGTTATGGTAGTGAATGAAATGTTGAAGTATGGTTTTGAACCAGGAAAAGGTCTAGGGATGTTTTTGCAAGGCATAGTTCATCCAGTAAACCTCTATGAAAACTTTGGTACTTTTGGTTTGGGATATGAGCCTACTGTTGAAGATATAAAGAAGGCTAAAAAGCGTAAGAAAGAGTCATGGTCACTTACCAAGACGATACCGCCACTTCATGAGTCTTTTATAAAATTCAGTGATATAGGATCCTCCAAGTTACTTTCTGCGGAATCAATGAATGTTGATGGTACACAGTTGATTGATCTTTTTCAGAATATGTTCATTGAAGCTGATATGGTTGAAATTGGGGAAGGTACCAGTAATGCAGACGTGCAGTTTGTCGGCCCTGATGTCCAGCTTAACAATTGGGAGGCCACTCCTCTCCCTATTATAAAAGAGTCTTGGTAGTTTGTTTGTTTTCTTACACTCTTAGTAGTTTGCTTGTTTTTACTTCTGTAATTTAAATTATTCTAGGATTATAATTCAGAACTTTAAATTTGGTATGTTAGTTTAAAACTCTTTCTATCTATGTTTCTAATTAAGTGCAGTTTCCCTTTGTTTGATTTTAAGTCTAATTCTTATTTATTTGTTTTCTATCATACAGTTCTTTCTATGCCGATTCTAATGATATGACATGCATGAAGAATTGTTCACCAGATTTAAAAACCCAATCTAATTTTGAAATAATGAATAAGGAGGTTGAATACGATGAAGGAGAAGCGTTTGAGGATATAGGCAAAGATTTCAAACAGTTTGAGAATAAGACAAATCCCAATTTGGAAGAAACTGAAGTGATCAATTTGGGAGATCATGAAAATATTAGGGAGACTAAGATAAGTGTACATGTTCAAAAACAACAAAAGAAAGCTATAATTGAAGCTTTGCATGAGTATAAATATATCTTTGCGTGGTCTTATGATGATATGCCCGGTTTAAGCACTGATTTGGTAGTTCACAAGTTGCCAATTATTCCTGTTTTTCTTCCTGCTAAGCAGAAACTAAGAAAGTTCAAAACCGACATGAGTGTAAAAATTAAAGAGGAAATCACGAAGCAACTTGAGGCTAAAGTCATTCGAGTGGCCCAGTATCCTACTTGGTTGGCAAATATTGTCCCTGTTCTAAAGAAGGAAGGTAAAGTTCGGATGTGTGTTGATTACCGCAATTTAAACAAAGCAAGTCCGAAAGATAATTTTCCACTTCCTAATATTCATATTTTATTGGACAATTGTGCCAAACATGATCTTGCTTCTTTTGTGGATTGTTATGCGGGGTATCACCAGATCATTATGGATCCAGAAGATGCGGAAAAGACATCATTTATTACTCCATGGGGAACATATTGTTATAGAGTTATGCCTTTTGGATTAAAGAATGTTGGGGCAACTTACATGAGGGCAATGACCACAATGTTTCATGACATGATGCACAAAGAAATTGAAGTTTATGTGGATGATGTGATCATTAAGTCAAGAGAGCAATCTGATCATATCAAAGATTTGAGAAAATTCTTTGAAAGGCTTCGGAGGTATGATCTCAAACTTAATCCAGCAAAATGTGTATTTGGAGTTCCATCGGGGAAACTTTTTGGTTTTATAGTCAGTCGACGTGGCATTGAGTTAGATCCTTCAAAAATAAAAGATATCCAAGATTTACCTCCACCGAAAAATAAAACGGAGGTGATGAGTTTGCTTGGAAGGTTGAATTATATCAGTAGATTCATTGCTCAGCTTACGACAACTTGTGAGCCAATATTCAAGTTATTGAAGAAGAATATTAAAGTTGAATGGACTGAAGAATGTCAAGAGACATTTGACAGAATTAAGAGACACTTGTCGAATCCGCCTATTTTGGTTCCTCCAGAGCCAGGCCGACCTTTGATATTGTACATGTATGTTTTAGATAATTCTTTTGGCTGTGTATTGGGTCAACATGATGTCACAGGAAGAAAAGAACAAGCCATCTACTACCTCAGCAAAAAGTTTACCACTTATGAGGCTAAGTACACTCTTCTTGAGAAAACGTGTTGCGCCTTAACTTGGGTAGCCCAAAAGCTGAAACATTACTTGTTATCTTATACTACTTACCTCATATCTCGTATGGATCCTTTAAAGTACATCTTTTAGAAGCCTATGCCCACAGGCAGACTCGCGAAATGGCAGATGTTGCTTACAGAGTTTGATATTGTTTATGTGACAAGAACTGCAATGAAAGCTCAAGCCTTGGCAGATCATTTGGCTGAAAATCCTATTGATGAAGAGTATGAGCCATTGAAGACGTATTTTCCAGATGAAGAGGTATTGTATGCTGATGAGTTTGTTTCGGAAGATCGTCATTTAGGCTGGAAGTTGTTCTTTGATGGAGCTGCTAATAGAAAAGGAGTGGGGATAGGAGCGGTTCTTATTTCTGAATCAGGACAATATTATCCCATAACAGCCCAACTTCGATTCTACTGTACTAATAATATGGCAGAATGCGAAGCTTGCATTCTGGGATTGAGATTAGCCATTGACATGGGGGTCCAAGAATTGTTGGTATTAGGAGATTCAGGTTTATTAGTCCACCAAATCCAAGGAGATTGGGAGACTCGTGATTCGAAACTCCTACCATATAGAAGTTGTTTGCAAGATCTTTGTCAACGATTTGTATTAGTACAGTTCAAACACATTCCCAGAGCTCATAATGAGATTGCTGATGCTTTGGCGACATTATCTTCGATGCTTCAATATCCCGATAAAACTTATATTGACCCTTTGCATATACAGATTCATGATCAACATACATATTGTAATGTGGTTGAAGAAGAATTTGTTGGGGAGCCTTGGTTCTATGATATCAAAGAATATATTCAGACTGGAAAGTATCCTGTACATGCTGATGGTAATCAAAAGAGAACCATTCGACGTTTGTCTAGTGGATTTTTCTTAAGCGGGGGAATCTTGTATAAGAGGACTCCTGATTTGGGACTTTTGAGGTGTGTAAATGCTAAAGAAGCTTCAAAAATTATGAATGAAATACATTCTGGGATTTGTGGACCACACATGAGTGGGTATGTTTTGGCAAAGAAAATACTCCGAGCAGGTTATTATTGGCTCACCATGGAGCGAGACTCCATCAATTTTGTTCGTAAATGTCATGAATGCCAGGTACATGGAGACTTGATACATTCCCCTCCATCTGAGTTGCATACAATGACTGCTCCATGGCCTTTTATGGCTTGGGGAATGGACGTAATTGGACCAATTGAACCAAAGGCCTCGAATGGACATAGGTTCATCTTGGTGGCCATTGATTATTTCACTAAATGGGTAGAAGCAGTCACTTTCAAGTCAGTGACCAAGAAAGTTGTGGTTGATTTTATTCACTCCAACATCATTTGTCGTTTCGGCATTCCAAAGATAATTGTCACGGATAATGCCGCGAATCTCAATAGCCATCTGATGCAAGAAGTGTGCCAGCAATTTAAGATTATGCATCGAAATTCAACGCCTTATTGTCCAAAGGCGAATGGAGCTGTAGAAGCTGCCAATAAGAACTTAAAGAAAATACTCCGTAAGATGGTGCAAGGTTCCCGACAATGGCATGAAAAGTTACCTTTTGCTTTGATGGGTTATCGTACTACAGTTCGGACTTCAATTGGTGCAACTCCTTACTTGTTAGTGTATGGAACTGAAATAGTTATACCTGCAGAGATTGAGATTCCACCTCTTCGAGTAGTTGTGGAAGCTGAAATTGATGAAGACCAATGGGTCAAGACTCGTTTGGAGCAATTAAGCTTGATTGATGAAAAAAGATTGGCGCCAGTATGTCATGGACAACTATATCAGAAGAGAATGGCACGAGCATATAATAAAAAGGTGCGTCACAGATATTTTGAAGTTGGTCAGTTAGTACTAAGACGCATCCTTCCTCATCAGTTTGAAGCCAAAGGCAAATTTTCTCCTAATTGGCATGGGCCATTCATGGTAAAGAAAGTGTTACCCAATGACGCATTATATCTGACTGATGTGGAAGGAAAAATGGAAGGAATGTCGGTCAATGCTGATGCAGTTAAAAGATATTATGCATGATATTCATGTACAATTATGTTATGTACTTATATTTTTAAAGATTGAAATGATGAAGGCATTTTGTTCCACTATCTGAATAATATATAAACCTTTGCTTACCCCTTTTGAGCTTTTATTTTTCTTCGAACCCCTCTTTTGGAATCAAAAAAAAAAGAATGATGTTGCATGAACTACGTTTGACCTGATTCTTGCTATGACAAGATACGTAGGCAGCCCTACTCTGGGGTTCGGTCTAACCAGAAGAAAATTCAAATCACCCAGAATGAAATGAAACTGGGCAAAAAAAAAATAAATTAAAGGATAGATTCCAAAAGTTGTATGTTTCACACAATGTTATAATCTTTTTGAGCCTCATGCCTACCTTTCTTTCTAACCCTATTCCAAAAGCCAAGTTACAACCAAAGAAAGACCTTCGGATTAATCTTTGAGAATGTCAAGGATAAACATATTATGAGTGCATGATATTTCATATTTTGGGTGTTTGGTAAATAAAAAAAAAGTGTGATGAAAAATGAAAACGAGAGAGTCTTATTGGTGAAAACCCTTTCGGGCACCGTAAGACGACTGTGAGCTAAGGCAGGAAGAAAAGGAGATAGACTCGTCGGCAAAACCCATTGAGGTGCCACTAGTTTAAGAAAGGTTGTTATCGAGAGGAACAAATTCAAGATTGGCTTAATTTCAAGCTCAATATGTGGACAAAAGTTGTAATGATTGGTGTCGATAGATCTGGTTGTTTTATTCAAAATGCATGTCATAATCTCCAGAATCTACTTCCACATTCAGATAAGTTTTCTCTTTGTTTTGAAAAAGAGATATCTATTGTCTTTTTATTTTGTTTTATTTTTATTTTTTGATTTTTGTGTTTTTGTCATCAAACAAAAAATTTTGTTGTCTTTTGAGTCAAATTCGCGTCAGGTCAAGTGAGAAAAGACTCCAAACTCGCTACCAACTCCTTTAAGGGTACAAAGCAAGACAAAAGATCGATCTACAGAGACAATATTTCAAAGTAAAAGTTACTCAAGATGATTGTAATTTGACAATTTTAAAACTTGAGGAAATCTAAGGGATGGATTGAAAGCTAAACTCAGAAGCATCATACAACAGAAATATGATTTGAGTTGAGGATCTCAGTAGTCAGAATTCTAAGTCAGAAATATGACAATTCAAAGAAGATTATCATGGTTTGAAAAAAAAAAAAAAAAAGAGCTGAGCATGGCAAGTGCGAGAGCGGCCACTTCAAAAGCCAAATGCCACAAACTAACCACCATATGTTTTAAAACTGACAATTTTTCTTTGTTTGGAGCAGAGATAAAATGATTATTTTCAGATAAAGGATGCAGTTTCACACTTCATTCAATGCAAGAGGCATGAATACAACATATACTAGATCTCGGTCATGATAAACTTTGTTATTTGCGAGATACATTAAGATCTAGTAACACATAATTTTTTTTTTTTTTACAAACTGGGGCAAAAAAAAAAAAATTATAGGGAAATTTATTTCTATGCTCAGGACTCTCCTGAATAATGAGAATTTATTTTATGCTCATGAGCCCACCTGAAGAACAGGGTGAAGAAAAAGAAAGTCCAGGTGCCCGCCTGAAGAACAGGGTGAAAGAAAAGAAAGTCCGGGAGCCCGCCTGAAGAACAGGGTGAAGAAGTTGCAAGCCAGGAGCCCACCTGAAGAACAGGGTAAAGAATTATAAATCCAGGAGCCCGCCTGAAGAACAGGGTGAAGAAAAAGAAAGCTCAGGAGCCCGCCTGAAGAACAGGGTGAAGAAAAAGAAAGTCCAGGTGCCCGCCTGAAGAACAGGGTGAAAGAAAAGAAAGTCTGGGAGCCCGCCTGCAGAACAGGGTGAAGAAGTTGCAAGTCAGGAGCCCGCCTGAAGAACAGGGTGAAAGAAAAGAAAGTCCAGGAGCCCGCCTGCAGAACAGGGTGAAGAAGTTGCAAGTCAGGAGCCCGCCTAAAGAACAGGGTAAAGAATTATAAATCCAGGAGCCCGCCTGAAGAACAGGGTAAAGAATTATAAATCCAGGAGCCCGCCTGAAGAACAGGGTAAAGAATTATAAATCCAGGAGCCCGCCTGAAGAACAGGGTGAAGAAAAGAAAGTTCAGGAGCCCGCCTGAAGAATAGGGTAAATTTTCAAGTTCAAGTCATGAAGATTTGAATCAAAATTCTGGAGATTGCAATTTTTACTTATATTTTTTTTATTTTTGATTTTTATTAGTCAGTTGAATGTAAAAGCAGAAATCGTCAACCGAAAACTCGACGGAATTTCACTCGACTTTAACTTTCTCTCTCACCAAATTACCTTTTGAACTACTCATGACCTGATTCCCTTATAACCCGGGATAGGTAGGATGTCCAAAAACAGGACTCGGTCATATTTGTATTTTTATTTTTATTTTTATAATTGGAGAGTCAAAAATCATATCTTGTCTACTTTTTTGTATGAAAACTCTTCAAGATTTCACACACAGAGGGGCAAAAATGTAGACACATGATTTTTGATCCTCCCTAAATTTTAACTTGTTTATTGATATTAAATATTTATATTTATATTTAATCATATATTATTTTGACTATTATTTTATATTTAAATTAATTAAATATAATACAAAAATTAGGAAAAAATAATAATAAAATAAAATATTTTTCTTTTTAAATAAATAAGTTAGTAGTTTTTGTACTATCTTAATTATATAATTTATTTTTTGACTATTTTTAGACTTTTATTGTATTTTTAAAATATACAATTAATTAATAATTATTATTATTATTATTTTATGTGTTATTATTATCTTGTTTATTTATTTATTTTTTTCATTATTTTTATAATTCAAAAAAATATATATAATTCTAAAAAAAAAAAAAAAGCAATGATTAAAAGCAACAATCTAAGTGCCATTACAACAATCAAAGTTTTTTTTTTTTTCTTTCTTTAGATAGTGGGATATCAACTTCCATTATCCTTTTTTTTAGTTTTCAAATTTGCCTTTTCTAACAAAGCAAGATTTTTCTCCTTGATTTAGGGCAAATGGTTATCATTCCTTGTCCCACAATTGGCTCCCCATGTTTTTCCTTCTACTATAAAAGAGCTCTTTGTTGAGTAGAATGAGGAGGGAGAAAGAAGAAAGAAATAAAAAGGCCTTAGTGGAAAAAGAAGGAGAAAGAGGCAAAAACAAAATTGGAAGAAAAACAACTAGGAAGAAAGTTCTTTTAATTTGGAGAATTGAGGTTGGGTTTCCGTTCGAGTTGTTGGTGAAAATATCTTGCTTCGATACTTGATTTCATTTGTCGTACAGGTTTTTATCTCATCTTGTACAATTTATTTTATAAGTTACGTTATGGAATCGAAGCATGAATGAAGTTATTTTCATATATTTTATATTATTATTTAATGTTTAGTTTTGTTATTTTTATTGTAGTTCGCGCCGTACGTCTCTATTTTTATTTTTTGTTTCAAAATAATATTGATCAAATCGGATTAGCATTTTAAATGAGATAATTTTAAGGTTATTAGCACTTAAAAGTATAAAGTTATTTGTCATGTTAACATGCAAATTATTATATAAACCACGCATGCATGCAAAAATAGAACAATTAATTAGTTTTTTTTTTAAAAAAAAAGGGAAGGAAAAATACAAACGTAAAAGAGGGAAACGGAATGTTTGAAAACATGAAAAAGGGAATCTTTTGTTTATTTTATTTTCAGTACTAAAGAATTTGAAGACCGGATTTTAGGTTAATTTGATTTTTCTAAATTAATTTGAATAACAAAAATATCTTATCCGTTTTTAAACAAAAAAGTAATTAACGTGCAGTTATGGATATGTTTTATTTTCTTTTGAATAGGTTCATGTAATATTTTTTAAAAATTTCTTTTAAATTATCAAGTGTAAAGATTTGATAAGTTAGTTCATAATCTACTATGTAACAAGTTTTTTTTGTTTTATTTATCTTATTATTATATTTTTTTTTATGCTAATTAAGTATAAGAAACTTTCATGTTTAATTTGATTTAGTTTATATGACGTGATTTAAATATAACATTTGAGGAATTTTAATAGATATACTATTATTATTATTATTATTATTGTTATTATTATTATTATTATTATTATTATTATTATTAATCATTAATAAAATTTATTGAATATTTATTAAATTATTTTTTAAAAATAAATAAATAAATTTTTACTCATATTTTATTATTTAAATTAAATAATATTTTAAATAAATAACTGTTACAAGTTTATAAAAATAAATGCTTTTAATGTTAGATAAATGTTAAGCATCGTTAAAATACTCGTCTCAATTAAGAATGCGGCATACGCATCTTTCTGAGACACTTTAAAATTTAAGGATGCAATAATGCACCTTAACAAATATTCTTTCTAAATTAATTTTTTTTTACCGATTTATTTTAATATAAGATAATAGACTAGTTTTTGGTATAATAAAAATGAGCAAATTTAGGCCTTAACACAATTTATTAAAATAATTTAAGTTCATATAAGTCAATAAAAGCGACCGTGTTAGAACCACGGGATTCGAGGGGTGCCTCACACCTTCCCCTCGATCAACAGAATTCCTTACCCATTTTCTGTTTTCGCAGACCAAATAAGAGTCATTTCCGTTTGATTAGGGATTCAAGAAAAAAGGTGACTTGGAACACCAAAATTCAATTCCAAGTGGCGACTCTGTAAATAATTTAATCACTATTCAATATCGTCACTTTAATTGGAAAACCCCTTCGACTCGACCCTCGAGCGGAAAAAAAAGGGGTGTGACAATGACCCAAAAATGCCACCGACTTTAACCAAAACTCACATTTAGATAACTTTGCATAAAGCTTACAATCACGAAGAGTCTGCAATGTCTGTCGTAAGTGATTGGCATGGTCCTTTTCTGATCTAGAATAAACTAGAATATCATCTATAAAAGCTATCACAAATACATCCAGGAATGGCTTAGACACCCTATTCATCAAATCCATAAAAGTTGCTGGTGCATTTGTTAGCCCAAATGACATAACTAGAAACTCATAATGACCATACCTTGTTCGGAAAGCTGTTTTGGGTATATCTTTTTCTTTGACCCTCACTTGGTGGTAACCTGACCTCAAATCAATCTTAGAAAAGCACTTGGCGCCCTGTAACTGATCAAATAAATCATCAATTCTTTGGAGAGAATAGTTATTCTTAATAGTCATCTTATTCAATTGCCGATAATCAATACACATCCTCAGCGAGCCATCTTTTTTGCACACAAATAACATTGGTGATCCCCAGGGGGACATACTAGGCCTTATGAATCCCTTCTCTAGCAAATCTTTCAATTGCTCTTTCAATTCTCGCAATTCTGCTGGGGCCATTCTATATGGAGGAATGGAGATCGGTTGGGTGCCTGGTATTACATCAATACCAAACTCTACTTCTCGTTCAGGAGGCAAACCTAGAAGATCTTCATGAAATTCATTACAACCGGAACAACGTGAAGAGTTGGTGGCTCCGCTTCTGTATCCCTTACTCTAACTAAATGATATAGGTATCCCTTGGAAATCATTTTTCTTGCTTTAAAATAAGAAATAAATCTACCTTTTGGTGTGCCAATCTTACCTTGCCATTCAATAACTGCTTCATTCGGAAAATGTAAATACATCTTTTTTGTACAACAGTCAATTTTGGCATAACAAGACGCCAACCAATCCATACCCATTATAACATCAAAATCTACCATTTCTAGTTCCACGAGATTGGCCATCGTGTCTCGACCACACACAGTTACTACACAATCTTTATAAACTCTTTTAGCAATAATAGATTCCCCAACCGGGGTAGACACTTCCAACGGCTTCTCTAACAATTCGGGGGTTCTTTTGAACTTTCCAGCAACCAAAGGAGTAACATATGATAATGTAGAACCGGGATCAATTAGAGCATATACATCAAATGAAAATATGGACAACGTACCCGTAACCACATCTGGGGAAGCCTCTAGATTCTGTCGATCCGCTAAAGCATAAGTGCGATTCTGAGTCCCGCTGGAACTGGCGACTCTTGTTTCATTTCTAGCGTGACCCACGGGTCGTGCGCCTCTACCAGAATAAGATACCGGTGATGATGATGCAACAGTTGATCCCAAAGGTCGTGCTACACCACTTGCGCCCCTTCGTGGGCATTCTCTCATCATATGCCCCGTCATACTGCACCAATAACAAACATTTGTTCCCATTCGACATGCGCCCATATGATGCCTTCCATATTTATTGCATGGCTCTCGAGGAGGTCTCAGTTGGATCATATTTACTTGCCCATGATAACCCACAGATCGCGAACTATGACCCTCACTTCTTTGCCCAAATTGACTGCCTCTGAACCCCTGATACTGTGGTGGAGCACTAGCTTCAGAATAAGAATATAATGGCCTAGGTGGTCTAGCAGAAAATTGAGGTCTAAAACCTCCCTGTGGCGCCGTAAACTGCCCTGTAGATCTGGACCTCTTAGAAGATCCACTTTCAAATTCCTGTGTTCTTCTTCTTTGCCTCTGATCTTCCATTTTTTGTGCAAATGCTTGGATCCTAGCTATATCCATATCTTTATTCAGTGCAGCAATAGTATAATCCCTAACCAAATACGGATCCAATCCATTCACATACCGATGAACTCTGTCATCCATAGTAGCTATAACATTAGGAGCATATCTGGACAAGGAATTAAATCGAAGACTATACTCCCTCACACTTGTATTACCCTGCCGAAGATTTAACAACTGATCTGAACGGGCCTGACGAGTCTCATATGGAAGATAATGATCAATAAATGCCTCTTTGAACTCTTTCCAAGTAGCTGGGGGTGCATCAATGCCCCTTGACCATTTCCAGTCTTCATACCAATATATAGCCTCGCCTTTGAATCTATACGCGGCTAACTCCACTGTCTCTCTGCCCGATACATGCATCACCTCTAGGGCCCTTTGGATTTGATCAATAAAGTCCTGCGGATCTTCGTTAAGATCGGATCCGGTAAAAGTTGGCGGATCCATCTTAAGAAAATCTTGCGTCCGAAGACTAGCCGCCCTATCAGTACCGCTAGAACCCGCGACAGGAATAGCTTGCCCTTGGACTTGCCCAGCAACTATACGAGTCAAAAGTTGCACTGCATTTCTAAGATCTTGATCAACAACATTAATAGGTGGCTCTGGGGATATAGTTCTCCTCCCCTTATTTCTTCCGGACTGGGGGAAGTTTCTGATGCATGCTCAGCTGGAGCCTCACTTTGATTAGCTGGTATAGTGGGTGACTTACTAGTCCCCTCTCCGGCAGCCACATCTACTTGCTTACCGGTATTCTTGCTTCTGGTAACCGGCATCATTACTATAATAAGAGAAACAAACTGATTCAGTGGTCAACTATGACTTCATATACAATATAAGCTCTATCGCACGATCTAAGACATGAAGAAAAGAAACAATTCCTAAATGTCCATAGCCTCCTGTTTATAGGTGTGGTGCACAACACACCGATAAATAAGACTCTACGTAGACACGGCTTTGTAGACTCACTAGGACGAACCTCTCTGATACCACTTTTGTCACACTCCAAAATTCCATCGGGCCGGACTGGCACCCGGAGCCGAGAAGGCCCGGGAGAACCCGTTCAAATACCTGTACTTTCACATACATGTCACCAAAAATTGGGGCAGCACTTCGTTTACATATAGAAGGGTCTAATTCCCTGTATCAGCACAACACACACAAATATATATATATATATATATATATATATATATATATATATATATATATATATATATATATATATATATATATATATATATATATATATATATATATATATAATACTTGGCCGTCGGGGCCACCACATATACAAATATAACATCACTATATAAACTCCCATGACTTTACCCTTCCTTATGTCTACAAAGCCTCTAGAATATACATGACATAACTAGGGTCGGGACGAACCCCGCCCACATATGACTCCTGTACAATAACAAAATATAAGAAACCAACTCGGAAAGCTCCGAAGCAAACTGAAGCTCACCAACAACAGTTGTATGACCTGGCTCCTATCTATGCTGTGAATGAGCTGAAGTACCTGTGCCTGCAGCATGAAATGCAGGTCCCCCGTGAGGGACGTCAGTACGAAATATGTACTGAGTATGTAAAGCTGTAAATAATCATATGTGATATGGGGTATCAAGAAAATCAGACACAAGTGAATAAATCATAATAGAAGTGAACCACACTTCATAAAAACATTTAGGATCATGTACATTATTATTAATCTAAATTGGGTTCTTGAGTACAAACACATTTGTGGAACGGTATACATTCGTTCATTTCATTCTTTACAATTATCATTCGTCATTATCTCCTCCTCCCGAACCTCCAAGCACCTAACAATAATTAATACTGCATCGTACTGTGACCATTAGGCTGCCTCCAGTACATATCAACTGGGATCGACCCATGCTAGGCTTATGCCCCTGGGATACCACCCATAAACACATAAATAGGGATCGACCCATGCTAGGCTTATGCCCTTGGGATACCACCCACACGTATATCAAGTAACACACATAAGAGGTCCTTCCAATAACTTAGTTCAAAGCTTTTGAGATTATTACATTAGTGTTCATGACAATATAGTACCTTTGGAACAATGATACATCAATAGGAATCAAGTAATAGACCTTCTATACAATAACGATGTAATAAAGACTCATTGGTACATCAACAATGAAATAGGAGCCTTTTGGTATATTAATGAAACATTTTGACACTTTATAGGATGGAAACAACTTCGTTGGTAATGTAGAACAATACATGTTTTTGGACAACCTCGGAATCTTACTTGATGGAACATTGGTGTTTTCATGCCAAAGAACATCGTTAGAGTATGCTTTACATACCTCGTTGTAGATTCGGATACCAATTCAACACAACTTCCCGCCTTTACAAATCACTTATCTACAATGAAATGTTTGGCATCTAGTATTAGCAACCCAACACCACAATTCTCTTCCATAATTCCATACAACCAATATTTGCAAAACATTCCAAAAACCAACTTGAACAATAGGTTTATGTGTGTATATATATATATATATATATATATATATATATAATCATCATTTCAATACCACATCATCAATACCAAATCCCTTCACAATTCAACATAATCCAACCATGCACAAGAATAATCCAACATCATTTCCCAATCATCTTTCAAGAACAATCAAATAACATACTTCTTATGCTCACATGCATATATATGTATATACATATCCATATAAATAACACCAACATAATTTACATCCTTACCATAAAATGGCCCTTTGGGTTTTGAAGTCCTGTTGGCACAAATAAGGGGTGCTTCTCGAAGCCCTTCAGACGATGAACACAACTACGGAATCAATTTGGACTTTCCACGGTTGAATCACAAGATAATTAGAGTTGAAATTAGGATAGGGTTTGTTCTTTTCTATAATTGATGATGAATATGAGTTTTTGAACTCATATACATGTATATATACACATATTCCCGTCCATAATACCATAGGAAATGACCAAAGTGCCTTTAAAATTTAAATAATGTCAAATATGTCCTCCGGTGGACTGTTTTGACAAGCTGAAGTAGATAGACCAGAACTCTTTACTCCGATATCGGATTTGAGTGAAATTGGTATCATTGTAAATATAATTCAAAGGTCTTTCATTTCATATAAATTAGGCCACACAGTTCGTCCTGTACAAGGATTTACGATCGTTTGAAGTTAACCCTAAAAATCTGTTTTGATAGACTGAAGTAAAACGAGTATAACTCCTTACTCAGATGTTGGATTTGGATGAAAACAATTGCATTGGAAAGTAGACTCAAAGATCTTTCTTTAGATAGGTGGTATCTCTCCCAGTTCATTATATTGAGGGAGTTATGATCGTTCAAAGTTGACCCAAAAACTGGCAGGCCTCAGTATTTTCCTGTAAATTTACTGTTCACAAAAATCTGTTTTGAGAGGCTGAAGTAAAACGAGTATAACTCCTTACTCAGATGTTGGATTTGGATGAAACTAATTTTATTAGAAATAACACTCAAATATATGTTTTTTGATAGGTGGTACCTCGCCCAGTTCATTATATTGAGAGAGTTATGATCGTTCAAAGTTGACCCAAAAACTGGCAGGCCTCAGTATTTTCCCGCAAATTTACTGTTTCTAAAAATCTGTTTTGAGAGGCTGAAGTAAAACGAGTATAACGTCTTACTCAAATGTTAGATTTGGATGAAACCAATTGAATTAGAAAGAAGACTCAAATATCTTTCTTTCGATAGGTGGTATCTCTCCCTGTTCATTATATTAAGGAATTTATGATCGTTCAAACTTGACCCAAAAATTTTCCTGTAAATTTACTGTTCACATCCCGGCCATCGTTTTATAGTTTCGAACGTGCTCGCTTATAACCGAAACTTATCCGTTTTTGAAAATCTGTATATCGTCGGAAAGCTTATTCAATAACCTTCGTATGGAAACATCGACGGGCAAATTCCGGTATAAATAAGGTCGATTCCTATACACATATAATCAATACTCATACTTAAACTCTTATATACCTAACTTAGGATCAATACATATAGTCCAACACATATAAAAATGACTAATGCACGTAATTAAGTATGGGGTGTTACACTTCGCCTCCGGTACCACTTAGTCAACCTTTTGAGGAAGAAATAGGTGTAGGTGCTCACGATATGGATTATTTAGAAGTTCAGAAAAATTACGGTATAGAAGAAGAAAATGAAGTAGATGAGGTTGATTTAGATGAAGATGATGAAAATATTGGTGAGACACCCGAAGTAGAAAATGCTAACGTTAGATCCGAATCAGTTAATCTCCCTCCCCGTCCTCCCCGTGCCCCAAGAGCTCGTAAACAAACTAGTGTTGCGTGAAAATTTTTTGAACGTATATCAGATACTGAGGTGCAATGCAATATTTGTCAAAAATATATAAGCATAAAAGAGGAGGCAAGCAAGGGGGTACGGGTAAGTTAATGAGACATTTAGCTGAAGACCATGAAAGAGAGTTAAAAATTGCACAAGGTGTTGAGGTTGTTGGTGGGCCCACACAAACTAAAATTGACCCAACAACCGGTCACGTAACGAAGAAGTATAATAAATTGAGGGATCGGGAAGAAATAGCAAAAATGGTAGCTGTAGGTTGTTTGCCTTTTAGTTTTCCTTCTTCTGATGCTTTTATTCATTATATTCAAGTCATTTATAATCCTATGTTTAATTGTATTCCTAGAAGTACTTGTCGGTCTGATATTTTTAGACTTCATTCACAATATTATTTTTATTTATCTACATTGTTACAAAATATTCAATGTAGAATATCCCTAACTTCTAATCTTGGTCGTGCAGTAAATAAAAATGATTATTTAACCGTTACTTGGCACTGGATGGATAGTAATTTTGTGATGCAAAAACGTATTCTTACTTTTTTATATGATGAAGATCGTAAACATACTGGACAATTTATTGCTGACTCGATACATAAAGTTGCAGCATTTTATGGTATCGAAAATAAAATCTTATGTATCGCTTTTGATAACGCTTCTAACAACAAGACTAGTATAATAAAGTTGAAATCTAAGCTATCACCGTCGTAACCTGAAATTTTTCATATTAAGTGTGCATGTCATATATATAATTTAATTGTAAAAAATAGTCTTGAGTTTTTTGAGATTTATATTGAAAAATCCGTCTTGCTGTTGGTTTTATACAAGGAAATAATCGTAGATCGAGAATTAAAGAATTTAAAGTTAAATGTCAAGAAAATGAACTTGCACCGATATTGATGCCTGAGGAAATTGATATTAGTTGGAATTCTAAGTATGATTTTTTAAAAACTTGTTATAAATATAGAGTTCCTATTACATTAGCTTTTAACCAACATTGTGGTTCATTTGTTGATTCTGCCGATTGCATGCTACTTGATTCTGATTGGGTTGTAATTAATGATCTTGTTAAGTTTTTAGAAAAATTTTATGTAGCTATGGTTGAATTTTTCGGTGCTTATTATCCTACTGTTTGTAATATTTTAGGATATATAACCGATATTTCTGGTTTGCTCAAAGAATATAAAAATAAAGAAGGTTATGAAAATGTTGTTGGTGCCATGTTTACAAAATTTAAAAAATATTTCTTCCTGACTCCCCCTATTTTCTTGGTTGGTGTTATGCTAAATCCGTGCATTAAATATCATACTATGTGCCACTTTAGTACTCTTATTTATCGTAACTTAGAAATAAATACTAACAATGATTCTGAACAAGTACAACCTGATTTGTGGACGGCTACATCTGATGCGAATGATTACATAGATAAATTATATAACCACTATGCTGATTTAGTTGATTTAGCTGTACCGACACATATCAGTCCAACTGTCGCTCCTCATCCTCCTGAGGTGCCATCATATTCTAAAAGGCCGACACATTGTGGTTTTCCTGATTCCTTTTATGATTTACCCTGTTGGAACAGTGTTGACAAGGAAGCTTACACATCAAATTATCGGGAAGAGCTTAAGTATTATCTTCGGTCTCCGCCAGAGGATCGCAGACGATGAATCAACATGTTGGATTGGTGGAGGAATAATGAATCACAATATCCTGTGCTTTCAAGATTAGCTAGAGATATCTTGAACGTTCCAATGTCAACCATTGCATCAGAGAGCGCCTTTAGTCAGGGACGACAGCAACTTGGAGACAACCGTCACTCATTGGAAAGCAATGCAATGAATGTTCTAGTTTGCCTCAGAGATTAGATTAGAGCAGAAAGAAGAAATCAAGGAATGGAACCGGAGCCGAATGATGAGCAGAAACTTGAAGAAATTATGACTTCGCGGGAGAACTCAGCAGAATCAAGTCCAATGCATGGATTTGCCCCCATTGACTTTGACTATCCATGCAAGTTCCCGTTAATATTAACGGATGAGTTGGAAAAAATGATGCATAGTTTGTAGATTTTTTATTCAAGTAAATTATAAATTTGGATCATTTTGCAATCAATAAAATTCAACATTCATTAATTAACTATCAAGTATTATTAATTTATTATATTAAGTAGTATATGTTTTGTATATTATTTTATATATCTTCTATACACATGTATATTTAACGTATATATTTAATGTATCCAAGTGTATATGTTTTACAAATTAGTATATAACTATATATATATATATATATATATATATATATATATATATATACATACATACATATTGTAGTATATATAAATGTATACTGTAGAATAGTATATATTTTATTTAAAGTAGTACATATATATTGAATGGTGTGTATATATCTTCTATACACATATATATTTAACGTATACATGTGTATATGTTTTATAAATTAGTATAATATAACTATCCATATATTGTAATACATATATATTGTAGTATATAGTTTATTTAATTTTAAAGTAGTACATATATTTTGAATGGTGTGTATATATCTTCTATAGACGTGTATATTTAACGTATACATGTGTATATGTTTTATAAATTAGTATGTAAGTGTGTGTGTGTGTGTGTGTGTATATATATACTTTATTTAAAGTAGTAAATAAATATTGAATGGTGCGTATATATGTGTATATATTATATCTTCTATAAACTTATATCTTTAACGTATACAAGTGTATATATTTTATAAATTAGTATATAAGTATATATATATATATAGTAGTATATATATATATACATACATATACATATATACATTGTAGTTATTGTAGTATATACTTTATTTAAACTAGTACATATATATTGAATGATGCGTATATATGTGTATGTAACTTCTATAGACGTATATCTTTAACGTATACAAGTGTATATGTTCTATAAATTAGTATATAATTACATATAAATACATCTATATTGAATGGTGCGTCTATATGTGTATATATTATATCTTCTATAGACTTATATCTTTAACGTATACAAGCGTATATATTTTATAAATTAGTATATAAGTGTATATATATATATATATATATATAGTAGCGTATATATATATACACATACATATACATATATACATTGTAGTTATTGTAGTATATACTTTAGTTAAACTAGTACATATATATTGAATGGTGCGTATATATGTGTATATATCTTCTATAGACGTATATCTTTAACGTATACAAGTGTATATGTTCTATAAATTAGTATGTAATTGTATATAAATACATATTGTTGGATATATATATGTATATTGTAGTATATAATTTATTTAAAGCAGTACATCTATATTGAATGGTGCGTATATATGTGTATATATCTTCTATAAGCGTATATATTTAACGTATAAATGTGTATATATTTTATAAATTAGTATATAACTATATATATATTGTACTATTGTAGATTTGTAGTATATGTTTTATTTAAAGTAGTACGTATAGTCATATATAATTATATATTGAATGATACGTATATATGTGTAATTGTTTATATATATTTTAGAATATATATATATATTGTATAATTGTAGCGTATATAGTGTATATAATTATAGTGTATGTGGTGTATATTAGATTTTTTATTTTTTTTTAAACGGGTTTGACCGGTTTTTAACCGGGTTTGACCGGGGTTAGGTGGATTTAACCGGGTTGGGTTAAGTGGACCGGTTCAGGGTTGTTTTCAACATTTTTACTGTTGAACCCGGAACCGGCTCGACCCACCTAACCCAACCCGGTTAAACTAAATAGACCAGTTTCGATTTGGCCCGACCCAGCCCACTTGACACCTTTAACTTTAAGCATATGTATAGGCTAGGTGGGTCGATTACTATAATTATTGTTACAGAAAATTCAATTTGCGATGATGAATTTAAACTTTGGATAAATATATCTTTTATATTGGACAAGTAATGATAGACGGACGAGTATTACAAGTAAAAAATTGACCGTATATCCCATTAAAAAGCTTGATCATAATTAAAGTAGGATATAACTCTTTAATTAATTTGCAAAATCCCAAGAAATGATAATTCTTCATATATAGTATGATTAGTGTATTAATTCTAATTAACACTGTATAAGATATATATTTGTGTTGTGCATATCTATTTGACTTCCTTTTTATGAGTGCCCATTTTTGGCAAACAAATAATCAACCTTATTTGTCTCTTTAAATCATAGCTTGATTAGATGTTTTATCCTGTGCAGGCTGCTAACTAATACTAATATTTGTAAGCATTTTGATTGAGTTTGAAATATTTTGGATGTTTTATCAAAATTTTCCATCATGATGCATCAATAAAACATGATATAAAGAGTATATATATTACATTTTGATATTATATGTCATTTCCGTGTGAATATTCTTCTTAATTAGTTGACAATTACTATAATACAGTATTGGAGATGTTTGATTTAAGGTGGTGGACTGGAGATGTTTGATTTAAGGTGGTGGACTGGAGATGTTTGATTTAAGGTGGACGTATGTATAAGTAATCTAGAAATAATATTACTTTGAAACTATAATCTTATCGCTACTTTGAATTCTATAAACTAATGATTATAATCTAGAATCTAATTAATTAAATTTCAACCTTGCTATTATTGCTAATGATGGATTACCTATTAAAAAAATTCCTTATTGCCATCACTTGATGGTAATTGAGGGTTGATCATGCATGCATAAATTTGTATTTACGAGTTGTTCGATTATTTTTGGCAAACAACATAAATTTCGACAGTTTGGAACTTAGTTATACAAAATTCCAATATTTTATGTTATTATTAAAAATTCCGATTTTGGGTTTGTCGAGATACATAATTAGCTCCCGATACATCCGACCACGATACATTTTTTTTCCCTTTGTAAAGTTACATAATTAGCTCCCGATACACTTTTTCAAATTTTGGGTCCGTCGAGAAACATAAATATACATCCAAAGAAGATACATTTTTTCTTTTGTAAAGATACATAATTACCTCCCAATATATTTTTTTCGATTTTGGGTCTGTCGAGGTACATAATTAGCTCCTAATACATCCAACGATGGTGCATAATTGGTTGGGATCTTTACAATTAATTTGTAAGCATGAAAATTCATATAAATATGATAAGTTAAGGTGTATATTTATGTCATTTTTCCCGATTATTTTGCACAAAATTTGTTGATCAATGACAAAAGTTTCATAGAGATCTAAATGATCCTATTTAATTTTTTCCCCAACTGGGCCTCATTAAAATTTCAAATGGGCTTTACAGATGGTCCGGCCTCTATACTATCTTCTGTAGGCATTTGCACTTTAATTTGTGTCTCTCGTAATAAATAATTTTTTCATTCGACATAAGTTTATATCTTCATAGCATAGTCACAGGTTATGCCCAACGATGACTTAAATTTCTAAAGAACTTATTCCTCACTAGATATAAATTCGATTTCTAAAGAGAGAAAAAGTAAATAGTCGTTCTTTTAGCCTATTTTAAGGCCTAAACATGCAATTTTAATGGCAATATATATATTCAACAAAATAATGTTCAATCTATTATTCATAACACCACAAATCTACAACCACTAAAGAAACAACATAAAAAGGAAGAAAACTAGTAATACAACTTTAAGCACCTAAGAAACTTATTGCATGCATCTATTACTTATATTATTTCAGCCAATCATCTTTCGAAAACAACCTCTCTATCTTAACAGCTAATCCTATTTATGGATTGAAATTATAATGAATTTGTTGTTTTTGCTGCAAATGTTTTTCACAGCTAGTTGTTTAATTCGACAATCAGCAACAGTGCAACACAATGAATGAGAAAAGTTTTTGCTTTTCATTTAATATTTTATTATATTTAAAGAATTTTTTTTTTTTTTTTTCTTTTAAGGAGTTGAAAGAAAATGACATTTTTGCATTGTGGAATGTAAAGTTTATATTAATTAATTACCAGCACAAATTAAGGGGCTTCTGGATCCCATGGGAAATGGTGAAAGTGAAAAGCATAGACACAGATGCATGCAGTATTCAAGCTGACACAATTAAAGAGAGAGAGAGATGTATATATCATTGTCCAATTAACTACACTCAGAATTATGCATGTATATATATATATATATAGTGGGGTCTGGGAGGGTGAACAATGGTGCTTGTGTTGGGAGAGATGTTCGCCCGTAGGGTCCGGCCTGCTTCTTGTCCGAAAGAACCGCTCACTAGCTGGTCAGACTAGTGGAGGCCCTATCTGGAGACATACTGAAAACCATGTATTTCGAACGGAATGCCCATCTTCCAAATAGAAAAAATGCCTCGTTGGGAAGAAAGATTACGTGCAGCCTATAGAGCACATGTAAAGCACAATCGGGTTGCTCACGCAGCGGATCACTCGATCTCTCAGAGAGAGAGAGGGTGTGAAAGTAATAGCCTGATGGCCGCGCCCCGACTTACAGCCTTTACGCTACTAGTATTGTGATGTATGTGAGTTGTTCAAATTGGTTGAATCTAGGTCGTTTCTGATAGACATAAACAAGAAACAGTCTAGAAAAAGAAAAAAACAGAAGAAGAATATAAAGAACAATAGATAGTAATAAAAATAAGATTATCATAAAATAATAATACAACCGATCTATCATCCAATATAACAAGCATGACCAATCCAATACTCAAAAGTCTATATATATGCAACAGTAACATATTCAATGTATCCGATCTCCAAATATGGACTAAGAAGGATACCCCTATAGGCTATAACTATATAATAAGTCATTATGAGACAATCATTCAAATTTTTAAAAGTAAGATTTTACTAAACATATACTTAGAGGCTATTAGCTTCTTTTAGAGTTGACAAAGTGCAACTGAAGCTATTGTAGTTTCTCAAGAAAATCTTATGAAGGAACTTAATTAGTAATCTATATATTCCCTCCGTCTCAAAATATTTATCATATATTACTCTTTGAAAGATAGACTACATGAATTTTGACCAAAGTTTTACAACATATTGATATAAGAAGAAAAGTAACATATAGTACTTCTCGTATAGTTTTAAATATTTAACTAATAATTTTAAAATATTAATCAATTACTCTAATCCAATTTAATTTAAAAAATTTATTAACTTGACTCTCGAAAAATGAAACGTTACTACTACTATGGAATTGAAGGAGTATTACTCAATACACAATTAATTAATTTTTATGTGGGTAACTTCTCATTCACAATTCTAATGAACTTTTGGAAGATTATTCTCTGACTATTCTCAAAACGTACGTTACCTTTACAAAAGCTTAGAATGGAATATGAATTTATTCTTTTCACTTCCCACTATTTTAACCTTTTCTTCATTTCAAGAAACTTTTTTATGTCAATATTATAACTTTGAGTAATCATGATGTCACTAAATCTTGTAAACAACACAAAGTACGTAGTCATGTGAAAATATACATAGATTTTTACATATATACAACAACATATTCCCTATACGTAGTCAAAGTTAGAATACACACAAATCTTAACTATATCCTTATCTTTGGAGAATACAGAAAGACGGTTTTTGATAGAACATAGACTCAAATTTCATGTTTAACATTATCATCAAGAAAGGAAAAAATGACATATGAATGTGATATATATTGTGTTATATTAACTCATGAACTTCTCCAAGAAAAATAATTCACGTGTGGCAACTGGAAAAGAAAACCCTAAGAAAAGAATAATAATGATCATCATAAATGTAATGATGATACTTTAAAAGTCAATCAATATAGCAACAGTGACATAATCATCTTACTGAAAATTTATATTATTATGTAAATAGAAAGTAATACTTCTATACACTTAAAAAGTTACGGTAAATCTTGAACATATTTAATAAAATTTCTAACTTATCAAGAGTGGGGAAAATATAATAAACGGGTAAAACAATATAATCCTATTGTATAAAAGTAGTATCATCATATTGAAAATATAATTAAGAAAATAAAAATATATTAACTCTAAGCATTTATTTGACCCATAAGAAGAATTAGGCATATACATAGGGCACGTTGATAATATAATAAGTAAATAAAAATGTACTTTATCTAGTAATAACAACTTAAACTCATCGAGTTTAAATTTTAAATCTGCCTTTGTGCGCTCGGAAAAGGAAGCTAGATTTTGGGGGGAATGAAGCCTGGTCCGACGACACTAACACATTATAATCCATCAAGACTTGTTCACACATTGGATCAATTAATTGGTGGCCTCGAGCCAAACAACATTCCCCTCAAAACAAAAATTGGTAATTCCTCTTCATAGTATAATGAAGTGAATTTTATTAGTATACAAATAGAGAAGAAAATTAAAACATAGGTTATATATATATATATATATGGGATGAAAGAAAGTATAGTGTGTTGTGTTGAATGAATGAGTGAATGAATGATAAGAGGGGGTTTATAAATATAGAAGGGGGTAAGAAAGAGAGGACAAAAAAAAAGTCCTAGAAGAAAACTAATATAATATTTCCTCCGTTCATTTTTACTTATTCATATACATATTTAGCATAATAAATAAAATAACATTTTTTATAAATTATTGTGTGAATATAGTAAATTCAACGTATTGAAAAATGATTATGCTAAATAAAGGATAAATCAAAAAGTAATGATCGATTATTTTTTAATTTCTTAAATTGAACAAGCAAAATTTTAATATAGTGGAGAGGAGGAATTACTAGCATGCCATGACCATACAAATATAACAAGTTAAATTTGGATCCAGTGATGACCAGGACCAATTTCCAAAATAAAATTATATTTCTATATGTCTCACTGTCGTTTTACCCCCAAGAGAAAATACTTTTAACATGTACGTCAGTCAAATTTAGAAAATTCGGGTTTGATCGAATATAGTAATTTTGATTCTAAGTTTAACTCAATAATTATCTAAAAAAAACTCATTCAATTTATTCAAATTACTAAATTTAGAACCCATCTCAAACTCAAATTCATAAACTTCAAGTTTTGACTTCGCCTCTAACCGATCAAGATATATTTGTCTAAAAATAATTTAACTTATATATGAAATATTATTTTCTATATACAAAATATAATTTTTTGACCAAAACTTATATCTCAAGAGTTAAGTCATGACATAAATATTAAATATTAAATACATAAAACTTGACAATGAAATGACATGTAGCAGCAACAAGCTAAGCTAAGCTAGCAAAACTTGACAATGAAAAGATTGGGTAAAAACTAAACTTGCAAACAAAATAAAAGAATCTTTTACGTACTACAACAAATTTACATGTTTTAGGTAAAATTAGAATTGTAAAAATATATTTTGTAAATATAAAAGTAGAAAGAAAATGGGTAAGATGAGAAAAAGGGGAACCTCGTGCAGAGTGTAAGTTTATTTTCCTAAGCTTTCGAGGGAAATTTCGAACAAGAATAGATTTTACAACTGTTAGTTTACTACTATCTTTGTTTCGTTTTAGTCCAACCTCTTGCTAAAAATATTTATTTTGATTTAGTTGTCTTTTCAATGAAATCAAGAAGATTTTATTATATTCTTTCAATACTATTATTAGTATTAAATGACTAAACAAAATGTATTTACTCAAATTTATATTTTTAAAGTATAATTAATAAGGTTAATTTGATAAAATAAACTCCTAATTAATTTTTTTATATTGAATGTGCCAAGTCAATAAGGGTCAACCAATATGAAACGGAGGGAATAGTACAGTTGGCTAATTCACTCGTCTCAAATTATTTTTCGTATTTTTCTTTTATATATATTTTAAAAATAAAATTAATTAGCAGAGGTATTTGATTATTTTATCCTTATTTATTTTTTAAATATAATTTCTTTTTTACTAAATGTTTACTCTATTAAGATATTTGATTGGATATGAAATATAAGAAAGAACGAAAATCTTGTAAAATTTGTGATTGAAAACATGTGCACATGGGACATTGGTGTGACTCTAATTCATCTTGTACAAGGTAAATATAAAGTTTAAAGTAATCCATATGAAGTGAAGGTCTAAAAAACTACAAAATAGGAAGAAAAATATTACCCCCTTTATTCCTTTTAAGTTACTTGTTATATTTTGCCGACAGTTAATTTGATTAATTTTTAAATCTAAATTAGATTAGGTTACAATTTTATTTTAAAATTAAAAGTTCAATATTTAAAAACTATACGAAAAATACTATAAGTTGTAATTTTTCTCATATCAACACGATAAAATGAATACATTTTCATATGTTGGTCAAAGTTCATGTATTATTTGACTTTCAAAAAATAATTGTGACAAATATTTTGAAACGGCAGAAGTACTATTTATGCATTGTCAAAATTAACATTATGTATCTATAGTAGATGTTGAATTCGAGTATCCGACCTCTTCGGTTAGGTCGCATGTTCACTTCTGGATCCTCTTAGTGAAAATTTTGATTCCGCTAATCCTTACCAACCTTATATTTGGTCATCAATCTTGAAGTTACATAGATACATTAGATACTCCATCTTTTTAGACAATGGAAGATGTGTAACTTTTAAGGAGTCAACTTGAAAAGTGAAAGATGGACACAATTCATTCAACTTTCTGGAAAATTTTATAGCGTAGTCTATAGAGTAGCTAGACTTTTTCATGTTTTTGCTTTCTTTTCTTTAATTTATTGTGGAAAATTATAAAACTTTTTTTTATTTTTTTATTTTTTTATGGTCTCATTATTGAAACATCCTTGCCACTTGATTGCTTTGTGTCTTCTGTTCATGACAAGATTGTTTTGGAATTCTACATTAATTTGAATCTGCCAGAGTGCCAGTATACCCTAGGTCTATGTACATTTCAATTTTCATGATCTTTAATATGGTCTCTTACGGGCGGGTTTGATTCTTCAACGATCCAAGTATATGGAATTTCTTTTTTGAATAATGGGTCACAACGAAACTCTGTTGTCTGCTCTGATATCATATTTTATGTGATCATCTTAAATGGT
Source organism: Capsicum baccatum var. pendulum (assembly GCA_030864225.1). Lineage (NCBI taxonomy): Eukaryota > Viridiplantae > Streptophyta > Magnoliopsida > Solanales > Solanaceae > Capsicum > Capsicum baccatum. The sequence goes on from CM061557.1 coordinate 13,086,789, forward strand.
TAGTTGTTAAGAAATATGCACCTTAGTTACTTATTTATTATCTCCTCACACCACTTTATTCGCGTGGACAACACATGTTTTACCGATAAAACAAATTGCGTGAGGAATAATAAATTTTATGAAATCAATCGCAATTCATCCCAATCTTATGTAATGCGAAGAACATGTAAGTTCTATGTTTCTTGGTTGCATGAGTGGACTCATAAAAGCTCTTCCGAAAAGATACCAAGGTTTTTAACATGTTAGTTCCTTTGTCCTAAATTATTTGTCATGTTTCTCTTTATGAGTTAAATTACGTTAATTTTAAGAGTCCGGTTACCGGTGCCAAAGGAGTAACATTTGGAGTTGTAAAAATGATAGTTCGATCGATACACTCGAGCTCCCGTTAATACGCAAAAATAAAAAAAGATTGAACCACATGCTATATTCTACGCCACCTCACCTTACATTTGAAATTGTGAAAATTGAAAAACTATTACTACTCGATATATGATTTATCGTACATGTTGTGACATATTTTGAATGAATTTTCTTAGCATAAATAGTGTAATTTTCTGTTTGTTTAATTTAACATTGACTCGAGGTGAAGATGCTGCAGTGATTTAATACTTCTACTATTAATTGATTAGTTATGTCATATGGTTTTGTGACCTGGAAAACATGAAATTCCCAAAGCTACTTTTTGACTTTATATCTCTCATTTCGATAGAATTACTATCAATTTTCACATTGTTTTTTCTGCCACCTTTTCACATACACAAACTATGCCTTAATTTTTGCAAGTTGTAACTAGCTATTGCCTGTAGTTATTTGTCCTCTAGTAGTAATTCTTGTGATTCTTTTTTAATTTGAGAAATCGTTACTTTTATAGTTTATCGAAAACAGACTCTGTATCTTTACAAGATTAGAATAAGGTTTTGTAATATATACATCCTTTTCAGACTTTATTTATGAAATTATATTCGATATGTTGTGGTTGTTTCTTATATATATACTCCCTCTTAAGCAAGTGTAATGATGGAATGGATATAATCACTACATTCTTAACAAAAGGTCTCAGCTTTGAGCTCTAACATTAAATCTTGACAAGGCGCGTATCTCTCTTTAATGGGTGTTACACGATGCGAAATTTGAATTAATTAATGAATATTGGTTGGAGTATTTAGTAAAAGGTGAAGCAAATGTATTAGTTTGGACGTTTCTAATCATTCTCGGAATAATGTTACTTATATATAATAAAGCCGAAGGGGAGCCTTGGAGTAACTGGTAAAGTTGGTGTCATGTGACCAGGAGGTCACGAGTTCAAACCTTGGAAACAGCCTCTTGCAGAAATGCAAGGTAAGGCTACGTACGATACACCCTTGTGGTGGGGCCCTTTCCCGAACACCGCACATAGCGTTAGCTTTAGTACACCGGGCTGCCCTTTTTTTTATATATATAATAAAGTCGTGCATGTTTTGCGACTGTGGGAGTAGTTAAAAAGTTGAGATTTCTTTTAGTACTATAATGCTACTCCTTTTTATGCATGCTTTTTTATTACACAATTATTTATTTTATGAAAAATAAATTAATATTGAGGGATGAGATAGGAGAAGATTCTTTTGCATTATCAAACAAATCAGAAAATTTAGAAACAAAACAATCAATATTCAATATCTAAACTGATCTTTCAGAAAATGCATTCCTATTCAAAGAGTGCCTAACCGCATGGATAAACTTACAGTAACCGATCAATTTTGCCCCTTTTCTAGACGAGCAAGGGAGAAGAGAGTATATATAACAGACAAGATTAACGGATGATAATAATACTTTTATCAACAGGAAATGAGTGAAGTTTACTAGATTCAATCAACTATTATATGATACTAATTCATCTGAGGTAATAGTATGGATTGCGTACACTTTATTCTTCTCAGACCCCGCTTTGTTATATTGTTGTTAGTTAGTTAGTTAAGGTTGATTACACTGAGTAAATTTCATCCATGATCACTTACTTTGTGTTTATTGCATAAAAGTCTTTTTTTTTAATTCATTACACAAAAGTCATTTTACATTGTTCCGATCATCACAAAAGTCACCATGACCGGATTTTATAATAATCTCACCGAGAAAATGATGTGGCAACCGTGTATATATGTGTGTGTGTGTAGGGTTTAGTGGTGGCTGAAATTCATTGGGCTTTTGGGCCAAATTTTTTAGAATGTGGGGACCCAAGATAGTCAGTCCTTTAAGGATATGTACTGTTGGGCCAAATTTATTTATCAATATGATCAAAATATACAAAGTTAATACATTGATTACGTATATTATACTTACATATATAAAAGTTTTATAATTATTGGCTATTTAGTAAACTAGATTACTCAAGGATATTGAATTTTCCTTATCCCCAAAAGATAAAGAGATATATGTTTACGCAAATAGTTGATCAAATCTATTGCTTACGTTCATTGTTGGCTATTTTTAGTTGAAGCGATTGGGTGGTCAACTATGTTAACTTTTTAAATATAATTAAGTCTATATATTGTATTTCTTGTAAAGAAATTATCTGAAAAAAAATGCTAAGAAGATTAATTACACCAAAGGGAACATTGGAAAGGAAAATTAGTCAGGTACTCAGTGTATTACATTAATGATGATAGATTAAAGAAATTACTCATATTACAATAAAATTTATAATGAAAGGAGGTAATATTTTTCTTCTTTTATTGAGCAACCAATAGTAGGTGCTAAGTTTTTATTATACAAGACAATAAAATCAAAAACTAAGAAAATCTTTCCTTATTCATTCACTTTTTTTTTTTTTTTTTTTTTTTTTGTAGTTTTCCATCCGGTGTCTGGTATCCGTATTGGAGTTCGACTAATTTGGATTTGTGCCGCATAGGGCCCTATTCGGGGGAAGCGCTCTCTACCAAGGATTTTTCCACACCCAGGGCTCAAACCTGAGACTTCTGGTTAAGAAAAGAGCAACCCATCCACCGGTTCATTCACTTTATATGTTGCATTCGTGACAATGATTTCTCAAATTGGTTCCATTTTTGCTCCAATGTACCATAATAACCAATTGACATTCTCACTAATCCAGGTGAAATCCCAGCCAACTCCTTCTCTTTATTGTTCATTTCACTACTTGTACTATTCCCTGAACATGACATAAGTGTCTCATAATAACCCAAACTCACTGCCATCAACCCAAATTGTGTACAATTTTTGCAAAACATTCATTAAACTATTAGCCCTTTCTTCAGTTTCCATGTCTACACACAAAATCCCACCATAACCATACTCTTTATTATTGGCTAAGGACTTGAGAAGTGCATGGTCTGGATGGGTTTCTAAACCTGGATAAATGACTTTGAGCCCAAGATTGTTCATTCTAGTAGCAAAGACAAGAGCTCTATTACAATGCTCTTTCATTCTTAGGCCTAAGTGTGGAAGTCTCTCTGAAAGTTCGAACGCGATCTTGGCAGTCATGGTTGGACCTAGTAGCATAAGTGCACCTTGACGAAGATCCATCGTGGAGTTAATCAGACTTGCTGGTCCACAAATTGCACCTAAGCGCAAAACAAAAATACATGTTAATTAAATTTCTGATGCATAACAAGTTTAAGTTACATACATGTAGTCGAATTTTAAAATATGTGATTGCCTTTACTTACTGGAACAAATAATATGTTTTATTTTTCAAGATTATACAACTTATATACATAAGAGGCTTATGTGTTGATAGACTTTTGATGACCAGAAACTCTGACAATGTTTTTTACACTTAAAACTCATATGTAAATTAGTACCCTTAGTGTTTATGTTTTGTACAACATTAATATATACTTTCACTATTTCAATTTGTTTGTCATATTTTTCTTTTTAGTCCGTTTCAAAAAGAATGTAGTATCTTTCTTTTCCTCGACAATGTTTTAGTTTAACTTTCCACGTGACATGTTTAAGACCCCGTATAATTTGCATATCTTTCAAAGGAGGACAAACAAATTGAAAGAGTGAAAGTAATTGCTTACAGAATGAGCTTAAATTGACCTATAACACAGTAAATTTTCATAGCAAGTATCTGTTAGATGGTAACTGAAAAACTTGAGATATAATTTACCATGCATGCACGTGAAAACAATGACACCACATACAAGTGAATTTTTACCTGCAATAACATCGGCACCACCACTAATATATTTAGAAACACTATGAACAACGACGTCGGCGCCCAATCTCGCCGGCGACATCACCATCGGAGCAAATGTATTATCCACCACCACAATCACCCCTTTATCATGTGCTATCCTGCACAACTCTGGTATATTCGAAACCATCAATGTTGGATTAGAAATTGACTCAAAGAACAACACCTTCGTTCTCCCTTCCACAATTGCTTCATCAACAATATCCAAATCCCTAATATCAACAAACAAAGTTGTTATATTACATTTCTTAGGCAAAAAATGCATGAACAAAGCATGTGTCCCGCCATACAATGTACGTGAAGCCACCACATGGTCACCAGAGCTACACAGCTGGAGAATCACAGATGAGATGGCTGACATGCCTGAGGAAGTACAGTAAGCTGCCTCAGTGCCTTCGAGAGCCGCCATGAGGCGGCTCAAATTGAGGACAATGGGACTGAAGTGTCAACCGTAGATGAAGAAATTACTGTCAGGGCCAAGTTCGCCAGTGAACATGCGGGGTAAATTCTCTGATTCCATGACAGTGAATGTGATGGAGGCTTCTATGGACATGTTAACGCCGCCATGCTCGCCGAATTCATGGCGGACATTTGCTAATGCAGCTGTTGGATCGTCCATGATGAAGTTTTCATGATGACCACGTTCATTGTTACCCGCCATAAGTATAAGATGAAGTTACCTTGTTATTTGGGTGAAAGATAAAAGCAATTGTTTCCCGCTAATAAAAGATTGAAGAATGGTTTTGGGAGGAATGCATTATATAGTACTATGTTGTCGACTTGTCATCGATATCTGTCTTTGTTGTTGTTTATTCTGTTTGGATTATTACATTATTTGTGGTTGATTATTTGTTTTTATAGTAGATTCTGTATTGTCCCGAGTTGTCATATCATCTTCAATGTGTTCCTCTTCTTTGAACCTAGATTACCTAGCTACACTTGAGCTGAGGGTTTTTCGGAGATAACCTCTCTAACTCTCCGAGGTAGTGTGGTATAAGGGTCTATGTACACTTTTGACTTTACCCTCCCTACACTTCACTTGTGGAATATTGGATACATTGTTATTATTGTTGTTGCATTATATAGTATTTGTTGTCATTTATTGTGTTTTGATTATTACACTATTTTATGGTTGATTATTGTTTTTACGGTAGATTTTGCACTATCCCAAGTTGTCATATCATTGAAAATTTGTTCCTCTTCTTTGTACCTAAATTAGCTACACTTGAGTTGAGCTTTTTTCGGAAATTACGACCTCTCTAACTCCTCGATGTCGTCGTAAGGTCTGTGTACATTTTTTACTTTACCCTTCCTGAACTTCACTTGTGGAATTTTACTGGCTACGCACTTTAGTTGATTCCACACGATATAGCTAATTGGTGGTGATTACGTGCATGTATAAACCTAACAGAGAAATTAAGAGACACACTTATATTTCTTACATGCAATAATATATGGTAGAGTACTTGGTACCCACAACTAGAATTTGCATGGTAATACAAAAAAAAATTCTAGTGATTGATCTGCCAAACTTTGCAAATAAAATTTGCTAAAAAGGAATGGAGGGAGTAATAAAAATTTAACCATCTTAAACAATGGAATTGTTGCATTATGTGTTATATTTCTTAATCTATGTATAAATTTAATGACATTTTAAGATCGTAAATTCAAATTAATTATTTAGTTAATTAATTACTAGTTATTAGGCAATATGACGCATAAATTGAAATTAAGAAGTAACGCATATATAGAGTGTCATATCACCCTAGCCTCCACAACGGTCCATAGATAGTTGTATTCTTACTCACATGGTCTATGCACATCCAAGAGGTTGGCCGCCTATCCTAGATCTATAAATTTATATGTAAAATATCTGAGTTACAATAAATATATATCAGATGAGAGTGACTTTTGACTTTTGTGGAGGATAAGATGCAAAAAACGAAGTTGAGATGGTTTTTGGCATGTTATAAGGAGGGGCATTAATGCCCCAGTTCGTAGGTGTGAGAGATTGACTTTGGATAATTTCAGGCGGGGTAGAGGCAGGCCGAAGAAATACTGGAGGGGGTTATTATTAGACGTGACATGGGGCAGTTACATCTTACTAGGGATCACATGACCCTAGATAGGAAGGTATAAAGGATGTGAATTAGGTTAGAGGGCATGTGGGTGTAGCCTTAGCTTGCTAGTAGTCGTAGGGCTTTGTGCATAGGTTGGAGTTTCTAGCTAGGAGGGTTTGGGTGAGGTGTGTGTTTTCGATTTGATAGTGTATAGTACGTAATACTGTGGGTGCCTTATTTCTGTTATTTCATCTTGTTTCATGTTTTATTACACCTTTGTTTCCTGTCTTTTTGTCATGAGTCGGAATTCTATGGAAAAGAGTTTATTCAATAGATTAATTTCAACAGACATGATACACAAAGTTTGAACCATACCAATATAATTAGATTACAAGTGCCACTATTCATTGGCTTTATTCTCCATGTACTTTTTGTTTTTCCTCATCAGTCATAAAAGCAGTAATGGGATAAGACCTTCCAATTCCCATACGACCTTTTAATTGAATCTTCTTTTGATCTTCATTATTGCTCATCTAAGAAGTATTTGCTTACCCTTAACACCACTTATTTTCTTCATCTTACCTGTCGAAATATAATATAATTAGATAATCAAAAATATGTTACGTTCTTTCCAATAAGCGCTTAAATTTTTAGATGAGATACTATATTACCTTTCTCCACGTATGCAGTGACCTCAGTCGCGTAGCTCACAACCATTTTAATTGAAGCAAAATAATGCTCGTAGGGAGCCTTTTGTTTCATCCATGCAAATCCAGTTTCATGAACATAGCCAAGTTCTTCACATGTTATGGACTTGTGGTAGACTTTATTAGTTTACAAAACCCTAAATAGAATTTGCATACTACAAAGAAAAAAAGAATCACAAAAAGGATAAGAAATTGAAATAAAGGATACGAATGGACAAATAAGCAAAAAGATGAGGGGAAACTCAGTAAGACGTTGGAGAAGCGAAATATACGAAATCACAAACATAGACTGCTCACGGTTAGGCTAAATATAAATTGAGATGAAAACTTTATAAAGTCTTCGAATATCTCATACGAAAACTTTATAAAAAAAAAACCGTCTCGTGCTTGACTCTATCTGTAAGACAGGTATGTGCAACCACAACCTCGTGGACGGATGAAAGAAGAGAAGTTACAGAACAGGGCAATGAACGTGAGTTGTCTCGTACGACTCTTTTTAAGAACTTGAAGCCCTCTCTCTAAATAGAAAATAAATGCATTTAAGAACTTAATAACTAAACTTCCCTCTTGTCTTTATCCTCTTGTTCTGAGCCTGCCATCTATCGAGCCGAACAGAGCCTATTACTTATCTATTACTGCATTATCATATACATCATTCAACAGTTATAAATCTGATTGTAATCGTGTTTCAAGACTTGGGAGTCAAGAGACAGTCTCAGGTACACAATTTCTATGCTCGTAGGTCCGATCGAAGATTAACCCTCGAGAATTATTGTGCTCATGGTAAACGCTGAGTAGCCAAGTAGAGAATTAATGTTGTTCTTACAATTACAATATGGCATCAAACTTCTAATAATCCATGGATACTATGTTCTTTTACAATTTTATTTTTAAAAGACCAAAATAGCCTTATAGACTATTGTATTTGCACTAGTTTGACATCTCATTCATTAAATCCAGATTATTTATTCCAGTACATGAGATGTGTTTTTTATTCAAGTAAGAACTCGGAGAAATGAAGATCGACAACAAAAAATAGAGAGGAACAAAATATTATGCACTACTTTTTAGCTTTCTCCTTTTCCTCGTCGGTCATAAAAATAGTGATCGGATAAGATTTCCCGATTCCCACAGGTCCCTTGAAATAAATCTTCTTTCTATCACGATCTTCAATACTGATCTCAACCGTTGGCACCCAAAGAAACAATTGCTTACCCTTAATACCACTTATTTTCTTCATTTTACCTGTCGAGATATAATATAATTAAATAATATAAAAATATAATTAAATAATCGCGAAACTTTTAACATTTTATATATACCTTTCTCAACATATGCAGTGACCTCAGTTCCGTAGCTAACGAGTGTTTTCGTCTCAGTAAAATAATGCTCGTAAGGGGCTTTTTGTTTCATCCATGCAAATCCAGTTTTGCAAACATAGCCAAATTCTTCGAGTTCTTTAAGTGGTAGCAACTCTTTTGGAAATCCCGAGTCTAGCAGGAGCTTTACAATTCGACGATAGCATTCTTCAGCTCCATATGAAATTTCTGCTCCTGCACGTTCATCTTCATGAATCGATTTTTGCATACCACTAGACATAATATAATAATATTGATTTTTTCAGATGATTTATCGTATGATCACTCAATTGCAATTGAGGGTTATGGTATATGGAGTTTAAATAAAGAGAATAGCTATAGAAAGAGCTGGCTAGAACATTAAATTAAAAGTGTATATATGGTCCAGTCCATGTGTCAAATGTGACAAATTACTTGGATGACATTTTTTTAGTTAGAACCAAAGAATGCAAAGATATGGAGGAGATTAAAATTGCTACCGTAGCACACTTGAAGGCTGAAGCCCACATCTATATACCAATCTCTAGTATAATTGGCAAAAAAAATAGCAAAATAAAATTGGCAAAAAGGAGACCTAATAAATTAATTGGCATTAACTGGCCAATTAATAAAAAGTCATGCCTCTTTTTTTTTTTGGAAATTCAGGAAAATCCGAAGTCGCTACATCTCTGCCACAGCCTCTGCCCTTCGAGTGAGCACTGTGTAAATCCCTCACTGTGCAATAGCTCGCAAACCACACAGGAGATGTAAACTGCACTAGATAAACCCCGTGCGACGAGCTCGATTGAAAAGACATTAAGGGTGGATCGAACCCGCGACCTCCGCTATGGGAAGTACCCTCAAACCAACTGAACCACCCCTTGGGGGCAGTTATGCCTCTTTTAAGGGATAAGAATATAACGTATTTAATTTATCCTAAATTCAATTGCTTTCCACTTTTTATTAGGTTCTGTCAACTGCAAACTTTTGAATAATCATAAAATTGAGAGGAAAAATGAAAGAAAGATAGAGATTTAACCAATACATATATTGATTATGATGGATTCGTTCAGATTATTGCATGTGATAAAATGGAAAGTTTCAAAAGGCAATCTTCAAAATCAGAATCACTACCCACACTATTATCAACTTTTCTTCAATAGTTTTTCTTACCCATTACTTTACTTTTAACAACATTGATAGGAACACAACACCAATCTTCTATTAAATTGTGTAAAAATTACGACCTTAATTTGCGTGAGAAAAACTTAAAAATAGATTAGTTTTTTGTTAAAATAAGACAAGTAAAAAATACGTAAAAGGAAATGGAAGATTTTGTGGGTGCGAGCTGAAGTGAATCACGGTTAATGAAGAGATTGTAAGAAGAAAATGAGAAAGAAAAAGGGGAAAAGAACAAGTAAAGAATACCTAAAAGCACGATTATTGTTGAAAGTAATTTTGGAAAACAAGTACTAATAAAATATGTTGAAGTAGGAAAGAGAAAATATTTAATAATTTTTAAAGAGAAGAGGGAGAAAATAGTTTTGGCCAAAAAAGTTAATTTGGCTATTTGATCTCAAGTTTAGAAGGTTTGGCTACGTACATTTTGGCAATTTGAACTTTATGTTGCTACATTATATTGTGCCAATTTTCTTTTGCTAGGGTGTTCATTCGACCACTCGATATAAAATTATAATATTTATACTTGATTAAAATTATTTTTATTGTATATATAAGAGATGTTGAACCTTATTCGATTAGTTTTTTTTTTTTTCAAATTTTGAATCTCCATAGTGAAAATTCTAGCTCTACCGTAAGCAAAACCAGTAACAAGCATTATTGTCAGTGTGGAAAAGAATTATCTCTAAAGGCGACTGATAGTGTGATATTATAGTAGGATGGAAAAATTAAATTAAAAAAATGATCAATATATAATGGTCTCTTGAGTATTTTACTCGGAATTACTAGCTAATGTAACAATTTTTACTATTTATAGTGGATTATTTTGTTCTTTGGAGTTTGGACCTATGAGTTTTTATTCAGAGGATTTTTGATTTAGCAACATTTTGAGTGTGTTTGGTATGATGGAAAATGTTTTCCTATTTTCTCTTGTTTGGTTGGAAAATATTTTTCATAACAACTTATTTTTCTCAATTTGAGGGAAAATGACTTTCCTCATGAGCCAAGAGAAGTCATTTTCCAGAAAATAACAAATGTGATTTACGACTCCACCCCCATCCCTCTTCCCCACCCCAACAACACTCATATTCACATGACTCAAAAAATTCACGTTTATAAAAAATTTACATTACTCAGAAATATTTTTCACTGTGCTTTGTTTCAATTTTTCACTGCTCAAAATAAAAAATAGTGAAGCCCAAATTTTTTTCATTTTCAATGTTCGTTGAATGTATTGTTATTTTCATATGCATAGAGGAAGACTTACCTATGTTACTTTTGCTAATTGCATATTTCATTTTGTCATCGATGTAATTTGTTTCACGAGATTGAATAAGTTTGTCGTTCCGTTATATTTCTATTGATTGTAGTATCTTGAGATTGTCCCGACAAAATATTGAAAAATGTCTCATATATTTGTTAATTAATAGTTGCTTAAATTTAGTGATTCTAATATTTTAGTATTAGATATTAATATTATTTGTTATGCTTTACGAATTGTTGAGTTGTGAGAGACATTGATATACTAGTTAACAGTTAATAGTATTTTCTAAAAAAAAATAAAATTTCACTCACCAATCAAACACTAGAAAATATTTTTCTAAAAAATAGTCTCTATTCACCAACCAAACATCATAAAATATTTTTCGAAAAATATTTTTCACTCACCAACTAAACATGAGAAAATAAGTAGAAAACCAACTTATTTTCCACGAAAACATTTTCCATGAAAAGTATTTTCCATCATACCAAACACACTCAAATCTTTGGTGTACTTGGTACTCTTTTTATCACCGTTGATTATTCTATCTTAGACTTAAATATTTTATTTTATTGTTACACGATGTTAAATTAATCAGAAATGAGGGCAAAGTTTTTTCTTTTAGTTTCTCATATAATATTTGGTATTCGCATTACTTTTCCGATTAATTCAAATTTACGCTACATAAAATTCGTTAAAGAATTGAAGGAGAAAAACCTATACGTATTCTGCAAGTTTAGCAGCAAAGTTCTGATTAATCAATGTCAGATTCAAGATTTAAGTTTTATAATGTATATGAATTCAACATTTAAGATTCTTAGTATTGAACCATTGATATCTTTAACAAAATTCTGAGCTCATATCTATTACTTCCTCCGTTTCGGAATAAATGAATTGTTGGGGTATTTATTAGTATTACAAAATAAGTGAATCCTTGAATTTTTTTCTGAAATTACCCTTATGATTTGACAAGCAAAAGAGACTGTACCTTTTTTTTTTTTTTGGGTAAAAGAGACTTCAAGGGTAAAAATGGAAATTTATGTTAAATTTATATCTTTGATACTTTTTTCTTAATCTGTGTGCCAAAATCCAACAATTCATTTATTTCAAAACGAAGGGAGTATTTTATTTCATTTTTATTACTTTTTACATATAAATTTATACTTGCATCCAAATGACTTTATCGTGAAGAAAAATCAATAAAAATAAATACTAAAATGACTTTAATAAAGGTAAACCCGTAAACACAACAAAGTCTTTTCTAATTTTAAAAACTTTCTGCTCGATCAAACTATGCCACATAAATTAAAACGAATGAAGTAATCTCTCGTCCATCTTTACTTATCCATTATATTAAAAATTGATACTCTCTCCGTCTTAAATTACCTATCCCAAATTAAGATGACATATTGATTAAGAAAAATAATTAATAACATGCTTAGTTTACCATATTACCCCTATTAAATGATGTTTACAATTTAATTTGAAGAAAAAATAATTAATGCAAAGGGTAAAACATGAAGAAAATTTTTTTTGTCTTGTCTTGATTAATGAAAAAATACAAGTAAAATAGAAAATCAAATTAAAAAATTTGAGACGGAAGGAGCATCAAACACTACTTATAATTTGAAAAATTAATGAATAATTTATAATTTTTTTAATCTATTTTATTCTTAGTTATTAGTTATGGTCATCACCTAATATATTTCTCAAACTATTAAATTTATTATATTTAAAGAATGTTGTTTCTTAATTTACGTGTCAAATTAATAGTAGAAAAGAGTAGTTAATTTAGCCATTTTCTTGTTTAAAAATGAATAATAATTTATTTTTTTTATATATAAAAAAAAGAAAATCTAGCAACAGTTACAAAAAAAAAGAAAAAGTAAAGACAACTTTTGGTATAGTGTGTCAGTGAAACAAAAATAACTGTCTTTTTATCTTTGGAAATCTATCATAACGTTAACATCAATGCATGTATCCACGTCATCCTAAGTACCCGAATCCATATCCGTACTCTTAACCCGTATTCGTACTGTACCTTCGTACGGGTTTCCACGTCACCACACAAACCTATTTCTCCATTCGGATCCTCCGAACCCGACCCGTAACACCCTTCCTCCCTTCCCTTTGAATAATAATACTTTCTCATTTTATTAAACCGATTTTTCTTTTTAGTTCGTATCAAAGAAGATTTTTAACCATCATCTCATTTTATGTAAGGCCCTTTCATTTTCAATCGTCCAAACAAGATTTTTGTAATTGTCTCATTTTTACAAGACACTTTTGTCTTTTTAATTCGTTCTTAAATAAGATTTTCATGATTTGTCTTATTTTACGTGATAAACTTTTCTTTTTAGTCTGTTATGTATTAATTTTTTATATCCACTTATTTTAAGTTGCATCCTTTTCTATTTAGTTTGTCAAAGTAAGTTTTTTTCTTTTTTTACCTTCTCATTTTACATTACATCCTTTTTTATTTAGTCTGCCAAAATAAATTTTTTATAATCGTCTCATTTGACGTTGCATTCTTTTCTATTTAGTCTGTCGAAACAAAATCTTTATGATCATCTCATTTAACATTCCATCCTTTTCTTTTTAGTTTATGAAAATAAGATTTTTATGATGGTTTCATCGTAAGTGACATTTTTTTCTTCTTAATTTGTCCAAACAAAATTTTCATAATTGTCTCATTTTAAATCAATCATTTCTTCTTCATATATTTCAAACAAGATGTTCACTTATCAACTCATTTACCTGACATTTTTTCTTTTTTAGTCATTCCAAATATATTTCTTTTTCAAAATCATCTCCTTTTACTTTTCACTCTATTCCTATTTTACTTTTTACACTTTCCTTTTTAGTTCGTTTTAAGTAAAGTTTGTATCAAAAAAGAGCTAATCATTTCGTTTTCAAAGTAAGTTCACTCTCAAACGGAGATTTTGTTTTCCGATCACATTTTTGTGATTTTCCGGCGAGTCTCCGATGACCGGCGGTGGTCAGAAATGTTACTCAGTGAATCCTAACGATTACAAGCTTCTAGAAGAAGTTGGCTATGGAGCAAGTGCAACTGTTTATAGAACGATCTATTTACCTTCCAATGAAGTTGTTGCTCTTAAATGCTTGGATCTCGATCGCTGTAACAGCAATCTGGTTCGTTCTTCTTAATTAATTTCTATTTATTCAGCTGTAAATAGTTGATTTTTGAGGTTATTAAACAAAAAATTAGTTGTATATATGTTGTTTAAGTATGTTGAATTGAATTTGAATGTGAATTGACTTGATTTTTGAGGTTATTAAACCAGAAATGAGATGTATTTATGTTGTTTAAGTATGTGGAGTTGAATTTGAATGTGAATTGACTTGATTTTTGAGGTTATTAAACAGAAAATGAGATGTATTTATGTTGTTTAAGTATGTGGAATTGAATTTGAATGTGAATTGACTTGATTTTTGAGGTTATTAAACCAGAAATGAGATGTATTTATGTTGTTTAAGTATGTGGAATTGAGTTTGAATGTGAATTGACTTGATTTGACTACGAGGTAGAATCGATCCTACAGTTCGAAATTCGAATAAATTTTAAAGAGTGTATCTTGGATCTGCCTTTGAATTTTTAGCACTACTAAAAAGATAACTTTTTTCCATGGAAATTTCGCGCGGAAAAATGTTCAGTGGCTATTATTTCCTGTTTATGCAGATATATTGATTGAATTAGTGAGAAATGAAGAAAAAATAGTAGTGTTTTCGCATGAAAAAATTAGGTAGCTTTCCAGTGTTTCGATGAGAATCTGTTTTCCACCATGTGTTTTTCCAATGAGCTGGTTCAGTGGGAACTAGGTGGGAAAATCACGTTTTTGTAATGCAAATTTTCCATTCGCGATGGGAAAAGCCTCCCATTTTCTAGTAGTGGACTCATGATTAGGAAGCTTTCTAGTGTTTCATTGAGAATCTGTCTCCAACCATGCATTTTCCAATGTGCTGTACGATGGGCAATTAGTGGGAAAATCATGTTTGTAATTCAAATTTCCATTGATACGTGGAGGGGAAAGTCGATGTTTCTATTAGTGAATTCTTGATTGGTTTGCATTTAGTCGATGTTGTGCTCTATGGATTTTGGGTAAATGGGAATAAGTATTTCGGAGTGGATTTAATGTGGTTTGGGTTGCAAATTGGGTGAGATCATAGAGTTAAGTGAAGCTTTGTTCTTATTGATTTGGGGGAGAATGAGGGCTAGACGTTTTCAGTATTCACTTTGTTTTTCTTCTTAGCTTTGCGAAAAAATTGGATCAATTTTGTAACGCGCCATTCTTGTAGTTTGCAAGCGCGTAAAGTAACAAGCTTCATTTTGTTAGATTTCCAAGTGGTAACTGCTAGCTGAATCATGAAATTTGCACGGGTGTAGTTGTCGTATTAGCTATGTGCTGGCACAGATCTGCTTTCGGAATAATATATGCGTATAGAAAATGCGCTACAACCACAACTTTGGAGCAATACGACAGATTCTGAAATTCCATTTACTAAAGTCCTCTTTCGTGAGTATACGCACAAGCATATGGAAATTCCATTTATATTTTTATTCTAATGTAGAATCTGTTCATTTTTGTGTGAAAGTTTCAATATTGTTTAAAGTTTTAAGTAAAGTGAATTTGGGTGTGCAGTAGGAGGGGGATGAGGTTAAATCACTTTGAAAGCCATTTATGGAGAAGGCGATGGAAGAAGGGGGTTGGGGGTTGGTGGGTGTGTTTGCTTTTGCAAAATAATTTTTTTAAAGTGGTTAATTCCCTTTTTGTAATTTGTTGGACAAAAAATGCCACATGTCATCAATCCATTGTCCACCTTATTTTTAACTCAAAATTCATTGTTTAAGAATTATTTAATGCACAAATGACAAATATCCGCATTTAATTCGACACTTGACACGTCATTCATGAGTGTAACACACATTATATATTTTTGTTGATTGTAAAAAAAAGTGTCAAATTGACACATTGGGACCTTACTGCGGGTGTTTAAAATGTACAAGACTACTTACTTGAGGTGTCTTACATGAAAAATTGTGCCAACTTTAGGTGGTTACTGTTGGGTTCCGCCTAATTGTAAACTTAAGTGATCATAATACAGTAGGGACGGAAATATACATATTCCCAAACTTGAGGTATCATTCGGATTAAAATTTCTACAAAATGCATTTTCCATCTTCAACTTCACAATATCATAACATGATTACTTGATTCTTTTTTCATGTTACCCTTTGTTTCTGGTTCGTATTCAGGCAAAATCTTTGTGCTATTATGTTTATAGTAATTACTTACCATTTCAAAAAAAGGAAAAAAATACTTGATCCTCTTTATGATATATTGCTAGTTAGCTTCTATCTACTCTACTTTCGCTGTTGACATTTTGATTCTTATCCATACTCAATTATGGAACTACAATTGGACCTTCTCCTTGTAACACTTAAAATCTATTGCTTGGTACGAAAGTGCAAAAAAGGGTATGCCCTTGTTACACTTGGACAGTAATTTCTTGCAAAATTACTGCTGGTGGAATTGCTGTTTATATGTATGCATTGGCAGATAATCACTCTACCCAGGATTTTCGCCCATTCTTTTCTTGTTTTGGGTGGGGAGGTTTGGAGATGTACGGGTTACAGTGTAATTGTGTGTTTATGCAAAGTATTGGAGTTGTTGATTATCCTTAGTTGGATAATGCTTTCAAAGAACTCCAACTGGGCTAAATTACCTTTTTTTTACAAGTTTTGTTGTTTTAAAGTTAAAACGAAGCGTGCCAAATTTCAACTTCTATTTACAACTGCAGATGAAAAGTCCTAATGAGATTGGTTTGATGCATTCTTTCATACAGAGATTTCCTTTCCATCATCTTAAGAAATAGATTGCTTGATGTATGTGGTATTTAACTTTAAACTTTTGCATTCCATGTCACGGCAACAACCATATATTTTTCCTTTGGAGACTTGATACCCTCCCCCTACCAAAAGGAAAGAGAAGATTGTCAGATTTTCTATAACTTGAGATTTGGTTCTTTGTTGTTGCACACTCCTAGTGCTTTTCATTTACTGACTATCTAATTAAATAAAAAACCAATTTTGGAAAATACGCATTTTGCCTTTTTGAGTAAACTCTACGAAGGAAGTCTTCTTATGGTTTGTAGTTAGAGTATCATGTTCAAACAATCTCGTAGAAATTACAATTCTATTTTGTATTAGTTTGTTTCTATACGTTTCCGAAAACTAATTATACTTTTTCACAGGATGATATTCGCAGGGAAGCTCAAACAATGAGTTTAATCGGCCATCCAAATTTAATAAAGGCATTTTGTTCATTCGTTGTTGATCACTACCTTTGGGTGGTGATGCCCTACATGGCTGAGGGTTCTTGTCTGCACCTCATGAAGATAGCATATCCAGATGGATTTGAGGAGGCTGTTATTGGTTCTATCTTGAAAGAAACTCTTAAGGCTTTGGAATATCTCCATCAACATGGGCATATTCATCGAGATGTTAAGGTTTTTATTGGAACTAATGTTCCCTTCTGATGCCGATTCTTCAACTGCTGATATTCGAGTTTTCTCTGACATTTGGTGTCACTCCAGGCTGGGAATATATTGCTGGACACTAATGGGGAAGTGAAGCTCGCCGACTTTGGTGTTTCTGCATGCATGTTTGATAGTGGTGATAGGCAGCGCTCTAGGAATACCTTTACAGGAACTCCATGCTGGTCAGTATATAAGCATCTACTGCTGGATTTTCCATCCGTCTTTGTTTCTTTGGATGTCTTTTGTTTTTCTCATTGTATTTCAACTGACTTTGTAGGATGGCACCAGAAGTTTTGCAGCCTGGTACTGGATATGATTTCAAGTGAGTTTCTTGTCACTAACTTGGTGTTGTAGCACCACACAAGTTTTGCATACCTTGTTAAGATGTGATATTGAACATTGATCATAAAACATTTGTGTGGATATGTCTACATTTATGATTTCAGAGAGCATTTCTGATAATTACCAGGACTGATTTACATTTTTAAGAGGCATGACTTTTTCATCATCCATTTACAGGGCTGACATTTGGTCATTTGGAATAACTGCCTTAGAGTTGGCTCATGGTCATGCACCATTTTCAAAGTACCCTCCATTGAAGGTATATAGTCATTTTCAAGAGCGTTCGAGAACAATAATTAGGTATATGGTGGATAATATGGAAAGAAAGAAACTCTAGATATTTTGAGGATAGTAGTAGTCCTACTCAGAAGTTAGGACGGATCACGTTTGTCTCTTCTATTTTGGTGGAAAAAACATGCTGGAAGAAATAGGAGAAGTGTAAGTTTTCATTAGGTGCCCCCTGGCCCCTTACACTTTTGTTTGTAAAAATCACATCTCAACCTCTTTTGTAGCTGAGTTTTACTGTTAATACTAGCTTAGCTATGTGCTTGTATATGTATTACATGAACTTAGTGGCTGTGGTTTTCCGGTGCTAGGTTCTGCTGATGACTATGAACAGTGCTCCTCCTGGACTTGATTATGACCGTGATAAGAAATTCTCAAAGGTAATTTTTTTAGTTTCCCTGGTTGGATATATTTTGATGAGATATTGCTCTAGAGTATGGTTCAGTGCTTGTTTCTTTTCATGTACGAAATCCAAAACTTTTTATTTCTTTAACAGTCCTTCAAGGAAATGGTTGCAATGTGCTTGGTGAAAGATCAAACTAAAAGGCCAACTGCTGAAAAATTGTTGAAACACATTTTTTTCAAAAAAGTTAAGCCTCCGGAGCTTTCTGTAAAGAAACTGTTCGCCGACTTACCATCGCTGTGGAAACGAGTAAAAACCCTCCAGGTATCTCATACTAGGTCTGTTCTAAGGTTTTCCATGTTTAGTATCATTTAACTTTCTCTTCATGAAACTACTGCAGGATAAAGATGCTGCACAACTAGCCTTGAAGAAAATGCCTTCATCCGAGCAGGAAGCAATATCACAGGTTTGAGGCAATTGTTTTTTTCAAGGAAGTGCTTGAAGCAATTTTAATAGATGGCATTTTGTTGTGTCATGTTGTGCTCAACTTCCCAAAAAGGGGAGATTTGCTACTTTTATGATCGTTTTCAAGCTCTGTTTAAGGTTTTCTTCAGTTACCATCTTTATTACTACACTTTACTTTAGCCAAAAGGCCGAGAAAGGCACTCTTCAGTTCCCTGCATTTATTTATTGTCTGAAGCTGATTTTCTATTTTTTTGCTATATGTTCTTGCCTGAAATGGTTGCATATGTGCATTCTGCCGAAGCTTGGGGGAATTCTTGACATAAATAGCTAAGATTTTTTTTTTCTGGTGGTTTGCTTTTGCTGACTAGTAACTTTGGCTTATAATTTTTTAAATTCTCTATCAATGTCATCTAAATTTGAATATAGACAAGTTGGTTGACTCCCTTGGTATTTGTTCTGTTCTAATATCTTGTGTGCTCTTTTCAGAGTGAATACCAACGAGGTGTTAGTGCCTGGAACTTTGATCTGGAGGATTTAAAGTTTCAAGCTTCAATGGTATGTACCTGAAAAGACATCGCTAAAGTGATAGAGATAATTTCAACTGTTCTTTGTGTTTTTTTCCTGAACTCAGAGAAGACCGACTTCACTTTCCCTGTGGTAGGTGCAAGATGATGATGAAATATCGGAGATTAGGGAAGAAGATGAAGGCATGAAGTCTTATATGAATTACAAGGTCCTTAGCAATATTATTTTATGCAGTTTTGAGATATATCTTTTTCTTGTATTTATCAGAAAAACTTTTTGAGTTATATTTTCAAGTTATTCATCTGCAATAAATAATAATACATTCTATTACTTAGATTTTTAAGGATCTAATTTAGCTCCTAGCACCTCATGGCATGAGAATGTTTGTAAATTGGCAGGAGAATTCAGTTTCTGCTCTAAATGCTGGAAAATCATCGTTAAAACAAGATATCGTTTCCAGGTATATTACACTATTTCTTTTCAGTTATTGTAGAAAGTACCCTTTTATCTTTTTTGATCAACTAGTACCCTTTTATCTACTCCATGTTACGCAGTTACAAAGAATTGCAAGTCAGTCACTTGTAATTTATGAATTGTAGAAGATATACCGACCCCAAACCCCACTTGTGGGATTACACTGGGCTCGAAGAAATACCAAGGTGTTTGCTGAAGTGTTTTTAATGAGAAATAAGGAAATCTGATTATAGTTTGAATGTCAAGTACTAATGAGCTTGAGTTCTTAAGCTTAGCAAAGTGAACTGCAAGCCAGCCACTTGTAATTACAAATCGTAGAAGAAATACCAGGTTAGTTTCTAAAGTTTTGTAGCATTAATTAGCAGCGAGGAAATCCGATCGTGGTTTGAATTTCCAAGTACTAAAGCACTCGAGCTCTTTTAAGTTTAATAAAGTGAGTCCATAAACGATGAGCGTTTCCATTAAAAGTCTGTTCTAGGGGTTCATTTCTTAAATTGTCAAGAATAGTTATTTTTCCCAAAGCTAGCATAAGCTTGTCAGTCTCCAGGAGAAAATATAAAAAAGTTTTTTTCAGAACATTAAATATAATAGATTGGGTATCATATGAGAAACACTACCATTTTTGTATATATCATCATAAGTCAATCAATTTTTATCGAATTTTCCCTCAATACTTTCTGTTTCAGTGAGCAAGGAAGTGTTGGTGAAGTGACTTTAGCTGAATGCCAGAGAAAGAAGGGAGAAAACTTGGAATGTAATAAACTGGATTCCGACCGTCAGGAGGAAGGCGGACTTAGGAAGAATTCATCAAAACCCGAGCTTCCATCCCTTACCTCAGACAAAGACGCCGTGCAAGCTAAGAGTAAATGTCAAACAGCAAAAGCTTGTCGAAGTCAGAGTGGACCACTTACGCCAGGTGTTGAGCTAAGTCATTCGGCATCAGAAAGATCTAGCAACTTTGAAAGGTCTTATACTGTTTTGTTTAATCTACTGTATCATGTTTTGCGCCAAGGCAATTTGAAATCTGATGATTCAGGAACAAATAGTTGTTTCTATCAATTCATGTGATCAGCTGTTATGCTGAATGAAATTTATCAAAATTACCTTGCACCTGAAGTTCTCCGAACAATAAGCTCGAAATTGTCAGTTATATTTTGAAATTAAAAAAATAAGAATACCAACAGATAAGAATTCACAGTCTATGTTTAGTGCTTTGGTAACTTCTTATCGAGGCTGATCTTGAGACTAGGGATTAGTTCAATAGGATGTTATCCGTTGTGTTTACTCACTGGTTTTTGCGTAGCGAAGTATGATAAATTGTTAATTTGTTGGGCCAATGGTATTAGATGAATTTTATTTTCACCTTTTGCTACGTTTTATTTATATGAGAACCTTGCCTCATGTAACTTGTGCTTGTGCAACAGAAGTAAGGTTGAAAACCAACAAGCGGAAAAAACTCATCAAGTACGAAAAGCACCCAGCTTTAGTGGCCCTCTAATGCTTCCAAACCGAGCTTCATTAAATAGTAAATCAGCACCAATTAACTCATCTGGGGGTAATAATGCATTTCACACAAGTTCTTTTACTAAAATTGTTTTATTGTGTATTGTAGCGGTAGTCTGTGTCCAGTCACATGTCAACTGAAGCTGGACTTTGCTTTCTGCTAATAATTATTATTTCCTCTCCAGGATTCAAAGATTCTTTGGATGACAAGTCCGTGGCCAACTTGGTTCAAATAAAAGGGAGGTTTTCGGTAACATCAGAAAATGTTGATTTCCTGAAGGTATGTCATTTCTGTTAAAACAATATTTATGCTAGGATATTGCATCATGTACAGTTCCTCGGCAATTTTGTCAAGTAAGATGTGTAGTATTGTCTTTTATTTTAACAAAGGAAAATCTACTTTCCGTGCTATCTTTGACGTAAGATCCATGTGAACCCAGGGGTCACAATTGAGGAAGACTGCAAGTGTTGGAGACTGGATATTGGAATCTAAACTGATGGTTTGTGAATTGGTCCTTTCTTTAGAAACCGCAGCTAATTGATATGAGAAAATAAAGAACTTCCCTTCCCCATATCAAAGCTCCGTTTTTCTTAAACAAGTTAAAACAAAATAGAAGAAGAAAAAGAATTATTGGATCTAATGGTGTGATTATTGCTCATTAATTTTCAGCCTCCCAGTCGAATACCAAAGGAGCTTGCCCTTGATAATATTCCTGCCTCAGTTCTGATGCCTCACCTGCAAAATCTTTTGCAACAGACATCAATCCAACAGGTAATGTTTCAAGTTTATGGTAGGAATATAAGACTACTTCCTCACTAGGTCTTCCCTTTAATTAAAAAAACAGAAGAATAAGAAGTCCCTTGTCCATTTTTGTTTTTGCTTTTTTGGTCTTATGATTTCTACCGTTCGTATTACTAGGACCTAATCGTGAATCTGTTGAGTAGCTTGCAACTATCTGAGGCAGGAGATGGTGAGTAAACATCTAAAGATATGTCTGATCTTATTGAGTAGAGATCATGTGTTCTAATGGCAATATGGCCTCTGCAATAATCTTAATTTCTTGGTTTATCTCAGGTTCGCAACATGGAAAATCATCTCCACAGAGTGTTGCAGAGAATAATGGAAGTGTAAGTACATATGTCTGCATTTTACAATATGCTTTTCAGAAGATTTTGTAGAATCTGTGCGCCCTTTAAAACTGAAAACGCTGAAATTGACTTCTTTTAAGTTAATTAAAGCTCATGCTTAAGATTTTCCATCTCATGTCGCAGTACAGCAACACTATCCAGTAGTTAGTTCTCTCCTAAAAACTTTGTTTTCTAGATACGTCTTATCTCGTGCTTTTAAACTGTATTCCCATGAACATACCCAAGGATAAGCTCCTAAATGTTTGGAGAAATTTCACTCACGACGTATACTATTCAATGCAACAAACTGCCTGGTAATTTGTCAGGTGTGACTCGTACTATCTTTCCCGCCCTTGTCATCTTATTAGAGTTGTTTTACCCCTTGAAGTATTCATTTTAAGTACCTTTGAAGTAGTTCATTTATTGTCACATTCATTTTCGTCAAGATTTCAGAGTTTCATCTATTTTACAGGTTGATGCAGCTGTTTCTGAGAGGGAGCGGTTTCTGCTACTCAAAATATCCGAGCTTCAAGCTAGGTGAGCTAGCTGTGGACTTAGGGGTGGGCGTTCGGTCGGTTCGGTCTGATTGTTTAATATTGGTTCGGTTTATTGGTTTTCGAATTGACAAAAATGACATCCGTAACCAAACCGAAATAAATTCGGTTTGGTTCGGTTTTTACAAATTCGGTTCGGTTATTTCGGATTTTTATTTCAGTTTGAAATATTAAAGTAGTTAGCCTTTTTTTTTTCACAACTGAGCATTTAAAATTGATTGGTTTTTTTAGAAAAATTATTTTTTTCAAACCTGTTTTTCATTCCCAAATATAAATAACTATAAATAAATGAAACGAAATGAAATTATCATAAGCTTAACATAATACATAACGCCATTAATCATTACATATAATATAATTTTGCATAAATAATCTACAAAACAACACAAAACTCATAAAAATAGTTTATGAAACAACATACTTTCTGCATAAATAGTTCATAAAATAGTCCAAAGTCACCAAAATAGTCCATAAAATATTTGAGTCACTAAAACAATCCATATAATATTATATATATATATAATAAAATATATATATTATTTATTTACTTATAAAATTTCAGTTTTTCGGTTTAACCGAATTTTTTTTTTACAAACCGAACCGAAAAATCGAAATTTTAAAATTACAAATTGAATCCGATCCGAAAAACCGAAAAATCGAAACCAAAATTAAATTTCGATTTGATTTTTTGGTTTAAACCAAAATATGCCCACTCCTAGTGGACTCAGATTACTTTGCCGTCATGCTTCTACAGACCTTTGCTTAAAACCATCTTACCTCAATTGTGCAGGATGAGTAGCTTGACAGATGAATTAACTAATGAAAAGCTTAAATACATGCAGGTGAATACCTAATCGATTTCTTTTATGCTAATATATCTGTTTTCAACATAATTTAATTCATGGAAAATAAACTTCAACCACAAATAAAAATATGAAAAAACAATAGTTTTATTGATAAATGATAGGGGTACAAATCTGTTCCTCCCTTGATTTTCTCCGTAATTCGAGGGCCGTCAGTAGCATATTTCTCGAATGTATGAAGATTTGGATATGAATTTCTCCGTAATTCGAGGGCCGTTAGTGGCGTATTTTTCGAACGGAGGAATATTTGGATTTGATCTCCATGAAAGGAGGGTTTGTCTTCTTGATATATTTGATTATCAAGAAGAGAGGGTTTTGATCTTTATGAATATCCCATGAATTTATTGGGACTTTTCAGATCTTTGATCTCTTTGTAAATATCCCGTGAATTTGTGGGATACTAAGGATATTTGCTCCCTTTATATCGTAGCCATCAAGCTAGATTTAGGGTGAACTTTAACCAAAATTGAACTCTTTTTGAAGAGTCCACAAAATTTCAATGCGTAGAATATCATCTAACTTTTCGAGTGCATTTAAAAGATTGAAATAAACTACAAGAGAGAGAGAGACAATGAAGTAAATTCCATCACGGTTTGGATTTCCAATTGCTTCCTCTCTCCACAAACCTCCAAATGAAAAGTTGAATGAAAAATTTCTTCACAGTATCTTATTTGCGGTTGTCATTTCATAACATGATTTTCTACTGCTGCCATACCAGTTGCAACAGCGGCTAAATTCCATGTCGTCAAGTCAGGGGGAAGATTGGGACAGGAGAGAATCGTAATCTTGATGCTGAAACATCACTTTGAAGTATAAACAACATGTACATTCAGGTTTCCGTTTGATGTTTACTGCTGCCAGAGTTTTGACTTCTTTTATCCAAGTTGAACGCGTAACTCAGACACATTTTTTTCAGTTTGTAGATCGAGTTATATATAGGACGGAGCAGAGTTCACTATTCGTGTGGCCGGAAAAAACTCATCGATGAATAGAAGCTCAATGGATGAATACACAAAATCATTACTTTGTATAGCATTTCTTTATTTATTTGGCAAGTGCTAGCTGAAATCCATGTCTCCAGTGCCAGAGGTTTATTTTCTTCATTACATAAAATCGTAATTACAAAAATCTCTTTTTTTACGGGTTCTCTACATAACTCAATATTCCAATTCCTACGCTTAATGCTTGCACAAAAAATGCCTATAATCAAGGAACTTCAATCAAGCGGTTTTCAAGTTCGAATTTACACACGTTTGCTCAATGTTAACTTTCAAACTCCATTAACATTCTTCTTCAATTTTGTTTTGGAGGTTAGTAAAATTTTTCAATTTTATTAAATCAAAAAAGGCCATGAAGTTAAAAAAAGGTCGTCGGTGAATTTTCAAGGAAGAAAAAAAAAAAAAAGATACATTACGACCTCGTCTTTCTAAGATACAGTGTTTTATGTTTGAATCTGTTTATTTTTTTCAATTTTCGTGAAATCATCCATTATAAAGAATTTTTGTTTAATCTTCGATGATATTTCATTACCGATGACATGACCCTAGATAAAAAGTTGTGGAGAAGGCGGATTAGGGAAGAAAGTTATTATGAGTTCAGGTTGTGATATCTTTTGTTGTATTACTTGGTGGATCTTGTATATGATATTTCTGGATATGTTGATTTGTATTGTATCTTGTTCTTTTATTATTTCTTGGTAGGAATATACTGAATATGTTGCTATTGATGATGATGATATTTTATTATTTTAATAAAGGCGAATTTAAAATTTCAATTTTATAAGATATTATATCAAAAAAAATTTAAGACGAGGTGATTGTTAGTTTTAGCATACAGTTTGAACTCAACTAGTAAAGTAGATCTACTATACTATATATATATCCTATTCAGATCAATCAACCCAACACTTTTGACACCAAAATGTCAACCATGCCAACTCTTTCTCCCCTTTCTTCTTCTTCTTCATCTCTTTTAACTCTTCGTAGATCCTTAACTTCCACTTTCCCAAATTACCCTTCCTCCCATCCATTATTCCCCAAATTCCCAAAACCCTTAACCCTCAAAACTCTAATCCCCAATTTCAAATTCTCCTCCGCCGCCACCACCGCCGCCGCCGCCACCAAAACCCCCAAATCCCTCAAAACTCGGCTGAAAAATAACGAAACTCTCTACGGCATCTTCCTCCTCAGCTTCTCCCCTACCATCGCCGAAATCTCCGGACTTTCCGGGTACGATTTCGCCGTTGTTGATATGGAGCACGGCCCCGGAGGTATCTCCGATGCATTAAATTGTCTACGCGCATTAGCGGTTAGTGGTACTCCAGCAATTCTACGTGTTCCGGAATCTTCCGAACCTTGGGCTAAGAAAGCACTCGATCTCGGCCCGGATGGGATCATGTTTCCAATGATAGACAGCCCGAAATCAGCCCGAAAAGCTGTGTCGTACTGTCGCTTCCCGCCTAATGGAATACGAGGATCAGCTCATACAGTTGTTCGAGCTTCGGGGTATGGAATTGATGAAGGGTATTTGAGTAATTACGCCGATGAGCTATTGATAATGTGTCAAGTGGAGAGCGTTGACGGGGTGAAGAAGATTGAAGAAATCGCGGAAGTTGAAGGGGTTGATTGTATTCAAATGGGACCATTGGATTTGAGTGCGAGTTTAGGGTATTTATGGGATCCAGGGAATAAGAAGGTAAGGGAGATGATGAATGTAGCTGAAAAGGGAGTGTTGAAGAAGAAACCAAACAACGGCGGCGCGTATTTATCTGGATTTGCAATGCCACATGATAGTCCTGAGAATTTGAAATCGAGAGGGTATCATATGGTTTCGGGAGCAGTGGATGTTGCGATTTTTAGGAATGCGGCCGTGGAGGATGTGAAGAAGTTCAAGAAGTGTTTGGTTGAAGGAGCTGACGATCAGAACGATGATAAAGATGGTGATGAGAAGTACTGGAGTGAGTAAAAATTCGAACTTTGTTCGATTTCGTGGTAGATTTTCGAAGTGTTTTGTTATGCTTTTTGTTGATTATGAGTCTTGTGATTAGTGTCAAACTTTCGAATTTGAGCTACTTATGCAATAGAGCCTTTTTTCTTCGTTTTGAGCAAAACTTTGATTGATTCTTTAGCTGATTTTTCGTTGTTAGTTGCTATATTTTCTTCACTGTTTCTGTCTTCTTTGTACGTGGATTTGCTGCACTTGAGCCGAGTTTCTTAGTGGTAAGGTATGCGTCTCCAGACCTCACTTGTGGGATTTCACCAAGTATGTTGTATTAGTTGTTGAAAATTGAAATCAGATGACTTGTTAGCTAGTCTAATTCTAGGTCCTCGTTGGAGAATTTTCGGTATGTTGATCAGTCTCAGCATGATAGGTTGCATCTTTTTTATACTAATGTATAGTACTTTAGAAGAAGGGGAGCCTTGGAGTAACTGGTAAAGTTGATGCCATGAGGTCACGGGTTCAAGCCTTGGAAACAGCCTCTGGTAGAAATGCAAGGTAAGACTGCGTGCAATACACCCTTGTGGTGGAGCCCTTCCCCGAATACCGCGCATAGCGGTAGCTTTAGTGCACCGAGCTGTCCTTTTTTTAGTACTTTAGAACAGCTGCCGTGGAAGATTAAGAAGTTCAATATGACTATGGTGATGATCTGAATGTGATAATCATCAAAAGGATCGTAAAGTTGGTGAACAGAAATACTGAAGTGAACAATTTTTCAAAAAAATTATGTGTTAGTATACACCAAAAGCTCTAATTATTGCTTCACTAGGCTGTTTGACATGGACCCGCCATCCACCATCACCCGCTCCACACACGGTCGGGGATCGGGGTGCCGCTTGTCGATTTTTGATTCAAATCACGGCCACATCTCGGGCCAACACAGACAACCGTGGGCTAACAACCACCGATTTAAAAGAGTATGCAGAAGTTTTTATAAAGATATATGAGCAAAATACTAAAAATTGAGACTTTTTCTTCGATTTTTGGTGTGCATTATCCTATGAGTTGAGGGGTGATTCCATGCGTCCAAATGGTTTCAATGAAGTTTCTTGGCTCACCCCTAACGACCTATTAAATGAATCGTGTTGATTTGGAGCGTCTGCAGATGTCTTTTTAAAGATATATGAGAAAGATACTTACAATTAAGATTTTTTTTAATTCTTAGTGTGCGTTAGGCTATGAATTGAGGGGTGAGTGCGGGCATCCAAATGGTTTTGGGTGAAACTTCTTGGACGCACCGCTGATGACCAATTAAATAGATCATGTTGATTTGAAGGGGTCTGCGGATTTTTTTTTTTTTTTTTTTAATAAATATGAGCAAAATACTAAAAATTGAGATGTTTTTTCTTCGATTCATTTTGTGTATGTGTATTAGCCTATGAATCGAGGGGTGAGTGCGGGCGCCCAAATAGTTTTGGTGAAACTTCTTGAACACACCCAAGACGTCCTATTAAATAGGTCGTGTTAATTTGGAGGGGTCTGTAGAGGTATTTCTTTCCAAAAGATATATGAGCAAAATACTAAAAATTGAGATTAAATATACTGTGTTAATTTGAAGGGACGTGCAAAAGTTTTATTAAATATATATGAGATTAATACTAAAAATTGATGTTCTTTTTTTTTTTTTTTTTTTTTTTTTTAAATTTTTTGCGTGTGTATTAACCTATGGATTGATGGTTGCTGCGAGCGTACGGATGTGTTTTGGGTGAATATGACCTATTAAATGGATCGTGTTAAATTTTAAAAATTCTATTTAAAACATTGAAATTGACATTCACATCTGCCTTCCCTCACGATTTTTTGAGCTAAAGAAGAATGAAAATTGCATATTGAATTAAGGAAAAGTGTCGATAGCATGGGATGAAAGCCATTCTTTTAGAAAATTGGCCCGACCAAAATGCCTATCGTTAACAATCCTAATCGAGGTACGAAAGTCGTTCAATATAAATAAAGATTATGTAAGATTAAAAGGTCAACCAAAAATATGAAGTAAAAGGAGATAGAAAAAAGTAGTTGTAAATTGGTGAAAGTTTAAACCTTCATAACTTTACGCTCAAATATCCGTTTGAGGCGATTTTTTTTTTGAATTTGCGTATTTTTTTGGGATCTATGTGGACAAACCGCCGGTCGAGCCAATTTTCCCAAAACAGCCTTTTATACCATTCATTCGGCACTATTCCCCAATTCGGTACGCAATTTTCATTCTTCTTTAGGCAAAAATTTGATGAAAAGTAAACGATCTAAAGATAAAAATAGCATGGTAAGGCGGATGTGAATGTCGATTTCGATATTTGAAAGTCAATTTTCTAAAATTCAGTGTGCTATAGCCCACAGTTTTTGGGGTGGGCTCGGGGGCCGAGCGTGATTTTGGCCGAAAATCAACCGGGCTGCCCCAGGAAGGCTGGGGAGCGGCCTAGTGTTTGCCTTTATGATTTTCGTGATGGTTTGGGTGGTCAAACGGACGAAAGGGCGCGAACGGGCTATTTTGGGGCCAAATCGATGTGCTATAGCCCATGATTATTTGGGTGGGCCTGGGACCAGGCGTGATTTTGGCTGAAAATCGATCGGGCTGCCCCAGGCAGGCTGGGGAGCGGCCTAGTATGGGCCTTTATGGTTTTCCTGGCGATTTGGGTGGTCAAACGAGCGAAACAACACCAATGGGCCATTTTGGGGCCGAATCGGTGTGCGAAAGCCCACAGCTTTTTGGGTGGGCCCAGGGGCCTGGCGTGATTTTGGTCGAAAATCGATCGGGTTGCCCCAGGTAGGCTGAGGAGCGACCTACTGTGGGCCTTTATTATTTTAGTGGCGATTTGGGTGGTCAAACAGGCGAAACGGCGCGAACGGGCCATTTTGGGGCCAAATTAGTGTGCTATATAGCCAGTGGTTTTTGGGGTGGACCCAGGGGTCAATCGTGATTTTGTCCAAAAATTGATCGGACTTCCCCAAGCAGTCTGGGGAGCGGTCTAGTGTGGGCCTTTATGGTTTTTGTGGAGGTTTGGGTGGTCAAACGGAAGAAATGACGGGAATGGGCCATTTTGGGGCCAAATCGGTGTGCTATATAGCCTACGGTTTTTAGGGTGGGCTCGGGGGCCGGGTATAATTTTGGCCAAAAATCGGTCGGGTTGCCCCAAGCAGGCTGGGCAGTAGCCTAGTGTGGGCCATTATGGTTTTCGTGACGGTTTGGATGGTTAAACGAGCGAAACAACGTGAACGGGCCATTTTGGGGCTAAATTGATATGCTACGCCCTGTTATAGCCCACAATTTCGGGGGCGGGCCTGGGGTTCGGGCGTGCTGTGGGATGAAAATCGATCGGGGCGTGCCAGGGAGGCTGGAAATTATCCCAATATGGTCTGTTTAAATTTTTATGGCCATTTGGGTGGACAAATGGGCGAAAGCCCACGGTTTCGAGTGTGGGACCGGGGTTCGGGTGTGGTGTAGGCCAAAAATCGATGGAGGCGTGTCAGGGAGGTTAGGGATCGTCCCAGTGTGGTCCGTTTAATTTATCGTGGCCATTTAGGTGGATAAACGGGCGAAACGGCGCAAGCGGGGCATTTTCGGGCCAAATTAGTGTGCTATAGCCCACAGTTTCGACGGTGGGCCTGGGGTTTGGGCATGGTGTGAGCCAAAAATCGATGGGGGCGTGCCAAGGAGGTTAGATATCATCCCAATGTGGTCCGTTTAATTTATCGTGGCCATTTGGGTGGACAAACGGGCGAAACGGCGCGAACGGGGCATTTTTGGGACAAATCGGTGTGCTATAGCCCACAGATTTGGGGGTAGGCCCGGGGTCCGGGCGTGGTGGGCCAAAAATCGATGGGGGCATGCCAGAAAGGTTGGAGATCATCCCAATGTAGTCCGTTTAATTTATCGTAGCCATTTGGGTCGAAAAACGGGCGAAACGGCGTGAACGGGGCATTTTCGGGCCAAATTGGTGTGCTATGGCCTACGGTTTCGGGGGTGGGCCTCGGGTCCGGGTGTGGTGTGGGCCGAAAATCGATGGGGGCATGCCAGGGAGGTTAGGTATCGTCCCAGTGTGGTCCGTTTAATTTATCATGGCTATTTGGGTGGTCAAACGGGCGAAACAACGCGAATGGAGCATTTTCGGCCAAATCGGTGTGCTATAGCTCACGGTTTCGGGGGTAGGCCCGGGGTCCGGGCGTGGTGTGGTCCGAAAGTCGACAGGGGCATGCCAGGGAGAATGGGGATCGTCCTAGTATGGTTCGTTTAATTTATCGTGGCCATTTGGGTGGACAAACGGGCGAAAATGCGCGAACGAGGCATTTTTGAACCAAATCGGTGTGTTATAGCCCATGGTTTCGGGGGTGGGCTCAGGGTTCGGGCGTGGTGTGGGCCGAAAATCGATGGGGGTGTGCTAGGGAGGTTGGGGATCGTCCCAGTGTGCTCCGTTTAATTTATCGTGCCCATTTGGGTGTACAAACGGGCGAAACGGTAAGAACGAAACATTTTCGAGCCAACTTCGTGTGTTATAGCCCACGGTTTTGGGTGTGGGGTCGGGATCCTGGTGTGGTGCGGGCAAAAAATTGACGGGGCCATGCTAGGGAGGTTGGGGATTGTCCCAGTGTGGTCAGTTTAATTTATTGTGGCTATTTGGGTGGACAAATCGGCAAAACGGTGCGAACGGGGCATTTTTCGGGTCAAATTGGTGTGATATAGCCCACGGTTTTGGGGGTGGGACTGGGGTTCGGGCATTGTGCAGGCCAAAAATTGACCGGGGCGTGCAAGGGAGATTGGGGATCGTCCCAGTGTGGTCCGTTTAATTTATCGTGGCTATTTGGGTGGATAAATAAGCGAAACGGCGCGAACGGGGC
The DNA here is from genome assembly GCA_030864225.1 of Capsicum baccatum var. pendulum. NCBI lineage: Eukaryota > Viridiplantae > Streptophyta > Magnoliopsida > Solanales > Solanaceae > Capsicum > Capsicum baccatum. The sequence goes on from CM061557.1 coordinate 13,118,392, forward strand.
ATTTTTGAGCCAAATCGGGGTGGTATAGCCCACGGTTTCGGTTGTGGGCCTGGGGTCTGGGTGTGGTTTGTGACAAAAATCAACAGGGACGTTCCAGGAAGGTTGAGGATCGTCCCAGTGTGGTTCGTTTAATTTATCGTGGCTATTTGGTCTAGCAAATGGGTGAAACGGCGCGAACGGGGCATTTTTGGGCCAAATCGGTGTGCTATAGCCTACGGTTTCGGGGGTGGGCCCGGGGTCCGGGCGTGGTGTGGGCCGAAAATCGACGAGGGCGTGCCAAGGAGGTTGGGGATCGTCCCAGTATGGTCCGCTTAATTTATTGTGGCCATTTGGGTTGACAAACGAGCGAAACGGCGCGAACGAGGCATTTTTAGGCCAAATCTGTGTGCTATAGCCTATGATTTTGGGGGTAAGCTCGGGGTTCGGGCATGGTGTGGGCCAAAAATCGACAGGGGCGTGCCAGAGAGGTTGGGGATCGTCCCAGTGTGGTCTGTTTAATTTATCATGGCCATTTGGTGGACAAATGGGAGAAACGGCGCGATGGGGCATTTTTGGGCCAAATCGGTGTGCTATAGCCCACGGTTTCGAGGGTGGGCCTGAGGTCCGGGCGTGGGGTAGGCCAAAAATCGATGGGGGCATGCCAGGGAGGTTGGGGATAGTCCCAGTGTGGTCCGTTTAATTTATCGTGGCCATTTGGGTGGACAAATATGCGAAACGGCGCAAACGAGTTTTTTTTTGAGCCAAATCGGTGTGCTATAGCCTATGGTTTCGGGGGTGGGCCTGGGGTCTGGGCGTAGTGTGGGCCTAAAATCGGCGGGGGCGTGTCAGGGAGGTTGGGGATCATCCTAATGTGGTCCGTTCAATTTATCTTGCCCATTTGGGTGGACAAACGGGCGAAACGGTGCGATCGGGACATTTTCGGGCCAAATCGGTGTACTATAGCCCACAGATTCGGGGGTAGGCCTGGGGTCCAGGCGTGGTGTGGGCTGAAAATCGACGGGGGCGTGCTAGGAAGGTTGGGGATCATCCCAGTGTAGTTCGTTTAATTTATCGTGGCAATTTGGGTCGACAAACGGGTGAAAATACGTGAACGGGGTATTTTCGGGCCAAATCGGTGTGGTATATCCTACGGTTTTGGGGATGAGCCTAGGGTCCGAGTGTGGTGTGGTCCGAAAATCGACGGGGGCGTGCCAGGGAGGTTAGGTATCGTCCCAGTGTGGTCCGTTTAATATATCATGGCTATTTGGGTGGTCAAACGGGCAAAACAACGCGAACGGGGCATTTTTCGGCCAAATCGATGTGCTATAGCTTGCGGTTTTGGGGGTGGGCCCGAGGTCCGGGCGTGGTGTGGGCCAAAAATCGATGGGGTTGTTCTAAGGAGGTTGGGAATCGTCCCAATGTAGTCCGTTTAATTTATCTTGGTCATTTGGGTGGACAAACGAGCAAAATGACACAAACGAAAAATTTTCGGACCAAATCGTGTGCTATAGCCCACGGTTTCGTGGGTTGATCGGGGTCTGGGTGTGGTGTGGGCCAAAAATCGAAGGGGGCGTGCCATGGAGGTTGGGGATCGTCCCAGTGTAGTTCCTTTAATTTATCGTGGCCATTTGGGTGGACAAATGGGCAAAACGGCGCAAACAAGACATTTTTGGGATAAATCGGTGTGCTATAGCCTATGGTTTCTGTAACACCCCGTACTTAATTACGTGCATTAACCATTGTTATATGTGTTGGAGTATATGTATTGATCCTAAGTTAGGTATATATGAGTATTGATTATTTTGAGATGGTTTCAAGTGTATAGTTTGATTATATGTGTATAGGAATCGACCTTATTTATACCGGAAGTTGCCCGTCGATGTTTTCATACGAAGGTTATTGAATAAGCTTTCCGACGATATAAAGATTTTCAAAAACGGATAAGTTTCGGATATAAGCGAGCACGTTCAAAACTATAAAACGGTGGCCGGGTTGTGAACAGTAAAATTGCAGGAAAATTTTCAGTTTTTGGGTCAACTTTGAACGATCATAACTCCCTCAATATAATGAACTGGGAGAGCTACCATTGGTTTCATCCAAATTCAACATCTACGTAAGGAGTTATACGCGGTTTACTTCAGCCTCTCAAAACAGATTTTTAGGGTCAAATTCAAATGATTATAACTCCTTGTACAGGACTAACTGGGTGGCCTAATTTATATGAAATGAAAGAACTTTGAATTATCTTTACAATGATACCAATTTCACCCAAATCCGATATCGGAGCAAAGAGTTATGGTCTATCTACTTCAGCTTGTCAAAACAGTCCACCGAGGACATATTTGACATTATTTAAATTTTAAGGGCACTTTGGTCATTTTCTATGGTATTATGGACGGGAATATGTGTATATATACATGTATATGAGTTCAAAAACTCATATTCATCATCAATTATAGGAAACAACAAACCCTATCCTAATTTTCAACTCTAATTATCTTGTGATTCAACCGTGGAAAGTCTAAATTGATTCCGTAGTTGTGTTCATCGTCTCAAGGGCTTCGAGAAGCACCCCTTATTTGTGCCAACAGGACTTCAAAACCCAAAGGGCCATTCTATTGTAAGGATGTAAATTATGTTGGTGTTATTTATATGGATATGTATATATATATATATATGCATGTGAGCATAAGAAGTATGTTATTTGATTGTTGTTGAAAGATGATTGGAAATGATGTTGGATCATTCTTGTGCATGGTTGGATTATGTTGAATTGTGAAGGGATGATGTGGTATTGATGATATGGTATTGAAGTGATGATTATATATATATATACACATAAAACTATTGTTCAAGTTGGTTTTTGGAATGCTTTGCAAATATTGGTTGTATGGAATTATGGAAGAGAATTGTGGTGTTGGGTTGCTAATACTAGATGCCAAATATTTCATTGTAGATAAGTGATTTGTAAAGGCGGGGAGTTGTGTTGAATTGGTATCCGAATCTACAACGAGGTATGTAAAGCATACTCTAACGATGTTCTTTGGCATGAAAACACCAATGTTCCATAAAGTAAGATTCCGATGGTTATCCAAACACATGTATTGTTCTACATTACCAATGAAGTTGTTTCCATTCTATAAAGTGTCAAAATGTTTCATTGATATACCAAGAGGCTCCTATTTCATTGTTGTGATATTGATGATTCTGAAACATACTGTTGATGTACCAATGAGTCCTTATTACATCGTTATTGTATAGAAGGTCTATTACTTGATTCCTATTGATGTATCATTGTTCCAAAGGTACTATATTGGCATGAACACTAATGTAATAATCTCAAAAGCTTTTGAACTAAGTTATTGGAAAAATCTCTTATGTGTTACTTGATATACGTGTGGGTGGTATCCCAGGGGCATAAGCCTAGCATGGGTCGATCCCAATTGATATGTACTGGGGGCAGCCTAATGGTCACAGTACGGTACAGTATTGATTATTGTTAGGTGGTTGGAGGTTCGGGAGGAGGAGGTAATGGCGAATAATAATTGTAAAGAATGAAATGAACGAATGTATACCGTTCCACAAATGTGTTTGTATTCAAGAACCCAATTCAGATTAATAATAATGTACATGATCCTAAAAGTGTTTATGAAGTGTGGTTCACTTCTATTATGATTTATTCACATGTGTATGATTTTCTTGATCCCTCATATCACATATGATTATTTACAGCTTTACATACTCAGTACATATTTCGTACTGACGTCCCTCACGGGGGACCTGCATTTCATGCTGCAGGATCAGGTACTTCAGCTCATTCACAGCATAGATAGGAGCCAGGTCATACAGCTGTTGTTGGTGAGCTCCAGTTTGCTTCGGAGCTTTTCGAGTCGGTTTCTTATATTTTGTTATTGTACAGGAGTCATGTGTGGGCGGGGGTTCGTCCCGACCCTAGTTATGTCATGTATATCCTAGAGGCTTTGTAGACATAAAGAAGGGTAAAGTCATGGAAGTTTATATAGTGATGTTATATTCGTATATGGGGTGGCCCCGACGGCCAAGTATTATATATATATGTATATATATTTGTGCGTGTTGTGCTGATACAGGTAATTAGACCCTTTTATATGCAGCGAAGTGCTGCCCAAATTTTTGGTGACATGTAAGTGAAAGTACAGGTATTTGAACGGGTTCTCCCGGGCCTTCTCGGCTTCGGGTGCCAGTCCGGCCCGATGGGATTTTGGGCCGTGACAAAAGTGGTATCAGAGCGGTTCGTCCTAGTGAGTCTACAAAACCGTGTCTACGTAGAGTCTTGTTTATCGGTGTGTTGTGCACCACATCTATAAACAGGAGGCTATGGACATTTAGGAATTGTTTCTTTTCTTCATGTCTTAGATCGTGCGATAGAGCTTATATTGTATATGAAGTCATAGTTGACCACTGAGTCAGTTTGTTTCTCTTATTATAGTAATGATGCCGGTTACCAGAAGCAAGAATACCGGTAAGCAAGTAGATGTGGCTGCCGGAGAGGGGACTAGTAAGTCACCCACTATACCAGCTAATCAAAGTGAGGCTTCAGCTGAGCATGCATCAGAAACTTCCCCCAGTCCAGAAGAAATAAGGGGGAGGAGAACTATATCCCTAGAGCCACCTATTAATGTTGTTGATCAAGATCTTAGAAATGCAGTGCAACTTTTGACTCGTATAGTTGCTGGGCAAGTCCAAGGGCAAGCCATTCCTGTCGCGGGTTCTAGCAGTACTGATAGGGCGGCTAGTCTTCGGACGCAAGATTTTCTTAAGATGGATCCGCCTACTTTTACCGGATCCGATCTTAACGAAGATCCGCAGGACTTTATTGATCAAATCCAAAGGGCCCTAGAGGTGATGCATGTATCGGGCAGAGAGACAGTGGAGTTAGCCGCGTATAGATTCAAAGGTGAGGCTATATATTGGTATGAAGATTGGAAACGGTCGAGGGGCATTGATGCACCCCCAGCTACTTGGAAAGAGTTCAAAGAGGCATTTATTGATCATTATCTTCCATATGAGGCTCGTCAGGCCCGTGCGGATCAGTTCTTAAATCTTCGGCAGGGTAATACAAGTGTGAGGGAGTATAGTCTTCGATTTAATTCCTTGTCCAGATATTCTCCTAATGTTATAGCTACTATGGATGACAGAGTTCATCGGTATGTGAACGGATTGGATCCGTATTTGGTTAGGGATTGTACTATTGCTGCGCTGAATAAAGATATGGATATAGCTAGGATCCAAGCATTTGCACAGAAAATGGAAGATCAGAGGCAGAGAAGAAGAACGCAGGAATTTGAAAGCGGATCTTCTAAGAGGTCTAGATCTACAAGGCAGTTTATGGCTCCACAGGGAGGTTTTAGACCTCAATTTTCTGCTAGACCACCTAGGCCATTATTTTCTTATTCTGCAGCTAGTGCTCCACCACAGCATCAGGGGTTCAGAGGCAGTCAAATTGGGCAAAGAAGTGAGGGTCATAGTTCGCGATCAGTGGGTTATCATGGGCAAGGGAATATGATCCAACTGAGACATCCTCGAGAGCCATGTAATAAATGTGGAAGGAATCATATGGGCGCATGTCGAATGGGAACAAATGTTTGTTATTGGTGCGGTATGACGGGGCATATGATGAGAGAATGCCCACGAAGGGGCGCAGGTGGTGTAGCACGACCTTCGGGATCAGCTGTTGCATCATCGTCACTGGTATCTTATTCTGGTAGAGGCGCACGACCCGTGGGTCACGCTAGAAACGAAACAAGAGTCGCCAGTTCCAGCGGGACTCAGAATCGCACTTATGCTTTAGCGGATCGACAGAATCTAGAGGCTTCCCCAGATGTGGTTACAGGTACGTTGTCCATATTTTCATTTGATGTATATGCTCTAATTGATCCCGGTTCTACGTTATCATATGTTACTTCTTTGGTTGCTGGAAAGTTCAGCCGTTGGAAGTGTCTACCCCGGTTGGGGAATCTATTATTGCTAGAAGAGTTTATAAAGATTGTGTAGTAACTGTGTGTGGTCGAGACACGATGGCTAATCTCGTGGAACTAGAAATGGTAGATTTTGATGTTATAATGGGTATGGATTGGTTGGCGTCTTGTTATGCCAAAATTGACTATTGTACAAAAAAGATGTATTTACATTTTCCGAATGAAGCAGTTATTGAATGGCAAGGTAAGATCGGCGCACCAAGAGGTAGATTTATTTCTTATTTCAAAGCAAGAAAAATGATTTCCAAGGGATACCTATATCATTTAGTTAGAGTAAGGGATACAGAAGCGGAGCCACCAACTCTTCACGTTGTTCCGGTGGTAAATGAATTTCCTGATGTATTTCCTGAAGATCTTCTAGGTTTGCCTCCTGAACGAGAAGTAGAGTTTGGTATTGATGTAATTCCAGGCACCCAACCAATCTCCATTCCTCCATATAGAATGGCCCCAGCAGAATTGCGAGAATTGAAAGAGCAATTGAAAGATTTGCTTGAGAAGGGATTCATAAGGCCTAGTATGTCCCCCTGGGGAACACCAGTGTTATTTGTGCGCAAAAAGGATGGCTCGCTGAGGATGTGTATTGATTATTGGCAATTGAATAAGGTGACTATTAAGAATAAATATCCTCTCCCAAGAATTGATGATTTATTTGATCAGTTACAGGGCGCCAAGTGCTTTTCTAAGATTGATTTGAGGTCAGGTTACCACCAAGTGAGGGTCAAAGAAAAAGATATACCCAAAACAGCTTTCCGAACAAGGTATGGTCATTATGAGTTTCTAGTTATGTCATTTGGGCTAACAAATGCACCTGTAGCTTTTATGGATTTGATGAATAGGGTGTTTAAGCCATTCCTGGATGTATTTGTGATAGTTTTTATAGATGATATTCTAGTTTATTCTAGATCAGAAGAGGACCATGCCAATCACTTACGACAGACATTGCAGACTCTTCGTGATTGTAAGCTTTATGCAAAGTTCTCTAAATGTGAGTTTTGGTTAAAGTCGGTGGCATTTTTGGGTCATATTGTATCTAGTGAAGGGATAAAGGTTGATGCTCAAAAGATAGAAGATGTGAAGAACTGGCCAAGGCCCACAACGCCGACGGAGATTCGTAGTTTTCTCGGGTTTGCCGGTTATTATAGGAGGTTTGTTAAAGACTTTTCTTCTATTTCAGCACCTTTAACCAAGCTAACGCATAAAGCATCCAAGTTCCAATGGAATGATACGTGTGAGGAGAGTTTCCAAGAATTGAAAAATAAGTTGACTTCTACACCTGTGTTGGTACTTCCAGAAGGTACAGAAGGGTATACAGTGTATTGTGATGCTTCTAGAATTGGTTTAGGATGTGTATTGATGCAGCATGGTAAAGTAATAGCATATGCTTCTAGTCAATTGCGGCCACATGAGAAAAATTATCCTACACACGATCTTGAGCTGGCAGCGGTTATCTTTGCTTTAAAAATATGGCGCCACTATTTATATGGGGTTCATGTTGATATATATACTGATCACAAGAGCTTACAATATATTTTCAGTCAGAAGGATCTAAATCTGAGGCAGCGAAGGTGGATGGAACTATTAAAACATTATGATATCGATATTTTGTATCATCCAGGGAAAGCGAATATAGTAGCTGATGCGTTAAGTTGTAAGGCTATGATGATGCCTATAGAAAGGCAAGGGATGGTTAAAGATCTTCACCAGTTAGCTAGTTTAGGAGTTCACCTTCTTGAAACTCCGGACAAAGAGCTTATCGTACATAATGCTGCGGAATCTTCATTAGTAGCTGAAGTGAAAGAGAAGCAATATGCAGATCCTATTTTATTACAGCTTAAGGAGAACGTTCAGAGTGGTGCAACCAAGGCATTTGAGCTTACGCGAGAAGGAGTACTTCAGTCCCAAAACCGATTGTGTGTGCCGGATGTAGACGGGCTAAGAAAGAAGATTATGACAGAGGCACATTTTTCAAGGTATTCGATTCATCCAGGATCAACCAAAATGTATCAAGATTTGAAAGATATGTATTGGTGGAATGACATGAAAAGGAACATCCCAGAATTTGTAGCTGAATGTCCAAATTGCCAACGAGTTAAAGTGGAACATCAAAAGCCCGGAGGCTATATGCAATGCATAGATCTTCCAACTTGGAAGTGGGACATGATCAACATGGATTTTGTTACAGGTTTGCCTCGTACAGGTCGAAAATTTGATTCTATATGGGTGATTGTGGATAGGCTTACTAAATCCGCACATTTCTTACCCGTTAAGACCACTTACACAGTTGAAGAATATTCGAAGCTGTATGTTAAGGAAATAGTCCGATTACATGGAGTGCCAACTTCTATTATATCAGATTGGGGAACTCAATTTACTGCAAACTTTTGAAAGTCTTTCCAACGGAGTTTGGGAACACAAGTGAATCTGAGTACAGCTTTTCACCCTCAGACGGATGGACAAGCAGAGCGCACCATTCAAACACTTGAAGATATGCTACGAGCATGTGTTATAGATTTTAAAGGCAGCTGGGATGATCATTTACCTCTTATTGAGTTTGCCTACAATAATAGCTATCATTCAAGTATCAAAATGGCACCATATGAAGCTTTATATGGGAGGAAGTGTAGATCACCAATAGGATGGTTCGAAGCGGGTGAAACTCTTATGTTCGGACCGGATCTTGTGTATCAAGCCATAGAAAAAGTCAAGGTGATTCAACAACGGTTGAAAACAGCCCAAAGTCGACATAAGTCATATGCGGATAGTAGAAGAAGAGGGCTAGAGTTTTCGTTAGGCGATTGGGTATTTTTGAAGGTATCGCCAATGAAAGGGGTGATGAGATTTGGCAAGAAAGGAAAGTTGAGTCCACGATATATAGGCCCGTATAAGATTATTCGAAGATGTGGGCAAGTTGCTTATGAATTAGAGCTACCCCAGGAACTCTCATCAGTGCATCCAGTATTTCATGTATCGATGCTTCGAAAGTGCATCGGAGATCCGTCCCTTATTACTTCTACTGAAGATGTGCAAGTAACAGAAGATCTTACCTACGAGGAGATGCCTGTTGCTATATTAGATCGTCAAGTTAAGAAGATGAGAAATAAAGAAGTAGCATCGGTGAAAGTACTTTGGAGAAATCAACAAAGAGAAGAGATTACATGGGAAGCGGAGGAAGCAATGAAATTGAAATACCCTTATTTGTTCAAAGATGAAAAAGAAGTGAAAGGAGTGGAACTGGGACACTAACAAGTAAGTTTTTACATATGCATAACATCTATATGATGACGTGAATATCAATTATGAATTCGAACTTGTTTCGGCTAAATAACTACATTCACATTCGAGGACGAATGTCCTTAAGGGGGGAAGGATGTAACACCCCGTACTTAATTACGTGCATTAGCCATTGTTATATGTGTTGGAGTATATATATTGATCCTAAGTTAGGTATATATGAGTATTGATTATTTTGAGATAGTTTCAAGTGTATAGTTTGATTAAATGTGTATAGGAATCGACCTTATTTATACTGGAATTTGCCCGTCGATGTTTCCATACGAAGGTTATTGAATAAGCTTTCCGACGATATAAAGATTTTCAAAAACGGATAAGTTTCGGATATAAGCGAGCACGTTCGAAACTATAAAACGGTGGCCGGGATGTGAACAGTAAAATTGCAGGAAAATTTCCAGTTTTTGGGTCAACTTTGAACGATCATAACTCCCTCAATATAATGAACTGGGCGAGCTACCACATATCAAAAGAAAGATCTTTGAGTATTATTTCTAATGAAATTGGTTTCATCCAAATTCAACATCTGAGTAAGGAGTTATACTCGTTCTACTTCAGCCTCTCAAAACAGATTTTTGTGAACAGTAAATTAGCAGGAAAATACTGAGGCCTGCCAGTTTTTTGGGTCAACTTTGAACGATCATAACTCCCTCAATATAATGAACTGGGAGAGCTACCATATATCAAAAGAAATATCTTTGAGTCTTGTTTCCAATTCAATTGGTTTCATCCAAATTCAACATCTACGTAAGGAGTTATACGCGGTTTACTTCAGCCTCTCAAAACAGATTTTTAGGGTCAACTTCAAATGATTATAACTCCTTGTACAGGACTAACTGGGTGGCCTAATTTATATGAAATTAAAGAACTTTGAATTATATTTACAATGATACCAATTTCACCGAAATCCGATATCGGAGCAAAGAGTTATGGTCTATCTACTTCAGCTTGTCAAAACAGTCCACCGGAGGACATATTTGACATTATTTAAATTTTAAGGGCACTTTGGTCATTTTCTATGGTATTATGGACGGGAATATGTTATATATACATGTATATGAGTTCAAAAACTCATATTCATCATCAATTATAGGAAACAACAAACCCTATCCTAATTTTCAACTCTAATTATCTTGTGATTCAACCGTGGAAAGTCCAAATTGATTCCGTAGTTGTGTTCATCGTCTCAAGGGCTTCGAGAAGCACCCCTTATTTGTGCCAACAGGACTTCAAAACCCAAAGGGCCATTCTATTGTAAGGATGTAAATTATGTTGGTGTTATTTATATGGATATGTATATATATATATATATATGCATGTGAGCATAAGAAGTATGTTATTTGATTGTTGTTGAAAGATGATTGGAAATGATGTTGGATCATTCTTGTGCATGGTTGGATTATGTTGAATTGTGAAGGGATGATGTGGTATTGATGATATGGTATTGAAGTGATGATTATATATATATATACACATAAACCTATTGTTCAAGTTGGTTTTTGGAATGCTTTGCAAATATTGGTTGTATGGAATTATGGAAGAGAATTGTGGTGTTGGGTTGCTAATACTAGATGCCAAATATTTCATTGTAGATAAGTGATTTGTAAAGGCGGGAAGTTGTGTTGAATTGGTATCCGAATCTACAACGAGGTATGTAAAGCATACTCTAACGATGTTCTTTGGCATGAAAACACCAATGTTCCATAAAGTAAGATTCCGATGGTTATCCAAACACATGTATTGTTCTACATTACCAATGAAGTTGTTTCCATTCTATAAAGTGTCAAAATGTTTCATTGATATACCAAGAGGCTCCTATTTCATTGTTGTGATATTGATGATTCTGAAACATACTGTTGATGTACCAATGAGTCCTTATTACATCGTTATTGTATAGAAGGTCTATTACTTGATTCCTATTGATGTATCATTGTTCCAAAGGTACTATATTGGCATGAACACTAATGTAATAATCTCAAAAGCTTTTGAACTAAGTTATTGGAAAAATCTCTTATGTGTTACTTGATATACGTGTGGGTGGTATCCCAGGGGCATAAGCCTAGCATGGGTCGATCCCAATTGATATGTACTGGGGCAGCCTAATGGTCACAGTACGGTACAGTATTGATTATTGTTAGGTGGTTGGAGGTTCAGGAGGAGGAGGTAATGGCGAATAATAATTGTAAAGAATGAAATGAACGAATGTATACCGTTCCACAAATGTGTTTGTATTCAAGAACCCAATTCAGATTAATAATAATATACATGATCCTAAAAGTGGTTATGAAGTGTGGTTCACTTCTATTATGATTTATTCACATGTGTATGATTTTCTTGATCCCCCATATCACATATGATTATTTACAGCTTTACATACTCAGTACATATTTCGTACTGACGTTCCTCACGGGGGACCTGCATTTCATGTTGCAGGATCAGGTACTTCAGCTCATTCACAGCATAGATACGAGCCAGGTCATACAGCTGTTGTTGGTGAGCTCCAGTTTGCTTCGGAGCTTTCCGAGTCGGTTTCTTATATTTTGTTATTGTACAGGAGTCATGTGTGGGTGGGGGTTCGTCCCGACCCTAGTTATGTCATGTATATCCTAGAGGCTTTGTAGACATAAAGAAGGGTAAAGTCATGAAAGTTTATATAGTGATGTTATATTCGTATATGGGGTGGCCCCGATGGCCAAGTATTATATATATGTATATATATTTGTGCGTGTTGTGCTGATACAGGTAATTAGACCCTTTTATATGCAGCGAAGTGCTGCCCAAATTTTTGGTGACATGTAAGTGAAAGTACAGGTATTTGAACGGGTTCTCCCGGGCCTTCTCGGCTTCGGGTGCCAGTCCGGCCCGATGGGATTTTGGGCCGTGACAGTTTCGGGGGTGGCCCCGGGGTCCGGGCGTGGTGTGATCAAAAAATCGAAGGGGGCGTACCAAGGAGGTTTGGGATCGTCCCAGTGCGGTCCATTTAATTTATCGTGGCCATTTGGGTGGATAAACGGGGAAAACGGCGTGAACGAGGCATTTTCGAGCCAAATCGGTGTGCTATAGCCCATGGTTTCGGGGGTGGAACCGGGGTCCGGGCGTGATGTGGGCTGAAGATCAACGGGGGCGCTCTAGGGAGGTTGGGGATCGTCCCAGTGTGCTCCTTTTAATTTATCGTGGCCATTTGGGTGTACAAACGGACAAAACGACACGAACGGGGCATTTTCGGGCCAAATACGTGTGCTATAGCCCACAGTTTTGGGGGTGGGCCCGGGATCTGAGCGTGGTGTGGTCTAAAAGTTGATGGGGGCGTATCAGGAAGGGTGGGGATTGTCCCAGTGTGGTCCGTTTAATTTATCGTGGCCATTTGGGTGGACAAACTAGTAAAATGATGCGAATGGGGTATTTTCGGGGCAAATCGGTGTGTTATAGCCCACGGTTTCGGGGGTGAACCCGGGGTTCGGGCGTTGTGTGGGCCAAAATTCGATGGGGGCGTGCTAGGGAGGTTGAGGATCATCCCAGTGTGGTCCATTTAATTTATCGTGGCCATTTGGGTGGACAAACCAGCGAAACGGTGCGAACGGGGCATTTTCGGCCTAAATCGGTGTGCTATAGCCCATGGTTTCGGGGGTGGACCCGGGGTTCGGGCGTTATGTGGGCCAAAAATCAACGGGGTCGTGCCAAGGAGGTTAGGGATCGTCCCAGTGTGGTCCATTTAATTTATCGCGGCCATTTGGGTGAATAAACGGGCGAAACGGTGCGAACGGGCCATTTTTTGGCTAAATCGCGGTGTTACAGACCACAGTTTCTGGTGTGGAATTAGGGGCGGGTGTGCTGTGGGTCGAAAATCGACGGAGGCGTTCCAGGGAGGTTGGGGATCGTCCCAATGTGGTCCGTTTAATTTATCGTGGTTGTTTTAGTGGGCAATCGTGTGAACGATGCGAACGGGGCATTTTCGGGGCAAATCGGTGTGCTATATCCTACGATTTCAAGGGTGGGCCCTGATACGCCCAAATTCCAACTCTCGTTAGAAAGTGCAAGCGGTCGCTGTCAAATATAGAACTCAACTGGGTTGGGTGTCGAATCCCACAGGGAATACTATGATCACTAAGTATTGCGATTATTATTAGACTGTTGATCGAAGGTTCCAAGGTAAGGGGGGTTTGGTTTAAGTGCACAATAATATTATCAGTGTAATGATGAGATGATATGTGTAATTATATTTGATCACAGAGAATGACAAGTTAGGGTTATGTCCACCTTGTAGCTTCTACTTCTCTATTAACTATGAGTAATATGGATTTTATACATGCATGCACTTATAGAGAGACGTATTCTAATTCTAAATCCAAGTGTTTTTCAACCATCAAGGATTTATTCACCTTAGTTCTCTCGAATCCAAAGTGTACAATCAATTGTACGAACTCTCCAAGAAGTTAATCCTGCTAAGGCATTAACGTGTAAAATAGAGGTTGGAAACCCTATTTTCTTGTCACACTCTCTTTTCCAAACAGTAACTTTTCTATCGAACAAGTTATTGCTATAATGGCGCATTACCTATTTTTGCAACCACGAGAATTCAATCAAAATGAAGAGAGTAATGATATAAGTGGCGTGACACATCATAAATTCAAAAACCCATAGCAATAGAGAGTATACTACAAGGTTTTCATAACCCTAACAAATAAGCTTAGCTACTCATGAATAAAACAGAAATCAACATAGAAATATTCATCATACCAAAACTTAGAATGATCTTGGTGATGAAGATAACTAGCGAAATTTAGAGAGAAACACGTTTCTCTCCCTCTGTCCTCAAGCTATGCTGCTATTCTTTGTTTTCAAAATAATACAGAATCTAAATAAATCCCTAAAAATTCAGCAATACTGCTTTTAATAACATCCTTCTCTAATAAATTGCTACTGCATCCTTAACTATTTAAAAATAATGAGTTTGCCCGGAAATAAGTTCCCATATATCACATTCAGTCCAAAAGCTACTTTCCTTTTTATGTGAAGTTTTCCTTTGCTGTCCACAGGCCCCCAAAGTGCTGAAATCTTCCTCATTAGTACCTGAAAAGCATGCTAATCACATAGGTCAGCTCACTTAACTAAAAATAGACTAAAAGTGCAAGAATTATGTATTTTATCCTCAAAACTTAGCTAAAACATGGGTAAGTTATGGTGCTTAGACGTATAAATACGCCCAACATCACCACCCCACACTTAAAGCTTTGTTTGTCCTCGAACAAAATAGTACATCCATGCAAATACCTAACTAAACTTCATAAGAGCAACACAAAATTTTCAACAAGACATACACGACAATTATTAACAAAGAGTAGATTTCTTGATCATTACTAGAAACAACTTACCCTCCAACATAGACTCATTAAGTTGGTTAATTCGTATACACAAGTTAAGCCAAAAGAAATCATATAAAACAATCCAACAATCATCAACCATGTGCGCTCACAAAATATTACCCATAATCACTCATAGTTTTGCATTTTTCAGAAATATGGGTATAAGAACTTGCTTGCTCTCACTCTGACAAAGAATTCTTAGATTACAACTGATGATCATATGCTTGCCCTTAGTGTAATGCTCCACTAATATCAGAATGCTAAGGTTAGGATCAAATAGGTCTTTACGGGTTGTAAAGTAGGCTAAATGGACGGGTAGGACTATTTTGGCCAGAAATGGTGACTATGCTCCCTAAGCGCTTTAATACACTACATTATGCCATTTACACTAACTTTTAACAACCACTCTACCCTTCTTCACCCATTTTGTTACTCAATTAAAAACACTATGATGGGAATTATACAACCCTTTTTTTTATTTTTTTATTTATATTATATATATATTTTTTATTTTTATTAAGCATCCCTATGATAGCCACCCTCGATCACAATATTTTCATGTACCAATAACTAAACTTTGGGGCATCACTTTCACCATTTTCCACTTATTTTGCCACACTCTTTACTCAACTTGATTCTACAATTTAAAGCGCTTAGGAGCTTTTGGATCAAATTATGGTCTTTTCAAAAAAATGGATTAGGCTACATATGAGGTTGCCAAAGAAAATAGCTAAAGGCTCTAAGGGTGTTCACTAGGACAATGTACAAAGGTAGGTAAAAAGAAGATAAACAAAATCAGGGCTGCCAAAAAAATGCCTAAATCATCTCCTAAACTCACAATCTCTATTTGGCTTCACACACACACTAGGCAAGTTCTAGCATCAGTCGCAGCAAAGAATATACAATAACCTTACACACACATGGCACATGGTCAACTTAATTAAGAGCATTATAGATTCTTGACCCAATAGATAAATGAATTAAACCACAAGCAATTATCACAGAATGAGTCACGACTTAGAGCCTAAATATTTTAATAGTAGTGATTCAGCACAAACTCCTATTATAATGCCATGCCGTCTATAAGAACAATTTCATGCAAAAATCTGACTAATTACAACTAACTAACTACGACTAAATCAAAACAACTATAGAATAAATGCGGGCAAGCAGTACGCAACACAGCAGACAAGGAAATCCGCAGACATATACCCGTACCCCACACTTATACGGAACACACTGCCCTTAGTGTAAATAAATAAGCAAAAACCTGGTTAATCAGACTCCTCCTCTACATCCGGGGTCATACCCCCTGTGTCAGAATCATCATCATCAGAGTTGTCCTCCACATCAGAGTCTAGTAGCTGGTGATCATCATTTGTCGGCACATCATCATCTAGAGGTTCTTCAAAATTTACCCCCACTCCACACATAGCCCGAGCATTCTCATTAAGTGGGTAGTATAGTCCAACTGCCGAAGCTATGCATCAGTCGGCACACGACCCTCATTCATCATAGTGAACCTAGTCATGCCATACAAATGGCGAAAAAAACTCTCATCTAGAGCATGTCTCTCAGCAGTGGTAAGGTTGATGCCTTGACCAGTTTCTGGATCTTTGATTTTCGTGAGATCTACCTTCTTCGGGTTATGTGACAACTTATGGTCTGCTGGCTCCTCCTCAATGTGCTCTTTCCTTAAGATTGCAGTCAATAAATTGCCGAAAATGAAATGGGACCTTTTGTGCACCCTTGCTTTTTGCATCGACATTCGTATAACTGCACCAATGTTGATGGGAACATTTGTCATTAGAGCATATACCAAGCAGACTCGATCACGCATGACCTTAGTGTATTGTGTCCTAGGAATCAAGCAGGAGTTGACTATTCTTAACCATATGCGAGCTTCTCTGTTCAAACAAGCATATGGGTAAGTATTGTGACGACCATTTATCTTTGTCACGAGTCCACCGGATCATGGACCTTGATCCACACAACGTATGTCTGATGGCTCTGCAAGGAGGTCTGTTGTAGAGCTCCTTGAGTGGTGATTGATCCACACTTGGAGTACCCTGGAAAGAGTTGAAGAAATCAGTGTTCAATTGCAAGACTTGCCCCCGATCTTTACTTTATTTCCCATAGTCCTTGGGGACCAGTTGGCATAAAACTCTCGAGTCAAATCAAGATTACATTCGCCCATGTCTCGGAAGATAAAGTCAAGATTTAGTGCCATAATCTTTGCCAAAATGCGAGGGCAGTTCTTTGCTAAACTTTCCTTCTGCATCAAATCCACATGTCATATTTCTTCACCTTATTGTTTCTATACCATTCCTTTCCTTCCTCCTCCAGAACCCATTTGATCCCATAATTGCGTCGAGGCACTTGAAGAGAGGAGAAATCAGCCTGGTCCTTTCTTGACCTTTTTTGACCTTTTTGTGAGGTGGATGCTTTCTCTTTTCCCTGTCGTCCTTTCAGAGCCATGTTACCTGAGATCACAATAGATTCATGTTAGTTTCATTTCAGAAAATTCACTATAATCGAACAGGAAAATAGTGATGGCACCACCCCACACTTAATTTGTTTGCACAAACTAATTTAGTGAGTGTGTTCGATTACTCAGAGTTCATCGACATACATTTAGATGGTATGTGCCAACAACATTCTTAGTGCAGTCACACTTTCAACCCTTCACTTTACATAACAATTTCTCAGTTTGTTATAGAGAAGCAGCACACAATGGTCCTGTAATCTTGACTATCATTTCCAAGTTTATTTCATTGGGGCAATGCAATCTTTGAACAAGACTACCACATAGGAATCTTATCATGGAAACAATTACACAATCTTATGCTTTTGGCTAACCATGAGCATTGCATCGATGAACGAGTCATTCACATAGTCTAGCTTACAACTCCCAAAATTATGCATTAAACTTCAATATTTCAACTCCATAGTAACAAATTATGACAGTGAATACCAATCAATACATGCCAGAGTAAAATCAAGATTACCTACGAGAATCCTTTCACTCAATGAGATGTATTTTTCAAAAATCATAACAAACTAACCATACTCTTATCACCAAGCACTACTACAAAATCTAGTTAACCATTATAAGTGTAGCACTGAAACAACTATGGAACATGAAAGAACAACTTACTTGGTGATAAAATCGTGATGAATCAGGAAGGTGAGCCTGCAGGATTAGATGAAAAAAGAGAAGGGGTTGCAGAGGGCAAGGATATGTTGGGCGGCGCTTAGGTTGAGGAAAAATGTAGTGGGGTTTAAGGGTAGAGGATATATTTAAAGGATGAGACATCGGTCGGGTTGGTCCATTCACAAATGGGTAAGTAGGCAAAAAGCATAAGTAGGCGGTGCCCTTAGGATCACCTAAGCATAAGTAGGCGACGCCTAACCTATTGCCTATGTTGGCATATGCAGCGCTAACCTATAGCCTATGTTGGCATAGGCGGCGCCTAGCCTATCGCCTATGTGAGACAGTGAGCATAGGCAATGGCATAGGCAGCGCCTAACCTATTGCCTATGTTAGCATAGGCGGCGCCTAACCTATTGCCTATGTTGGCATAGGCGGCGCCTAACCTATCGCCTATGTGAGACAGTGAGCATAGGCAATGGCATAGGCGGTGCCTAACCTATTGCCTATGTTGGCATAGGCGGCGCCTAATCTATTGCCTATGTTGGCATAGGCAGCGCCTAGCCTATTGCCTATGTTGGCATAGGCAATTGGAAAAACGGCGCATTCTTGGTCGAAAAAGGTCCATACCTCGGGGTCACAAAATAAAGTCGCACCACGAAACTTTTTCTTTGGGTCGAACCTACATAACTCGAGGCGCGACTCTAATGCAAATCATACTTGAACCTTACACATTTGACCACTCCCACTTACCTGTATTGTTCCATCATTCCTAGACTTACCACCATTGACATGACTCACTTCCAAATCAAAATTGGGTCTAATCTCCTTCTTTGTACTTCATGCACCTACACTTAATCAAAAATAACAAAAATGATGGGTTGCCTCCCATGTAGCGCTTGATTTATTGTCGCGGCACGACATAGTTATCTCGATTACTTAGACTTCATCGAGATATATGGTGGCTATATATTTTATCGAGTCGGATGGACCAATATATAGCTTCACTCTTTGGCCATTTACCTTAAAGACACCACCATCATTGTTTTCTAACTCCACTACTCCAGATGAGTAAACTTGGCTGATTCTGAATGGACCAGACCATTTAGACTTCAACTTACCTGGAAACAGCTTCAGTCTGGAGTTGAAAAGGAGTACCAAATTGCCTTTCTGAAAGTTTCGTTAGATAATCCTCTGATCATGGTATTTTTTCATCCTTTCCTTGTAAAGATCTACTCTTTCATATGCATTTAGACGGAATTAATCCATCTCATTCAGCTGTCCCAATCTCATATTTATAGCATCACCCCAGTTCAGGTTAAACTGCTTCAGTGCCCACATTGCTTTATGTTCTAGCTCAATTGGCAAGTGACAAGCCTTTCCATAAACTAGTTGGTATGGAGACATGCCAATTGGTGTTTTAAACGCGGTCCTATATGCCCATAAGGCATCGTCCAGCTTCCTGGACCAATCTTTCCTGCTGGCATTCACAGTCTTAGCAAGGATCAGCTTGATTTCCCGATTTGAAACCTCCACCTGCCCACTAGTTTGTGGGTGGTACGGTGTAGCTACCTTATGTTGCTTAACCGCATACTTTGCCAATACGGCTCTGAACAACTTGTTGCAGAAATGTGATCCTCCATCGCTTATGATGGTACGAGGTACCCCAAAATGAGAGAAGATATTTCTCTTTAAGAATGCCACAACACTCTTACCTTCATTATAAGCTAGCGCGACTGCTTCAACCCATTTGGATACATAATCCACAACAACTAAGATATATTTCATCCCAAATGAGCTCACAAATGGGCCCATGAAATCAATACCCCAAACATCGAATAACTCTACTTCAAGTATTTTGGACATGGGCATCTCATGGTGCTTTGAAATAGAACCTTGCCGCTGATACTGATCACATCTTCTTACAAAATCATAGGCATCCTTGAATAATGAAGGTCAATAGTAGCCACTTTGCAGTACTTTCTTGGCCGTCCGATCACCTGCATGGTGACCTCCAACTTAGGAAGCATGGCTTGCTTCCAGTATGCTAGGCACCTCTACATCTGGGATGCACCGCCTAATAATACCATCAGCACATCATCGAAAAAGATAAGGCTCATCCCAGAAGTAATGTTTCATATCATGCATGAACTTTTTCTTTTGATGAAAGGAGAGATGCTTAGGAATCACTTCGCTCACGACGTAGTTGGCATAATCTGCATACCACGGCAAGTTTTCCACCATAGTTGCTAGAATCTATTCGTCCGGGAATGCATCATCAATATCAAGGTCGGTATGCACTGTGTGCTCACTCTCAAGTCTAGATAGATGATCAGCTACTTGGTTTTCATAACCTTTTCTATCCTTTACCTCGAAATTGAATTCTTGAAGCAGTAACACCCACATAATTACCCTTGGCTTAGCATCCTTCTTTGCCATTAGATATCTTAGAGCCGCATGATCTGTATGAACCACTACCTTGGTTCCCAACAAGTAAGCATAGAACTTTTTGAAAGCATAAACAACCGCTAGAAGCTCTTGTTCAGTAACAGTATAGTTCTTCTGTGCTCTATTCAAGGCCTTACTCGCGTAGTAGATTGGATGAAAAAACTTTTCTTTTTTCTGACCAAGTACAGCACCCAAGGCTACACCACTTGCATTACACATAACTTCAAAAGGTAGAGACCAATCAGGTGCTATAATAATAGGGGCTTCAACTAGCTTCCCCTTGAGGCATTCAAATGCCTTTAAGCAATCTGCACCAAAGTAAAACTTTGCTTCCTTCTCCAAAAGTTTGCATAATGGGTTTGCAATCTTGGAGAAGTCCTTAATAAACCTCCGATAAAAGCCAGCATGACCGAGAAAACTACGAATCCCCTTCACAGAAATTGGAGGTGGTAGTCTATCGATAATTTCAATCTTGGCTCGATCAACTTCAATTCCCTTTTCAGAGACTTTATGCCCGAGAACAATGCCTTCTTTAACCATAAAATGACACTTCTCCCAATTTAGCACCAGATTGAATTCAACACATCGCTGTAAAGCCATACTCAGATTTGCCAAGCATGACTCAAATGACTCACCTACAACAAAAAAGTCATCCGTAAATAACTCCAAGGTGTCTTCAACCATATCAGAGAAAATGGACATCATACACCGCTGAAAAGTGGCAGGTGCATTACATAGCCCAAATGGCATTCGTTTGAATGCAAAAGTACCATATGGGCATGTGAAAGTGGTCTTCTCCTAATCTTTAGGAGCAATACAAATATGATTATATCCGGAATAACCATCCAAGAAACAGAACCATCCCTTTCCTGCCAATCGATCAAGCATTTGATCCATGAATGGCATTGTGAAGTGGTCCTTTAACGTCCATGAGTTTAGCTTTCGGTAATCCATACACACCCTCCACCCAGTGACAGGCCTGAGTGGAATTAGCTCATTCTTCTCGTTCGCTACTACTGTCATGCCCCCTTTTTTGGGCACACATTGTACACGACTCACCCATTTACTGTCTGAGATTGGATACACCACCCCTGCATCTAACCACTTTATGATTTCTTTCTTCATCACCTCTTGCATAGGTGGATTCAGACGACGCCGATGCTCAATAGTGGGTATGAAATCTTTCTCTAGCTGAATCTTGTGCATGCATATGCCAGGAGGTATATCAATTATATCAGCAATAGTCCAACCAAGAGCTCTCTTGTACCTCTTCAGAACAGAGATGAGAGCCTCTACCTGTTGTTCACCTAAATCAGCAACAATAATAACCGACAGTGTATTTCCACTACCCAAGAACGCATACCTTAGATGACTGGGTAACTCTTTCAATTCTAGCACCGGTGGCTCTTTAATGGATGGCTTCGCCGGTGTTGAAGGTCGATTCTTAAGGTCAAGGTCCAGCTTCTTGGGGGCATATGAATACGACCCCATTCCTGTCAAAGCACAGATAGCTTTTTCATACTCTTCAACATCCTCACGCTCAAAGTTCAAAAGCACAGCAGCCAATGGCTCAACAGTAAGCTGCTTATCTAAAGATAATTCTTTCTCATCCTCATAATAAACATCAACTATAGAGAACACATTCATATCTTTGGGCTGCTTCATTGATTTGCATACATCAAAATGCACCACTTCGTCATTCATCCGAAATAAAAGATCATTTGCTCGTAAATTAATAAGCACACTTCCTGTTGCGAGGAAAGGTCGACCCAAGATTATGGGCACCCCAAAATCCACCTCGCGATCCAAAATAACAAAGTCTGCAGGAAAAATAAAGGTAGAAACCTTCACTAATACATCATACAAGATACCAATAGGTCGTTTTACCGACCTATCTGCCATTACAAGCTGCATGTTGGTTGGTGTAGGATCGCCCAACCCCAACTGTCTATAGATGGCAAGTGGCATCAAATTAATGCTAGCCCCTAGATCACATAAAACCTTAGCAAAGTCTAAAGATCCAACCGTGCAAGGAATAGTGAAAGCACCTGGATCTGCCTTCTTCTGTACCAAAGACCCCATGGCAATTGCACTGCAATGATGAAAATTATCTGCCAGTTCATAGCTCGCTTCCCTTTTCTTGGTCAAAAGGTCCTTCATGAATTTGGCGTATCCTGGCATTTGCTCTAGTGCCTCCACCAAAGGCACATTTATAGTCAGCTATTTCAGCATGGTCTGAGGAAAAGGTGGTGGTGGATTTGGAAGAGCTTTCTCCACCACTTCCTTTTTATTGTGCTTCCCATTATCAATCTTTTCAGACTGCTGGCATCTAGGTGTAATATTATAAACGTTCTCATCCTGACCTTCAACTTCTACAGAATTATCATAATCTGCTTCGATAAGATTCTCCTCTATACTATCAACCACGGGCTTGCCCTTGGATAGATTTTCCAACACCTTACCACTCCTGGTTGTAATAGCCAAACATGATCCATCTTTCCTTGGATTTTGGACAGTGTCACTTGGTAAAGTGCCAGCTTTTCTTTGATTGAATACCGCTGATAGTTGACTCATTTGTTGTTCCAGCTATTTTATTGAAGTGGAATGCGAGTCAACCAATTGATTTATTGAGGACAAATTATTTTTTACCTCAGTTACTCCCGTGTTGGTTGCCTCCACTCCTTTCAATAGCTTAGCTATCATGTCCTCGATGGACATCTTCTCAGAGCTAGTTGTAGCAGATTCACAATTTTTAGGAGGGACCTACAAACCGCTCCTTTCATTCTTATTCTTCCAATTCCCTTGGTCTCGGTCCTTGTATCCAGATTTTTCATAATAGTTCCGACCTTGGTTTCCTTGGACATTGCCTCGAAAACCTCCCTAATTATTCAAGTAATTTGCTTCCTCCTCAAAATCGGAGTCATCTCTTCCCTGCGATACAACAACCTTGACCTTTTCTGTCTTTCCTGATAATAAATGCTTGGTAAGAAGGTCCATCTGCGTTTTCATGTGAGCCATATCCTGGTCACATTCCTCTTCTCTTCGCCTCTGTTCTGTCGTTATGCCACTAGATACAGTAGATCTTGCTACCTCAGAATCCCTGGTATGCCAAGCTCTACTCTGCTTTGTCATACGATCCAGCATATCACATGCCTCAATAAAAGTAAGGTCCATGAATGACCTACCCGCAGCATTATCTACCACTGGCTTAGTCACCGAGTTCAAAGCTCTATATAATATTTTCATCAAGTAGACATTGGTCATCTGATGATTTGGGCACCGCATAAGCTTCTTCTTGAATCTCTCCCATATCTCGTGGAGAGCTTCAGTTGGAAGCTGTCTGAAATTGCTTATGTCATCTCTTAATTGTGCTTTCTTGGATGGCGGAAAGAATCTTTCTAGGAAAGCTTCTTTCAGTTGCCTCCAATTAGTAATAAAGTCAGGAGTTAGCCCGTTTAACCATAGAGTTGCCTCTCCAGATAGAGACAATGGAAATAAGCGCAGCCGGATCGCATTCTATCCAACCCCTGGATTATCAAACGATTTGCATGTTGAGATAAAATTAATCAGATGCATATTCGGGTCGTCGCCTGCAAGTCCACCAAATAACCCTTTGAGTTGCAATAGCCCGATCATGGTGCTAGTGATATTGAACTTGGATCCGGGTGCCAAGAGAGGAGGAATAATAACCCCTGTGGCACCAGCCCCATCTAAGTCATCGTCATCATCATCAAAAGCAACCTGCACAGCTCGACGTTCAGGTCTCATTCTAGCTTGACGATCTCTATTGATATTCCTGTTCACTGGTGCAACCACATCATCTGCACTCCTTGGATTTAATAACTCATCATCACCCAGGTCCTCATCCTCAAGATTTGTTACCCGACCTGGGTTATCAGCATTCTGTTGATTTACTTGCGCAGCTGCCAATGCAGCTAATCTAGCCTGCTCCTGTTGAGTGGACATCCTTTCAATGTCTCGTTGTGCATCCATTCTGCCAATGAGATGTGGTTCAGGATTTATAGGTAATAATGGCTGGCCATATCTTCGTGCATTTGGCATGCAATCCACTAAACCTGAAAAAAACAAAAACAACAAACAAAAAGTAAAATTTGAGAATCGTTGACCAAAGGGTCTATTAACTATCACAAACTTAGTTGACAACCGTATTCCCCGGCAACGGCGCCAAAATTTGATACGCCTAAATTACAACTCTCGTTAAAAAGTGCAAGCGGTCGCTGTCAAATATAGAACCCAACTGGGTTGGGTGTCGAATCCCACAGGGAATACTATGATCACTAAGTATTGCGATTATTATTAGACTGTTGATCGAAGGTTCCAGGGAAAGGGGGGTTTGGTTTAAGTGCACAATAATATTATCAGTGTAACGATGAGATGATATGTGTAATTGTATTTGATCACAGAGAATGACAAGTTAGAGTTATGTCCACCTTGTAGCTTCTACTTCTCTATTAACTATGAGTAATATGGATTTTATACATGCATGCACTTATAGAGAGACGTATTCTAATTCTAAATCCAAGTGTTTTTCAACCATCAGGGATTTATTCACCTTAGTTCTCTCGAATCCAAAGTGTACAACCAATTGTACGAACTCTCCAAGAAGTTAATCTTGCTAAGGCATTAACGTGTAAAATAGAGGTTGGAAACCCTATTTTCTTGTCACACTCTCTTTTCCAAACAGTAACTTTTCTATCGAACAAGTTATTGCTATAATGGCGCATTACCTATGTTTGCAACCACGAGAATTCAATCAAAATGAAGAGAGTAATGATATAAGTGGCGTGACACATCATAAATTCAAAAACCCATTGCAATAGAGAGTATACTACAAGGTTTCCATGACCTTAACAAATAAACTTAGCTACTCATGAATAAACCGGAAATCACAATAGAAATATTCATCATACCAGGCGAAACGGTAGTTATGGTACTTAGACGTATAAATACGCCCAACATTAGGCCCAGGGTCCGGGCTTGGTGTGGGTCAAAAATTGACAGGGCGTGCCAAGGAGGTTGGGGTTAATCCAAGTGTGGTCCATTTAATTTATCATGGCCATTAGGGTGGACAAACGGGTGAAATGGCGTGAATGGGGTATTTTCAGGCCAAATCGGTGTGCTATAACCTACGGTTTCGCGGGTAGGCCTGGGGTCAAGGTGTGGTGTGGGCCGAAAATCGACGGGGGCATGTCAGGGAGGATAGGGATAGTCCCAGTGTGGTCCGTTTAATTTATCGTAGCCATTTGGGTGGACAAATGGGGCAAAATACGCGAATGAGGCATTTTCAAACCAAATCGGTGTGCTATAGCCCATGGTTTTGGGGGTGGGCTCAGGGTTCGGTCGTGGTGTGGGCCAAATATCAATGGGGGTGCACTATGGAGGTTGGGGATCGTCTTAGTGTGCTTCGTTTAATTTATTGTGGCCATTTGGGTGTACAAACAGGCAAAACAACAAGAATGGAACGTTTCCGGGCCAAATTCGTGTGCTATAGCCCACGGTTTTGAGGTGGGGCCGGGATCCTGGCGTGGTGCGGGCAAAAAATTGATGGGGCCATGCTAGGGAGGTTTGGGATCGTACCAGTATGGTCCGTTTAATTTATCGTGGCTATTTGGGTGGACAAACCAGCGAAACGATGCGAACGGGGCATTTTCGGGCCAAATCGATGTGATATAGCCCACGGTTTTGGTGGTGGGACCGGGGTTCGGGCGTTGTACGTGCAAAAAATTGATCGTGGCGTGCTATGGAGGTTGGCGATCGTCCCAGTGTGGTCCATTTAATTTATCGTGGCTATTTGGGTGGATAAACAAGCGAAAGGGCATGAACGGGGCAATTTTGAGCGAAATCGGGGTGGTATAGCCTACGGTTTCGATCGTGGGCCCGGGGTCCAGGCGTGGTTTGTGTAGAAAATCAATGGGGGCATTCCAGGAAGGTTGGGGATCGTCCCAGTGTAGTCCATTTAATTTATCGTGGCTATTTGGTCTGGCAAACGGGTGAAATAGCATGAACGGGGCATTTTCGTGCCAAATCGGTGTGCTATAGCCTACGGTTTTGGGGGTGGGCTCGGGGTTCGGGCGTGGTGTGCACCAAAAATCGACGGGGGCGTGCCAAGGAGGTTGGGGATCATCCCAGTATGGTACGCTTAATTTATTGTGGGTATTTGGGCTGACAAACATGCGAAACGGTGCGAACGAGGCATTTTTTAGCCAAATCTGTGTGCTATAGCCTATGATTTTAGGGGTGGGCCTGGGGTTCGAGCATATTGTGGGCCAAAAATCAACAGGGGCGTGCCATATAGGTTGGGGATCATCCCAGTGTGGTCGTTTTAATTTATTATGGCCATTTGGATGGACAAACGGGAGAAATCGCACGACGGGGCATTTTTGGGCCAAATCGGTGTGCTATAGCCCACAGTTTCAAGGGTGGGCCTGGGTTCCAGGCGTTGTGTAGGCGAAAAATCGATGGGGGCATGCCAGGGTGGTTGGGGATAGTCCCAGTGTGGTTCGTTTAATTTATCGTGGCCATTTGGGCGGACAAATGTGTGAAACGGCACAAACGGGGTTTTTTTGAGCTAAATCGGTGTGCTATAGCCCTTGGTTTTGGGGGTGGGCCTAGGGTATGGGCGTGGTGTATGCCCAAAATCGACGGGGGTGTGCTAGGGAGGTTGGGCATCATCCCAATTTGGTCCATTTAATTTATCTTGGCCATTTGGGTGGACGAACGGGCGAAACGACGCGAACGGGGTGCTATAGCCCACGGATTTGGGGGTAGGCCTGGGGTACGAGTGTGGTGTGGGCTAAAAATTGATGGGGGCGTGCTAGGAAGGTTGAGGATCATCCCAGTGTAGTTCGTTTAATTTATTGCGGCCATTTGGGTCGACAAACGAGCAAAAATGCGTGAACGGGGCATTTTTGGGCCAAATCGTTATGCTATAGCCTACGGTTTCAGGGGTGGGCCTGGGGTCCGGGTATGGTTTGGGCCAAAAATCGACGGGGGCGTGCCAGGGAGGTTGGGGATCATTCCAGTGTGGTTCGTTTAATTTATTGTGGCTATTTGGGTGGTCAAACGGGTGAAACGGCGAACGAGAAATTTTTGAGCCAAATCGATGTGCTATAGCCCATAGTTTTGGGGGTGGACCCGAGGTCCAGGCGTGGTGTGGGCCAAAAATCGATGGGGTTGTTCTAAGGAGGTTGGGAATCATCCCAATATGGTCCGTTTAATTTAGCTTGGTCATTTGGGTGGACAAATGTTCAAAATGGCGCGAATGGGACATTTTTGGACCAAATCGTGTGCTATAGCCCACAATTTCGTGGGTTGACCCAGGGTCTGGGCGTGGTGTAGGCCAAAAATTGAAGGGGGCGTGCCAAGGAGGTTGGGGATCGTCTCAGTATGGTTCCTTTAATTTATCGTGGCCATTTGGGTGAACAAATGGGCAAAACGGCGTAAACGGGGCATTTTCGGGCCAAATTGGTGTGCTATAGTCCACGATTTCAGGGGTGTCCCCGAGGTCCAGGCATGGTGTGATTCAAAAATCGATGGGGGCGTGCCAGGGAGGTTTGGAATCATCCCAGTGTGGTCCGTTTAATTTATCGTGGCCATTTGGGTGGACAAACGGGCAAAACTGCGCTAACGAGGCATTTTTGAGCCAAATCGGGGTGCTATAGCCCATGGTTTCAGGGGTGGACCTGGGGTCCGGGCGTCATGTGGCCTGAAAATCGACGGGGGAGCACTTGGGAGGTTGGGGATCATCCCAGTGTGCTCCGTTTAATTTATCGTGGCAATTTGAGTGGATAAACGGGAGAAACAGTGCGAGGGGGGCATTTTTTGCCTAAATCGTGGTGTTACAGGCCACGATTTTGGGCGTGGGCTCGGGGGCGTGCGTGCTATTTGTCAAAAATTGATTGAGGCATTCCAGGGAGGTTGGAGATCATCCCTGTGTGGTCTGTTTAATTTATCGTGGCTATTTTGGTGGACAAACGGGTGAACGACATGAACGGGGCATTTTTGGGGCAAATCGGTGTGCTATATCCTATGATTTCAGGGGTGGACCCAGGGTCCGGGCATTGTGTGGGCAAAAATCGACAGGGCGTGCCAAGGAGATTGGGGATCATCCAAGTGCGGTCCGTTTAATTTATCATGGCCGTTTGGGTGGATAAACGGGCGAAAAATGCGAACGAGGCATTTTTGGGCGCCCAATTTGTGTGCTATAACCCACGATTTCAGGGGTGGGCCAGAGGTCCGGGCGTGGTGTGGGCTGAAAATTGATAGGGGCATGCCAGGGAGGTTGGGTATCATCCCAGTGTGGTCCGTTTAATTTATCTTGGCCAATTGGGTTGACAAACGGGAGAAACGGCGCGATGGGATATTTTTGGGCCAATTCGGTGTGCAATAGCCCACGTTTTCAAGGGTGAGATCCGGGTCCGACGTGGTGTTGGCCAAAAATCGATGTGGGCGTGCCAGGATGGTTGAGGATCATCCTAGTGTGGTCCTTTTAATTTATCGTGGCCATTTGGGTGGACAAATAGGTGAAACGGCGCAAACGGGGTATTTTCAGGCTAAATCGGTGTGTTATATCTCACGGTTTTGGGGTGGGCATGGGGTCCGAGCGTGGGGTGGGCCGAAAATCGACGGGGGCATGCCAAGGACGTTGGGGATCGTCCCAGTATGGTCCGTTTAATTTATGTTGGCCATTTGGGTGGACAAACGGGCGACACGGTGCGAACAAGGCATTTTTGGGCCAAATCGATGTGCTATGACCCATGGTTTCGGGAGTGGGCTCGGGTTACGATCGTGGTGTGGGTCGAAATCGCTGGGGGCGTGCCAGGGAGGTTTGGAATAGTCCCTGTGTGGTCCGTTTAGTTTATCCTGGCCTTTTGGGATGACAAACGGGCGAAACAGCGGGAATGAGGTATTTTTGGGCCAAATCGGTATGCCAAAGCCTATGGTTTCGAGGGTGGGCTCGGGTTCCGAATGTGGCGTTGGCCAAAAATCGATGGGGCATGCCAGGGAGGTTAGAGATCGTCCCCATGTGGTCCGTTTAATTTATCATGTTTATTTTGTTTGACAAACTGGCGAAACGACGCAAATGGGGCATTTTCGTATCAAATCAGTGTGCTATAGCCCACGGTTTCGGTGGTGGGCCCTGGGTCCGGGCGTGGTTTGGGCCAAAAATTGACGGGGGCATGCCCGGGAGTTTGGGGATCATCCAAGTATGGTTCGTTTAATTTACCGTGGCCATTTGGGTGGAAAAACGGATGAAACGGAACAAATGGAATAGTGTCGAGCTAAATTGCTGTGCTATAACCCACGATTTTGGGGGTGGATCCGGGTGTGGTGTGGGTAAAAAATCAATGGGGGTATGCCAGGGAGGTTGGGGATCGTCCCAGTGTTGTCCGTTTAATTTATCGTCGCCATTTGGGTCAAAAACGGGCGAAACGGCGTAAACGGGGTATTTTCAGGCCAAATCGGTGTGCTATAGCCCACGATTTTGAGGGTGGGCCTGGGTCTGGGCGTGGTGTGGGCCAAAAATCGATGGGGGCGTGCCAAAGAGGTTGGGGATCGTCCCAATATGGTCTGTTTAATTTATCTTATCCATTTGGGTGGACAAATGGGCGAAACGGCGCGAACGGGGTATTTTCGGGCCAAATCGGTGTGCTATAGCCCACAGATTTGGGGGTAGGCCTGGGGTCCGAGCGTGGTGAGGGCTGAAAATCGACGGGGGCGTGATAGGAAGGTTGGGGATCATCCCAGTGTAGTTCATTTAATTTATCGTGGCCATTTGGGTTGACAAACGGGCAAAAATGCATGAACTGGGCATTTTCTGGCCAAATCGGTGTGCTATAGCCCACGGATTCGGGGGTAGGCCTGGGGTCCAAGCGTGGTGTGGGCTGAAAATATACAGGGGATTGGCAGGGAGGTTGGGATTGTCCCAGTGTGGTCCGTTTAATTTATCGTGGCTATTTGGGTGGTCAAACGGGCGAAACAGTGAACAGGGCATTTTAGGCCAAATTGATTTGGTATAACCCACGGTTTTGGGGGTGGTCCCGGGGTTCGGGCGTGGTGTGGGCTGAAAATCGATGGGGTTGTTCTAAGGAGGTTGGGAATCATCCCAATATGGTCCGTTTAATTTATCTTGGCCATTTAAGTGGACAAACGAGCAAAATGGCGCGAACAGATATTTTCAGACCAAATTGTGAGCTATGGCCCACAGTTTTGTTGG
Organism: Capsicum baccatum var. pendulum; assembly: GCA_030864225.1. Classification (NCBI taxonomy): domain Eukaryota; kingdom Viridiplantae; phylum Streptophyta; class Magnoliopsida; order Solanales; family Solanaceae; genus Capsicum; species Capsicum baccatum. Next base: position 13,148,875 of record CM061557.1, read on the forward strand.
TTGACAGAGGTTTGGGCGTGGTGTGGGCCAAAAATCAAAGGGGGCGTTCCTGGAATGTTGGGGATCATCCTAGTGTGGTCCCTTTAATTTATCGTGGCCATTTAGGTGGACAAATGGGCAAAACGGCGCAAACAGGGCATTTTTGGGCTAAATCGGTGTGCTATAGTCCACGGTTTCAGGGGTGGCCCCGGGGTCCGGGCGTGGTATGATTCGAAAATTGACTAGGGTGTGCCAGGGAGGTTTGGCATCGTCCCAGTGTGGTCCGTTTAATTTATCGTGGCCATTTAGGTGGATAAAAGGGTAAAATAGTGTGAATGGGGCATATTCGGGCCAAATCGGTCTGCTATAGCCCACAGTTTTAGGAGTGGGCCCAGGGTTCGAGCGTGGTGTGGGCTAAAAATTGATGGGGGCGCGCCAGGGAGGTTGGCGATCGTCCCAATGTGCTTCGTTTAATTTATCGTTGCCATTTGGGTGTACAAACGGGCGAAACGGCATGAACGGGGCATTTTTGGGCCACATTCATGTGCTATAGGCCACGATTTTGGCGGTGGGCCTGGGATTCGGGCATGGTGTGGGCCAAAAATTGATGGGGGCATGCCAGGGAGGGTGGGGATCGTCCCATTATGGTCCATTTAATTTATCGTGTCCATTTGGGTGGACAAACCGGCAAAACGGTACGAATGGGGCATTTTCAGGCCAAATTGATGTGTTATAGCCCATAGTTTCGGGGGTGAGCTCGGAGTTCGGGCGTTGTTTGGGCCAAAATTTGATGGGGGCATGCCAGGGAGGGTGGGGATCGTCCCAGTGTGGTCAGTTTAATTTATCATGACCATTTGGGTGGATAAACCGGCGAAACGATGCAAACAAGGCATTTTCAGCCCAAATCGGTGTGCTATAGCCTATGGTTTCGGGGGTGGGCTCGGGGTTCGGGCGTTGTGTGGGCCAAAAATCGACGGGGGTATGCGAAGGAGGTTGGGGATCGTCCTAGTGTGGTCCATTTAATTTAGCGTATCCATTTGGGTGGATAAACGAGCAAAACGGCGCGAACGGGGCATTTTCTGGCTAAATCACGGTGTTACAGCCCACGGTTTCGAGCATGGCCCCAGGGGCGGGCGAGCTGTGGGTCGAAAATTGACGGAGGCATTCCAGGAATGTTGGGGATCATCCCAATGTTGTCCGTTTAATTTATCGTGGCTGTTTTGGTGGGCAACCGGGGGAACGACGCGAATGGGGCATTTTCGGGGCAAATCGGTGTGCTATATCCTACGATTTCAGGGGTGGGCCCAGGGTTCGAGCGTGGTGTGGGCCGAAAATTGACAGGGCGTGCCTAGGAGGTTGGGGATGTCCAAGTGTGTTTCGTTTAATTTATTGTGGCCATTTGGGTGGACAAACGGGCGAAACAGAGCGAACGAGGCATTTTTGGGCCCAATCTGTGTGCTATAGCCCATATTTTTGGGAGTGGGCCCGAGTTTCGAGCGTAGTGTGGGCTAAAAGTTGATAGGGGCATGCCAAGGAGGTTGGGGATCTTCCCCAGTATGGTCCGTTTAATTTATCTTTGCCATTTGGGTTGACAAACGGGAGAAACGGCGCGACAGGGCATTTTTGGGCCAATTTGGTGTGTTATAGCCCACGGTTTCGAGGGTGAGATTGGGATCCGATGTGGTGTTGGCCAAAAATCAACGAGGGCGTGCCAGGGCTGTTTGGGATCATCCCAGTGTGGTCCGTTTAATTTATCGTTGCCATTTGGGTGGACAAACGGGTGAAACGGCATAAACGGGGTATTTTCAGGCTAAATCTATGTGTTATATCTTACAGCTTTGGGGGTGGGCATGGGGTTCGGGCGTGGTGTGAGCCAAAAATCAATGGGGGCGTGCCAAAGAGGTTGGGGATCGTCCTAGTGCGGTCCGTTTAATTTATCTTGGCCATTTGGGTGGATAAACTGGCGAAACGGCGCGAATGGGGCATTTTCGTACCAAATTGGTGTGCTATAGCCCATGGTTTTGAGGGTGGGCCCAGGGCCCAAGCGTGGTATGGGCTAAAAATCGATGAGGCATGCCAGGGAGCTTGGGTATCGTCCAAATGTGGTCCGTTTAATTTATCGTGGCCATTTGGGTGGATAAACGGGCAAAACGGCGCGAACGGGACGTTGTTGGGCCAAATCGGTGTGCTATAGTCCACGGTTTCATGGGTGGGCCCAGGGTTCGGGCGTGGTGTGGGTCAAAAATTAATGGGGGCATGCCATGGAGGTTTTGGATCTTCTCAGTGTGGTCTGTTTAACTTATCGTGGCTATTTAGGTGGACAAACGGGCGAAACGGCACAAACGGAGCATTTTCAGACTAAATCAGTTCGCTATAGCCCATGGTTTCAGGGTTGGGCCTAGGGTCCGGGCGTGGTGTGCGCCAAAAATCGATGGGGGCGTACCACAAAGGTTGGGGATCATCCCAGTGTGGTCCGTTTAATTTATCGTGGCCATTTGGGTGGGCAAACGGGCGAAACGACGCGAATGAGGCAGTTTTGGGCCAAATCAGTCTCCTATGGCCCACGGTTCCAGGGGTGGGCCCGTGTCACAGGCGTAGTGTGGGCCAAAAATTGATAGGGGCGTGCCAGGGATGTTGGGGATTGTTCTAGTGTGGTCTGTTTAATTTATCGTGGCCATTTGGGTGGACCAACCGGAAAAACGGTGCAAATGGGGCATTTTTCGGCCCAATCGATGTGCTATAGCCTACAGTTTTAATGGTGGGCTCGGGGTCCAGGCTAGGTATAGGCCAAAAATTGATGGGGTCATGCCAGGGAGGTTGGGGATCATTCCAGTGTGGTACCTTTAATTTATCGTGGCAATTGGGGTGGACAAACGGGAGAAACGGCGCGAACGGGGCATTTTCTGGCCAAATCGGTGTGCTATAGGCCACGGTTTTGGGGGTGAGCCCAGGCTTTGGGTGTTGTGTGAGCCAAAAATCGATGGAGCGTGTCAGGGATATTGGGGATCGTCCCAGTGTGGTCTGTTTAACTTATCATGGCCATTTGGGTTATCAAACGGGTGAAACGGCACGAAACGGGCATTTTCGGGCTAAATTGGTGCGCTACAGCCCACGTTTTTGGTGGTGGGATTGGGATCCGGGAGTGGTGTGGGCTGAAAATTGTTGGGGGCGTGCCAAAGAGGTTTGATATTGTCCCAGTGTGGTCCGTTTAATTTATCGTGGCCATTTGGGAGGAGAAACAGGCAAAATGGTACGAACGAGGCATTTTCGAGCTAAATCGATGTGCTATGACCCACGATTTCAGTGGTGGGCCCTGGCTAAGGTCGTAGTGTGGCCCAAAAATTTATGGAGGTGTGTCAGGGAGGTTGGGGATCATCCCAGTGTGGTTCGTTTAATTTATCGTGGCCATTTGTTTGTACAAACAAGAGAAAAGGCGTGAACGGGGCATTTTTGGTCCAAATCGGTGTTCTATAACCCACGGTTTTGAGGGTTGGCCCGGGGTTTGGGCGTGGTGTGGTCCAAAAATCGAAGGGGCATGCCAGGGAGGTTGGGGATCATCTCAGTGTGGTCCATTTAATTTATCGTGGCCATTTGGATGGACAAATGGGTAAAACAGCGCAAACGGGGCATTTTCGGGCCAAATCAGTGTAGCCCATGGTTTTGGGGGTGGCCCCGAGGTCCAGGCGTGGTGTGATCCAAAAATCGATGGGGGCGTGCCAGGGAGGTTTGGGATCATCCCAGTGTGGTCCGTTTAATTTATCGTGGCCATTTGGGTGGACAAACGGGCAAAATGGCACAAACAAGGCATTTTCGAGCCAAATCGGTGTGCTATAGCCCATGGTTTTGCGGGTGGGCTCGGGGTTTGGGTGTGATGTGGGCTGAAAATCGATAGGGGCACTCCAGGGAGGTTGGGGATCATCCCAGTATGCTCCGTTTAATTTGTCGTGTCCATTTGGGTGTACAAATGGGCAAAACGACACGAACGGGGCATTTTCGGGCCAAATTCGTGTGCTATAACCCATGATTTTGGGGGTAGGCCAATGATTCGGGTGTGGTGTGGGCTAAAAATTGATAGGGCCATGCCAGGGAGGATGGGGATCGTCCCAGTGTGGTCCGTTTAATTTATCGTGGCCATTTGGGTGGACAAATTGGCGAAACGGTGCGAACGGGGCATTTTCAAGACAAATCGGTGTGTTATAGCCCATGGATTTGGGGGTGAGCCCGGGGTTCGGGCGTTGTGTGGGCCAAAATTTTATGGGGGCGTGCCAGATCCCAGTGTGGTCTGTTTAATTTTTCGCGGCCATTTGGGTGGGCAAACCGGCAAAACGGTGCAAACGGTGCATTTTCGGCCTAAATCGGTGTGCTATAGCCTATGGTTTCGGGGGTGGGACCGGGGTTCGGGTGTTGTGTGAGGAAAGGATGTTGGGGTTCGTCCCAGTGTGGTCCATTTAATTTATCGTGGCCATTTGGATGGTTAAACGGGCGAAACGGCATGAACGGGGCATTTTCTAGCTAAATCGCGGTGTTACAGCCCACGGTTTTGGGCGTGGGACTGGGGGCGGGCGTGCTGTGTGTCGAAAATGACGGAGGCGTTCCAGGGATGTTGGGGATTGTCCCAGTGTAGTTCGTTTAATTCATCGTGGCTGTTTTGGTTGGCAAATTGGTGAACGGCGCGAACGAGGCATTTTTGAGCCCAATCTGTGTGCTATAGCCCACGATTTTGGGGTTGGGCCCGAGGTCCGGGCGTGGTGTGGGCTGAAAATTGATAGGGGCATGCCAGGGAGGTTGGGGATTATCCCAGTGTGATCCGTTTAATTTATCTTGGCCATTTGGGTGGACAAACGGGAGAAACGGCGCGGCGGGATATTTTTGGGCTAATTCGGTGTGCTATAGCCCACGATTTCGAGGGTGAGATCGGGGTCCATTGTGGTGCAGGCGAAAAATCAACGTGGGCGTGCCAGGGTGGTTGGGGATCGTCCCAATGTTGTTCGTATAATTTATTGTGGCCATTTGGGTGGATAAACGGGTGAAACGGCACGAACGGGGCATTTTCAGGCTAAATGGATGTGTTATATCTACGGTTTCGGGGGTGGACATGGGGTCCGGGTGTGGTGTGGGCCAAAAATTGACGAGGGCGTGCCAAGGAGGTTGGGGATCATCCCAGTGTGGTCCATTTAATTTATCATGGCCATTTGGGTGGATAAACAGGCGAAACAACGCAAACGGGGCATTTTCTGGCTAAATCGTGGTATTACAGCCCACGGTTTCGGGCGTGGGCTCGGGGGCGGGAATGGTGTGGGTCAAAAATCGACGGAGGTATTCCAGGGAGGTTGGGGATAATCCCAGTGTAGTTCGTTTAATTGATCGTGGCTGTTTTGCTGGGCAAACTGGTGAACGACACGAACTGGGCATATTCGGGGCAAATCGGTGTGCTATATGTTACGATTTTAGGGGTGGGCCCAGGGTCTGGGCATGGTGTGGGCTAAAAATCGATAGGGGCATGCCAGGGAGGTTGGGATCATCCCAGTATGATCCGTTTAATTTATCTTGGCCATTTGGGTGGACAAACGGGAGAAAAGGCGCGACGGGACATTTTTGGGCCAATTCGGTGTGCTATAGCCCACGATTTCGAGGGTGAGATTGGGGTCCGATGTGGTGCATGCCAAAAATCAACGTGGGCATGCCAGGTTGGTTGGGGATAGTCCCAATGTTGTTCGTATAATTTATCGTGGCCATTTGGGTGGATAAACGGATGAAACGGCACAAACGGGGCATTTTCAGGCTAAATCGATGTGTTATATCTACGGTTTCGGGGGTGGGCATGGGGTTCGGGAGTGGTGTGGGCCAAAAATCGATGGGGGAGTGCCAAGGAGGTTGGGCATCATCCCAGTGTGGTCCATTTAATTTATTGTGGCCATTTGGGTGGATAAACGGGCGAAACGGCGCAAACGGGGCATTTTCTGGCTAAATCGTGGTATTACAACCCACAGTTTTGGGCGTGGGCTCGGGGGCGGGCATGGTGTGGGTCAAAAATCGATGGAGGTATTCCAGGGAGGTTGGGGATCATCCCAATCAAGTCCGTTTAATTTATCGTGGCTATTTTGGTGGGCAAACTGGTGAACGGCACGAACGGGGCATTTTCGGGGCAAATCAGTGTGCTATATGTTACGATTTCAGGGGTAGGCCCAGGGTTCGGGCGTGGTGTGGGCCAAAAATCGACAGGGCATGCCAAGGAGATTGGGGATCGTCCACGTGTGGTCCGTTTAATTTATCGTGGCCATTTGGGTGGACAAACGGGTAAAACGACGCGAATGAGGCATTTTTGGGCCCAATCTATGTGCTATAGCCCACGATTTTGGGGGTGGGCCCGAGGTCCGGGCGTGGTTTGGGCTGAAAATTTATAGGGGCGTGTCAGGGAGGTTGGGGATCATCCTAGTGTGATCTGTTTAATTTATCTTGGCCATTTGGGTGTTCAAACGGGAGAAACGGTGCGCCTAGACATTTTTGGGCCAATTTGGTGTGCTATAGCCCACGGTTTCGAGGGTGAGATCGGGGTCTGACAAGGTGTAGGCCAAAAATCGACGTGGGTATGCCAGGGTGGTTGAGGATCACCCTAGTGTGGTCCGTTTAATTTATCGTGGCTATTTGGGTGGACAAACGGGTGAAACGGTGTGAAAGGGACGTTGTCTGGCCAAATCAGTGTTCTATAGTCCACGGTTTTGGGGGTGGGCCCGGGTTTGGGGTGTGGCGTGGGTCAAAAATTAATGGAGGCGTGCCAGGGAGGTTTGGCATCTTCCCAGAGTGGTCTATTTAACTTATCGTGGCCATTTGGGTGGACAAACGAGCGAAACGGCGCAAATAGGGCATTTTCAAGCCAAATCGGTGTGCTATAGCCCACGATTTCGGGGGTGGAACCGGGTGTGGTCTGGCTCAAAAATTGACGGGGGCATGCCAAGGAGATTAGGGATCATCCCAGTGTGGTCCGTTTAATTTATCGTGGCCATTTGGGTGGACAAACAGGCGAAACGGCGCGGACGAGGTATTTTCAGGCCAAATCAATGGGCTATAACCCACGATTCCGGTATTTTTGGGTGAAACGGCGCGGACGAGGTATTTTCGGGCCAAAAATCGATAGGGGCGGGCCAGGGAGGTAAGGGATCTTTCCAGTGCGGTCTATTTAATTTATCATGGCCATTTGGGTGGACAAACGGGCAAAATAATGCGAACGGGGTATTTTTGGGCCCAATCGGTGTGCGATAGCCCACGGTTTCGATGGTGAGCCCGGGGTCCGGGTGTGGTGTAGGCCAAAAATCGATGGGGTCGTGCCAGGGAGTTTAGGGATCATCCCAGTGTAGTACCTTTAATTTATCGTGGCTATTGGGGTGGACAAACGGGAGAAACGGCACGAACCGAGCATTTTTGGGCCAAATTGATGTGTTATAGCCCACGGTTTTGGGGGTGGGACTGGGATCCGGGTGTGGTGTGGGCGAAAAATCGACGGGGGCATGCTAAAGAGGTTGGGGATCGTACCAGTGTGGTCCGTTTAATTTATCGTGGCCATTTGGGTGGACAAACGGGTGAAACAGTATGAACGAAGCATTTTCGAGCAAAATTGGTGTGCTATTGCCCATGGTTTCAGGGGTGGGCCCTGGTTATGGGCGTGGTGTGGTCCGAAAATCGATGGGGGTGTGTTAGGAAGGTTGGGGATCGTCCCAGTGTAGTCCGTTTAATTTATCGTGGCCATTTCTGTGGACAAACGGGCAAAACGACACGAACGGTGCATTTTTAGACCAAATTGGTGTTCTATAGCCCACGGTTTTGAGGATTGGCCCGGGGTCCGGGCGTGGTGCAGGCCAAAAATCGACGGGGGCGTGCCAGGGAAGTTTAGGATCATCCTAGTGTGGTTCGTTTAATTTATCGTGGTCATTTGGGTGGTAAAACGGGCAAACTGGCGCGAACGGGGCATTCTCGTACCAAATTTGTGTGCTATAGAACATAGTTTTGAGGGTGGGCTCGGGGTCCAGTTGTGGTGTGGGGCAAAAATTGCGGGTGCATGCCAAGAAGGTTGCTGATCATCCCAGTGTGGTCCGCTTAATTTATCGTGGCCATTTGGGTCGATAAATCAGCAAAACGGCACAAACAGGGCATTTTTAGGTCAAATCGGTGTGCTATAGCCCGCGATTTGGCGGGTGGGCCTGGGGTCCGGGCGTGGTGTGGGCTAAAAATCGATGGGGGCGTGCCAAAGAAGTTGGGGATCATCCTAGTATAGTCCGTTTAATTTATCGTGTCTATTTGGATAGACAAACAGGTGAAAAAGCACGAACAAGGCATTTTTGGGCAAAATCGGTGTGCTATATCCTACAGTTTTGGGAGTGGGCCCGGGGTTCGGGCGTGGTGTGGTTTGAAAATCTACGGGAGAGTGCCAGTGAGGTTGGGGATCATCCCAGCGTGGTTCGTTTAATTTATTGTGGCCATTTGGGTGGACAAACATGCGAAACGGTGCAAACAGGGCATTTTCAAGGCAAATCAATGTGCTATAGCCCACGGTTTCAGGGGTGGGCTCGGGGTCCAGGCTTGGTTTGGGCCAAAAATTGACGTAGGCATTCCAGGGAGGTTGGGGATCATCCCAGTGTGTTCCGTTTAATTTATCATGGCCATTTTGGTGGACAAACGGGCGAAACAGCGCGAACGGGGCATTTTGGGGCCAAATAGCCGTACTGTAACCCACAGTTTTGGGGGTGGTCCCAGGGTTCGGGCGTGGTGTGATTCAAAAATAAATGAGGGCATGCCAGGGAATTTAGGGATCGTCCTAGTGTGGTCCATTTAATTTATCGTGACTATTTGGGTGGACAAACGGGCGAAACGACGCGAACAGGGCATTTTCGGGCCAAATTGGTGTGCTATAGCCAATGGTTTCAGGGGTCGGCTTGGGGTCCGAGTGTGGTGTAGGCCGAAAATCGATGGGGGCGTGCCAGGGAGGTTGGGGATTATCCCAGTGTGGTCCGTTTAATCTATCTGTTGCCATTTGGGTGGACAAAATGGCGAAATGACGTGAATGGGGCATTTTTGGACCAAATCAACGTGCTATAGCACATGGTTTTGGGGGTTGGCCTGGGACCGGGCATGGTGTGGGCCAAAAATTGTAGGAGGCATACCAGGGAAGTTGGGGATCGTTCCAGTGTGGTCCATTTAATTTATCATGGCTATTTGGGTGGACAAACGGGTAAAACGGCGCAAATGGGGTATTTTTGGGGCAAATCGGTATGCTATAGACTACAGTTTTAGGGGTGAGCCCAGGGTCCAGGCGTGGTGTGGGCCAAAAATCGACGGGGGCATGCCAGGGAGGTTGGGGATCTTTCCAGTATGGTCCATTTAATTTATCGTGGCCATTTGGATGGACTAATAGTCAAAACGGCACAAACGGGGCATTTTTGGGCTAAATCGGTGTGCTATAGCCCAAGGTTTTGGGGTTGGGATCGGGGACCGGGCGTGGTGTGGGCCGAAAATTGACGTGGGCGTGCCAGGGAGGTTGGGGATTGTCCAATTGTGGTCCGTTTAATTTATCGTGACCATTTGAATGGACAAATGGGCGAAACGGCGCGAATGGGGCATTTTTGAGCCAAATCGATATGCTATTATAGCCCACAGTTATGATAGTGGGCCCAAGGTTCGAGCGTGGTGTGGGCCAAAAATTAATGGAGGCGTGCCAGGGAGGTTGGGGTTCGTCCCCGTATGATCCGTTTAATTTATCGGGGCCATTAGGGTGGACAAACGGGCGAAACGACGCAAACGGGGCATTTTGGGGTCAAATCGATGTGATATAGCCCCCGGTTTTAGGGTTGGGCTCAAAGTCCGGGCATGGTGTGGGTCAAAAATCGATGGGGGCATGCCAGGGAGTTTCGGGACCATCTCGGTGTGGTCCGTTTAATTTAGCGTGGTCGTTTGGAAGGACAAACGAGCGAAACAGTGCAAACGGGGCATTTTCGAGCCAAATTGGTGTTCTATAGCCCACGGTTTTAGGGGTGGGCCTGGGGTCCAGGCGTGGTGTGGGGTAAAAATCGATGGGGGTGTGCCAGGGAGGTTGGGGATCATCCCAGTGTGGTCTATTTAATTTATCGTGGCCATTTGGGTGGACAAAGTCGCGAATCTACTTGAACGGGGACTTTCGGGCCAAATCGATGTGCTATAGCCCACGGTTTTCAGGGTAGGCCCGAGGTTCGGGCGTGGTGTGGGCCGAAAATTAACGAGGGCGTGACAGGGGGTGAGGATCGTCTCAGTGTGGTCCGTTTAATATATCGTGGCCATTTGGGTGGACTAACGGGTGAAATGGCGCGAACAGGGCATTTTCGGGCAAAATCAGTGTGTTATAGCCTGCGGTTTTGGGGTGGGCACGGGGTCCGAGTGTAGTGTGGGCCAAAAATCGATGGGGGATTTTCACGAAGGTTGGGGATCATCCCAGTGTGGTCCGTTTAATTTATCATGGCAATTTGGGTGGACAAATGGGTGAAATGATGCGAGGGGGGCATTTTTGGGCCAAATCGGTATGCTATAGACCACGATTTAAAGGGTGGGCCCAAAGTCCAGGCGTGGTGTGGGCTGAAAATCGACTGGGGCGTGCTAGGGAGGTTGGGGATCATCCCAGTGTAGTCCGTTTAATTTATCGTGGCCAGTTGCATGGACAAATGTGCGAAACCACGCGAATGGAGCATTTTCGGGCCAAATCAGTGTGCTATAGCCTACAGTTTCGGCGGTTGGCCTAGGGTCCGAGTTTGGTGAGGGTCGAAAATCAACGGAGGCGCGCAAGAGAGGTTGGGGATCAACCAAGTGTGGTCCGTTTAATTTATCGTGGCTTTTTGGGTGGACAAACAGGCGAAACGGCGCGAATTGGGCATTTTTGGGTCAAATCAGTGTGCTATAGCCCCCAATTTCAGGGGTGGGCCCTGGGTTCGGGTGTGGTGTGGGCCAAAAATTAACATGGACATGCCAGGGAGGTTGGGGATCCTCATATTATGGTCCATTTAATTTATCGTGTCCATTTGGGTGGACAAACGAGTGAAACGGTACGAACGGGACATTTTAGGGCAAAATTGGTGTTCTATAGCCTACCATTTTGGGGGTGAGCCTGGGTCCGGGCGTGGTGTGGGCCGAAAATCGATAGGGACGTGCCAAGGGGTTGGGGATCATCCTTGTGTGGGCCGTTTAATTTATCGTGCCCATTTGGGTGGACTAACGGGCAAAACAGTGCGAACGGGGCACTTTCAAGCCAAATCGGGGAGCTATAGCTCCTGGTGTCAGGGGTAGTCCCGGGGTCCGGGTGTGGTGTTGGGCAAAAATTGACAGAGGCATGCCAGGAAGGTTGGGGATTGTCCTAGTGTGGTTCGTTTTATTTATCTTGGCCATTTGGGTGGACAAACGAGTAAAACGGCGTGAATGGGGCATTTTCGGGCCAAATCGGTGTGTTATAGCCCGCGGTTTTAGGGGTGGGCCAGGGGTCCGGACGTGGTGTGGGCTGAAAATCGACGGGGGCATGCCAGGGATGTTGAAGATCATCCTAGTGTGGTTCGTTTAATTTATCATAGCCATTTGGATGGATAAATGGGCGAAATGGCGCGAACAGGTCATTTTTGGGCCAAATCGTTGAGCTATAGCCCACGGTTTCGTGGGTGGGCCTGGGGTCCGAGCATGGTGTGGGCCATAAATTGATGGGGCCGTGCCAGGAAGGTTGGGGATCATCTCAGTATGGTCCGTTTAATTTATCATGGCCATCTGGTCGACAAAAGGGCGAAACTGCACGAACGGGGAGTTTTCGGGCTAAATCGGTGTACTATAGGCCACGGTTTTAGGATAGGGCCTGAGGTCCGGGTGTGGTGTAGGCCGAAAATTGACGGGGGCCTGCCAGGGATGTTAGGGATCATCCCAGTGTGGTCCGTTTAATTTTATGTGGCTATTTGGGTGGACAAACTAGTGAAACAGCGCGAATAGGGCATTTTCGGGCCAAATCAGTGTGCTATTGCCCACGGTTTCGAGGGTGGGATCGGGGTTCGGTCATGGTGTGAGTCAAAAATCGACGTGGGCATGCCAAGGAGGTTGGAGATCATCCCAGTGTGGTCTGTTTAATTTATCGTGGCCATTTAGATCGACAAATGGGTGAAACGGCTCAAACAAGTCATTTTTGGGACAAATCGGTTTGATATAACCCCCGGTTTCGGGGTTGGGCTGGGGGTACGGGCGTGGTGTGGGTCGAAATCGACGAGGGCATTCCAGGGAGGTTGGGATCGTCCCAGTGTGGTCCGTTTAACTTATCATGGCGATTTGGGTGGACAAACGGGTAAAACGGTGTGAACGGGGAATTTTCAGGCCAAATCACACGGTTTTGGGGGTGGGCTCGAGATACAGGCGTAGTGTGGGTCAAAAATCGACGGGGGAGTTCCAGGAAGGTCGACGATTGTCGTTTTGTGGTCCATTTAATTTATTGTGTCCATTTGAGTGGACAAACGGGAGAAATGGCGCGAACGAAGCATTTTTGGGATAAATCGATGTGCTATAGCCCACAGTTTTGAGGGTGGGCCTGGGGTTCGGGTGTGGTGTGGACCGAAAATCAACATGGGCATGACAGGGAGGTTGGGGATAGTCCTAGTATGATCCGTTTAATTTATCGTGGCCATTTGGGTGGACAAACGGGCGAAACGGCGCAAACGGGGCATTTTCGGGCCAAATCAGTGTGCCGTGGGCCAAAAATTGACCGGGGCATGTCAGGGAAGTCGGAGATCATCCCAGTGTTGTCCATTTATTTATTCGAGGCCATTTGGGTGGTCAAATGGGCGAAATGGCATGAACTGAGTGTTTTTAGGCCTAATCGGTGTGCTATAGCCCATGATTTGTGGGGTGGGCCTGGGGTCCTGGGGTGCCGTGGGTAAAATATTGATCAGGGCACGCCAGGGAGGTTGGGGATGTTCCTAGTGTGGTTCGTTTATTTATTTGAGGCCATTTGGGTGGTCAAATGGGCAAAACTGTGCGAATTATGATTTTTTGGGCTAAATCAGTGTGCTATAGCCCACGATTTTGGGGGTGGGCTCGGGGTCCGGGGGTGTCATTGGTAAAAAATCGACCAGGACATGCTAGGGATGTTGCAGATCATCCCAGTATGGTCCGTTTATTTATTCGAGGCTATTTGGGTGGTTAAACTAGAGAAATGGTGCAAATGGGGTGTTTTCTGGCCAAATCGGTGTGCTATAGCCAATGGTTTCGGACGTGGGCTCGGTGTTTGGGGGTGCCGTAAGCCGAAATAAGATCGGGGTATGCCAGAGAGGTTGTGGATCATCCAGTGTAGTCAATTTATTTATTTGAGGCTATTTGGGTGGTCAAACGGGCAAAACAACGCGAATAGGACATTTTTGGGATAAATCGATGTGCTATAGCCCATGGTTTCGGGGGTGGGCCTGGGGTTCGAGGGTTCCGTGTGCGAAAAATCGACTGGGGCATGCCAGGAAGGTTAGGGATCATCCCTGTATGGTCTGTTTATTTATTCAAGGCCATTTGGGTGATCAAACGGGTGAAACGGCGCAAACGGGGCAATTTTGGGATAAATTGGTGTGCTATAGCCCAAGGTTTCGGGGGTGGGCCCGGGTTTTGGGAATCCCGTGGGACAAAAATCGGTTAGGGCATGCCGGGGAGGTTGGGGATTGTCCCAGTGTGGTCCGTTTACTTATTCGAGGCCATTTGTATGGTCAAACGGGCAAAACAACACGAACGGGGCATTTTCGAGCCAAATCGGTATGCTATAGCCCACGGTTTTGGGGGTGGACCCGGTGTCCGAGCGTTTCATGGTTCGAAAATTGATCGGGGCATGCCAAGGATGTTGGGGATCACCCAAGTGTGGTTCGTTTATTTATTCGAGGCCATTTGGGTGGTCAAACAGGCGAAATGGCACGAACGGGGCATTTTTGAACCAAATTGGTGTGCTATAGACTATGGTTTCGGGGGTGGGCCTAGTGTTCGAGGGTGCCGTGGGCTAAAAATTGACCGAGGCATGCCAGAGAGGTTAGGGATCATCCCAGTGTGGTCTTTTTATTTATTCAAGGTCATTTGGGTGATGAAACGGGTCAAACGACGCGAACAGGGCAATTTTGGGCTAAATTAGTGTGCTATATAGCCCACGATTTTGGGGGTGGGCCCGGGTTTTGGGAATCCCGTGGGCCAAAAATCGATCGGGGCATGCCGGGGAGGTGGGGGATTGTCCCAGTGTGGTCCGTTTACTTATTTGAGGCCATTTGTATGGTGAAACGGGCAAAACAACACGAACGGGGTATTTTCGAGCCAAATCAGTATGCTATAGCCCACGGTTTTTGGGGTGGACCCGGTGTCTAAGCATGTCGTGGGCCGTAAATCGACCAAGGCATGCTATGGAGGTTGGGGATCACCCTAGTGTGGTCCGTTTATTTATTCGAGGCCATTTGGATGGTCAAACGGGCGAAACGGCGCGAACGGGGCATTTTCGGATCAAATTGGTGTGCTATAGCCCATGGTTTTGGGGATGGGCCCTTGGTCCGGGGGTGCTATGGGTCGAAAATTAACTGGGCATGCTAGGGAGGTTGGGGAATGTCCCAGTGTGGTCCCTTTATTTATTCGAGGCCATTTGTGTGGTCAAACAGGCAAAACAGCGCGAACAAGGCATTTTCGGGCCAAATCGGTGTGCTATAGCCCACATTTTTGGGGGTGGGCTAGGGTTTCGAGGATGTCGTAGGCAAAATATTGATCGAGCCATGCCAGGAAGGTTGGGGAATATCCCAGTGTCATCCGATTATTTATTCTAGGCCATTTGAGAGGTCAAATGGGCGAAACGGCACGACTGGGGCATTTTCGGGCTAAATCGATGTGCTATAGCCCACAGTTTTGGGTTTGGACCCATGGTTTGGGGGTTCCGTGGGCTGAAAATTGACTGGGCATGCCAGGGAGGTTGGGGATCGTCCCGGTGTGGTCCATTTATTTATTCGAGGCTATTAGGGTGGTCAAACATGTAAAACAGAGCGAACGGGGCATTTTTGGGCCAAATCGGTGTGCTATAGCCTACGGTTTTGGGTGGTCAAATAGGCGAAATGGCATAAACGATGCATTTTTGGTCCAAATCACTGTGCTATAGCCTATGGTTTTGGGGGTGGGCCCAGGGTTCAAGAATGCCGTGGGTCAAAATTCGATCGGGGCATGCCAGGGAGGTTGGGGATCATCCTTGTGTGGTCTATTTATTTATTCGAGGCCATTTGGGTGGTCAAACGGGTGAAACGGCACAAATGGGGCATTTTCGGGCTAAATCGGTGTGCTATAGCATACGGTTTTGGGGGTTAGCCCGGGTACTAGGGTGCCGTAGGCCAAAAATTGATCGGGGCATGCCAGGGATGTTGGGGCTCATCCCAGTATGGTTTGTTTATTTATTCGAGGCCATTTGGGTGGTCAAACGAATGAAACAACGCAAACGGGTCATTTTCGAGCCAAATTCTTATGCTCTAGCCCGCGATTTTGGGGTTAGGCCCAGGGTCGGAGGGTACCGTGGGACAAAAATTGAATAGGACATGCCAAGGAGGTTGGGGATCATCCAAGTGTGGTTCGTTTATTAATTTGAGGCCATTTGGGTAGACAAATAGGTGAAACAGTACGAACGGTGCATTTTCGAGCCAAATTAGAGTGCTATAGCCCACGGTTTTTAGGGTAGGCCTGGGGTCTGGGGTGCTGTGAGCCAAAAATTAACCGGGGCGTGCCAGGGAGGTTGAGGATCATCCTCGTATGGTCCGTTTATTTATTCAAGGCCATTTGGGTGAATGAGGCACTTTCGGGTTAAATCAGTGAGCTATAGCCCATGGTTTTGGGGGTGGGCCCTGGGTCCGAGGGTGTCGTGGGATGAAAATCGACCGTGGCATGCCAGGGAGCTTGGGGATCTTCACATTGTGGTTCATTTATTTATTCAAGGCCATTTGGGTAGTCAAACGGGTGATACGGCGCGAACGGGGAATTTTAGGGCCAAAATCACTGTGCTATAGCCCACGGTTTTGGGGGTGGGCCTGGGGCCCGGGGGTTCCATGGGCCAAAAATCGACCGAGGCGTGCCAGGGATGTTGGTGATCATCTCAGTGTGGTCCGTTTATTTATTCGAGGCTATTTGGGTGGTCAAACGTGCGAAACAGCACGAATATTGCATTTTTTTGCCAAATCAGTGTGCTATAGCCCATGATTTCGGGGTGAGCCTGGGGTCCAAGGGTGCTGTGGGACTAAAATATATCGGGGCATGCTGGGGGTTTGGGGATCATCCCAGTGTTGTCCGTTTATTTATTTGAGGCTATTTGGGTGGTTAAATGGGCAAAACAATGTGAACAGGGTATTTTTTGGCCAAATCGCTCTGCTATAGCCCACAGTTTCAAGGGTAGGCCCAGGTCTAGGGGTACCGTGGTCTAAAAATTGACCAGGGAGGTCGGGGATTATCCCAGTGAGATCCATTTAGTTATATGAGGCCATTTCGGTGACCAAATGGGTGAAACGGCATGAATGAGGCATTTTCGGGCCAAATTGGTGTGCTATTGCCCCTAGTTTCAGGGGTGGGCCAGGGGTCCAAGGGTATCGTGGTCCGAAAATCGACTGCAGCATTCCAGGGAGGTTGGGGATCGTCCCAGTATGGTCTGTTTTTTTCTCGAGGCCATTTGGGTAGTCAAACGAGTAAAACGGCACGAACAGGGTATTTTCGAGCCAAATTGATGTGCTATAGCCCACAGTTTTAGGTTGGGCCAGAGGTGTGGGGGTGTCGTGGGCGAAAAATCAACTGGGACATGCCAAAGAGGTTGGGGATCATCCCATTGTGGTCCATTTATTTATTCGAGGCCATTTGGGTGGTCAAACGGGCAAAACAGCATGAACGGGGCATTTTTGGGCCAAAATTGGTGAGCTATAACCCACAGTTTTGGGGGTGGGCCAGGGGTCCGGGGGTGCCGTGGGCAAAAAATTGATTGGGGCGTGCCAGGAAGGTTGGGGATCATCCCAGGTGGTCCGTTTATTTATTCGAGGCCATTTCGGTGGTCAAACGAGCAAAGCGGTGCAATGAGGTATTTTCGGGCCAAATCAGTGTGCTATAACCCACGGTTTCGGGGGTTGGCCCGAGGTCCGATGGTGCCAAGGGCTAAAAATTGACCGGGCATGCCAGGGAGGTTGGTAATTTTCCTAGTGTAGTCCGTTTATTTATTCGAGGCCATTTGGGTGGTCAAACGGACAAAACGACATGAATGGGGCATTTTTGAGCCATTTCGATGTGTTATAGCCCACTGTTTCGGGGGTGGTGGGCGAAAAATCAACCGGGGCATGCCATGGAGGTTTGGGGATCGTTCTAGTGTGGTCCATTTATTTATTCGAGGCTATTTGGATGGTTAAACGGGCAAAACGATGTGAAATAGTCATTTTCGAGCCAAATCGATGTGCTATAGCCTGTGGTTTCGGGGATCAGCCCGGGGTTCAGGGGTGCTGTTAACCCAAAATTGAACGAGGCATGCCAGGTAGGATGGGGATCATCCCAATATGGTTTGTTTATTTATTCGAGGCCATTTGGGAGGTGAAACTGGCAAAACGGCGCGAACAGAGACTTTTTGGGCCAAATCAGTGTCTTCTAGCCTATGGTTTTGGGGGTGGGCTCGAGATACGAGGGTTTCGTGGGCCAAAAATTGATCGGGGCATGCCAGGGAGATTGGGGATCATCCCAGTATGGTCTATTTATTTATTCGAGGCTATTTAGGTGGTCAATCGGGCAAAATTACGTGAATGAAGCATTTTTTTGGCAAAATCGATATTCTATAGCTCACGGTTTTGGGGGTGGGCCCAGGTTTTGGCGGTGCTGCGGGCCAAAAATTGATTGGGGCATGCCAGGTAGGTTGAGGATCATCTCAATATGGTCCTTTTATTTATTCTAGGATGTTTGCGTGGTTAAACGGGTGAAACAGCGTGAACGATGCATTTTTGAGCTAAATTGGTGTGTTATAGCCCATGGTTTTGGGGGTGGGCCCGGTGTACGGGGGTGCTGTGGGCTAAAAATTGATTGGGGCATGCCAGGGAGGTTAGGGATCGTCCCAGTGTTGTCCATTTATTTATTCGAAGCCATTAGGGTGGTCAAATGGGCAAAATGGTATGAACAGGTGTTTTTATGCCAAATCGGTGTGCTATAGCCTACGATTTTAGGTGTGGGCCTACGGTCCAGGGTTTCGTTGGCCAAAAATTGATTGGGGCATTCCAAGGAGGTTGGGGATGGTCCCATTGTGGTTCATTTATTTATTTGAGGCTATTTGGATGGTCAAACAAGTGAAACGGCATGAACAAGGCATTTTTGGGTAAAATTGGTGTACTATAGCCCACATTTTCAGGGGTGGGCCCGTGGTACGGGGGTGACATAGGGCAAAAAATAACCTGGGTATATCAGGGAGGTTAGGGATCATTTCAGTATGATCCGTTTATTTATTTGAGGCCATTTGGATGGTCAAACGGCCGAAACGATGCGAATGGGGCATTTTTGGGCTAAATTGGTGAGCTATAGCCTAAAGTTTTGGACGTGGGCCTAAGGTTCGTGGGTGCTATTTTGAAAAAATTGACCGGGACATACCACGGAGGTTGGGGATCATACCCATGTGGTTTGTTTATTTATTCGAGGCTATTTTGGTGGTCAAACGAGCTAATTGGCGCGAACGGGGCATTTTTAAGTCCAATCGACGTGCTATAGCCCAGGGTTTCGGGGGTGAGCAGGGCTCCAGGGGTGCCATAGTCTGAAGATCAACTGGGGCATGCCAGAGAGGTTGAGGATTGTCCCAGTATGGTTTTTTTATTTATTCGAGGCCATTTGGGTGGTTAAACAGGCAAAATGGCGCGAATGAGGCATTTTCGAGCCAAATTGGTGTGCTATAGCCCACGGTTTCTGGGGGTGCCGTTGGCCGAAAATCCATTGGGGTATGCTAGGGAGGTTGGGGATCATTCCAGTGTGGTTCATTTATTTATTCAAGGCCATTTGGGTGGTCAAACAGCGCAAACAGGGTATTTTTGGGCCAAATCGGTGTGCTATAGCCCACGATTTTGGGGGTGGGCCAGGGTCCAGGGGTGCTATGGGCTTAAAATCGACCGGGGCGTGCCAGGGAGGTTGGGTATTATTCTAGCATGGTCCATTTATTTATTCGAGGCTATTTGGGTGGTCAAACGGGCGAAACAGCGCGAACGGGGTATTTTCGAGCCAAATCAATGTGTTATAGCCCACGATTTTTGGGGGGGACCCAAGTTCTAGGGGTTTTGTGGGCCAAAAATTGATCGATGCATGCTAGGGAGATCGAGGATCATCCAAGTGTGGTCCGTTTATTTATTCGAGGCCATTTGGGTGGTGAAACAGGCAAAACGACACAAATGGGACATTTTTGAGACTAATCGGTATGCTATAGCCGACGGTTTTGGGAGTGGGCCCAAGGTACAGGATGTCGTGGCTCAAAAATCCATCGGGGCATGCCAGGGAGGTTGGGGATCGTCCCCGTGTGGTCCATTTATTTATTTGAGGCCATTTGGGTGCTATTGCCCACAGTTTTGGGGATGGGCCCGAGGTCCGGGGTGCTGTGGGCTAAAAATTGACCAAGGAGTGCCAGGGAGGTTGGGGATCATCCCAGTGTGGCTCGTTATTTGAAGCTATTTGGGTGGTTAAACTGGCGAAACGGCATGAACAGAGCATTTTTGAGCCAAATTGGTGTGCGAAAGCCCGCGTTTTTGGAGGTGAGCCCTTGGTCCAGAGGTATCAGGGGCCAAAGAGTGGCTGGACCAAGCAAGGGAGGTAGAGGATTATCCTTGTATGGTCTCAAGGCCATTTGAGTGGTCAAACAGGCGAAACAGTGCAAACGGGACATTTTCTGGCCATATCAGTGTGCTATAGCCCATATTTTTGGGGGTAGTCCCGGAGTCTGGGGGTGCCGTAGGTCGAAAAACGACCAGGGAGGTTGGGGATCATCCAAGTGTGGTCCATTTATTTATAAAATGCTATTTAGGTGGTCAAACAAGCAAAATGGCATGAACGGGGCATTTTTGAACCAAATCGATGTGCTCTAGCCAAGGGTTTTGGGGGTGGGCATGGGGGTTGAGGGTGTTGTGGGCAGAACATCGACCGGGGCATGCTAGGGAGTTTGGGGATCATCCCAGTATGGTCCGTTTATTTTTTTGCGGCTATTTGGGTGGTCAAACGGGAATAAATGGTACGAACAGGGGATTTTAGAGCCAAATTGGTGTGCTATAGCCCATGGTTTTGGGGGTGGGCCCAGGGTCCAGGGGTACCATGGGCTGAAAATCGACCGGGGCGTGCCAGAGAGGTTGGGGATCATTCTAGCGTGGTCCATTTATTTTTTCGAGGCTATTTGGGTGGTCAAACGGGCGAAACAGAGCGAACGGGGTATTTTCAGGCCAAATCAATGTGCTATAGCCCACGATTTTTAGGGAGGACCCGAGTTCTAGGGGTTCTGTGGGTCGAAAATCGATCGATGCATGCTAGGGAAATTGAGGATCGTCCAAGTGTGGTCCGTTTATTTATTCGAGGCCATTTGGGTAGTGAAACAGGCGAAACAGCGCAATTGAGATATTTTCGAGACAAATTGGTATGCTATATCCGACCGTTTTGGGAGTGGGCCCGAGGTACAGGGGTGCCGTGGGCCAAAAATCCATCGAGGCATGCCAGGGAGGTTGGGGATCTTCCCAGTGTAGTCCGTTTATTTATTTGAGGCCATTTGGGTGGTTAAAAGGGCAAAACGGCGCGAACGAGGTATTTTTGGGCCAAATCAATGTGCTATAGCCCACGGTTTTAGGGGTGGGCCCGGGGTTTGGGGGTGCCGTGTGCCGAAAATCGACTGGGGCATGCCAGGGAGGTAGGGGATCATCCTATTGTGGTTTGTTTATTTATTCAAGGCCATTTAGTTTGTCAACAGGCGAAACGGCATGAACGGGGCATTTTGGAGCCAAATCGGTGTGCTGTAACCCACGGTTTTTGGTGTGGCCCCGAGGTTCGAGCATGCCCTGGGCCGAAAATCGTCTGGGGCATTCCAAGGAGGTTACGGATCATCCTGGTGTTGTCCGTTTATTTATTCAAGGCTATTTGGGTGGTCGAACAGGAGAAACGACGCGATTAGGGCATTTTCGAGCTAAATCGGTGTGCTATAGCCCACGATTACTGGGAGGACCCAGGGTTCAGGGGTGCTGTTGGCCAAAAATCAATTGGGGCATGCCAGGAAGGTTGAGGATCGTCCTAGTGTGGTCCATTTATTTATTCAAGGTGGGTGGTCAAATGGGCAAAACGGTGCGAACGGGGCATTTTCGGGCTAAATTGGTGTGTTATAGCCCATGGTTTCGGGGGTAGGCTCGGGGACAGGGGTGTCATGGCCCAAAAATCAACCGGGGCATGTCAGGGAGGTTGGGGATCATCCTAGTGTGCTCCGTTTATTTATTTGAGTCAATTTGCATGGTTAAACAGGCAAAAAGGCACGAACAGGGCATTTTCGGGCTAAATCGGTGTGCTAAAGCGACGGTTTCAAGGGTGGGCTCGGGGTCCGAGGGTGTTGTGGGTCAGAAATTAATCGAGGTGTGCCAGGGAGGTTGGGGAATATTCCAGTGTGCTCCCTTTATTTATTCGAGGCCATTTGTGTGGTCAAACAGGCAAAACGGTACGAACGGGGCATTTTCAGGCCAAATCGGTGTGCTATAGCCCATCTTTTTGGGGGTGGGCTCGGGTTTCGAGGATGCCATCGGCAAATTATTGATCGAGGCATGCCAGGAAGGTTGGGGATCGTCCCAGTGTCATCCGTTTATTTATTCTAGGCCATTTGGGTAGTCAAATGGGCGAAATGGCACGAAAGGGCCATTTTCAGGCTAAATCGATGTGCTATAGCCCACAGTTTTGGATTTGGACCCGTGGTTTGGGGGTGCCATGGGCCAAAAAATGACCGGGCATGCCAGGAAGGTTGGGGATCGTCCCAGTATGGTTCGTTTATTTATTCGAGGATATTAGGGTGGTCAAACAGGTAAAACGGAGCGAACGGGGCATTTTTGAGCCAAATCGGTGTGCTATTGCCCACGGTTTTGTGGGTGGGCCGGGGATTCGGGGTTGCTGTGGGCCAAAAATTGACCAGGACATGCCAGGAAAATTAGGGTTCATCCCATTATTGTCCGTTTATTTATTCGAGGCCATTTGAATGGTTAAATTGGCAAAACGGCCTGAACGACGCATTATCGAACGAAATCGGTCTGCTATAGCCAACTATTTCGGGGGTGATCCCGAGGTCCAAGGGTGCCGTGGTCCAAAAATTGACTAGGGCATGCCAGGTAGGTTGGGGATCGTCCTAGTGTGGTCCGTTTATTTGTTCGTCGCAATTTGGGTAGTCAAACAAGTAAAACGATGCGAATGGGGTATTTTTAGGCTAAATCGGTGTGCTATAGCCCATGATTTTGGGGTTGGGCTCAGGATTTGGGGGTGCTGTAGGCAAAAAATTGATCGAGGCGTGCCAGAGAGGTTGGGGATCATCTTAGTATAGTTTGTTTATTTATTTGAGACCATTTGTGTGGTCAAATAGGCAAAACGGTGCGAGCGAGGCATTTTCTTGATTAATCGGTGTGCTATAGCCCACAGTTTTGAGGGTGGGCTCGGGGTTTGGGGGTGCCATGGGACAAAAATCGATCGAGGGCATGCTTGGGAGGTTGGGTTTCATCCCAATATGGTCCGTTTATTTATTCGAGGCCATTTGGGTGGTCAAACGGACGAAACAATGCGAATGGGTATTTTTGGGATAAATTGTGTGCTCTAGCCCACAATTTTGGGGGTGGGCCCAGGATTCAGGGGTGCCGTGGGCCAAAAATTGACCAGGACGTGTCAGGGAGGTTAGGGATTATCCTAGTGTGGTCCGTTTGTTTATTCGAGGCTATTTGTGGGATTAAACAGGCAAAATGGCGTGAATGAAGCATTTTCGAGCTAAATTGATGTGCAATAGCCCATGATTTAGGGGTGGGCTCGGGTTCTTAGGGTGCAGTGGGCCAAAAATCGACCGGGGCGTGCTAGGGGGGTTGAGGATCATTCCAGTATGGTCTATTTATATTTTCAAGGCCATTTGGCTGGTCAAACGGGCGAAACGGAGTGAACGAGGCATTTTAAGGATAATTGGTGTGCTATAGCCCACGATTTTAGGGGTAAGCCTCAATCCGGGGTGTCGTGTGCAAAAAATTGATCAGGGCGTTCTAGGAAGTTTCGGGATCATCCCAATGTAGTCCATTTATTTATTCCAGGCCATTTGGGTGGTTAAACGGGCGAAACAGCACGAACGGGGCATTTTCGTGCTAAATTGGTGAGTTATAGCCCACGGTTTCGGGGGTCAGCCCGCGGTCCTGGGGTGTCGCGGGCTGAAAATCGACCGGGGCATGCCAGGAAGGTTGGGGATCTTCCCAGTGTGGTCCATTTATTTATTTGAGGCCATTTGGGTAGTAAAATGGGTGAAACGGTTCAAACAGGGTATTTTCGAGCCAAAATCAGTGTGCTATAGCCCACGGTTTTGATAGTGGGCCCGGGATCTGGGGGTGCAATGTGGCAAAAATCAACTGGGGTATGCCTGGGAGGTTGGGGATCATCCCAGTGTGGTCTGTTTATTTATTCGAGTCCATTTGGGTGGTCAAACGGGCGAAACGGTGCAAACGGGGTATTTTTGGGAAAAATCGGTGTCTATAGTCCATGACTTCGGGGTGAGCCTGGGGTCCGAGGGTACCGTGGGATTTAAATAGACCGGGTCATGCCAGGGGGTTGGATATCATCCTAATATGGTCCGTTTATTTATTCGAGGCCATTTGGTTGATCAAACAGGCGAAACGGCTCGAACGGGTCATTTTCGGGCCAAATCGGTGTGCTATAGCCCATGGTTTCGGGGATCAGCCCGGGGTTCGTGGGTGATGTTGGCCCAAAATTGAACAGAGTATGCCAGGTAGGTTGGGGATCATCCCAATATGGTCCGTTTATTTATTCGAGGCTATTTGGGTGGTCAAACTAGCAAAACGGTGTGAACAGGGTCTTTTCGATCCATATAAGTGTCTTATAGCCTATGGTTTTGGGGGAGGGCTCGGGGTACGGGGATGTCGTGGGCTAAATATTGACCTGCACGAGCCCGGGTGATTTGGGATCATCCCAGTGTAGTCTATTTATTCATTCGAGGCTATTTGGGTGGTCAAACGGGAGAAATGGCGTGAACGAGGCATTTTTCGGCTAAATTGGTGTTCTATAGCCCATGGTTTTAGGGATGGGCCCAGGTTTCAGAGGTGCTGTGGGCCAAAAATTGATTGGGGCATGCCAGGAAGGTTGGAGATCATCTCAATATGGACCTTTTATTTAGTCGAGGCTATTTGCATGGTTGAACGGGCGAAACGGCGTGAACGATGCATTTTTGAGCCAAATTGGTATGCTATAGCCCATGGGACAAAAATCAATCGGGGGTGCCATGGGATGAAAATCAATCGGGGTGCGCCAGGGAAGTTGGGGATCGTCCTACTGTGGTTCATTTAAATATTCATGGCTATTTAGGTCGTCAAACGGGCGAAACGGCACGAACGGGGCATTTTCAAGCCAAATCGATATGCTATAGCCAACGGTTTCGGGGGTGGGCTTGTCGTCCGGGGGTGCCGTGGGCCTAAAATCGATCGCGGCATGCCAGGGAGGTTGGGTATCATCCCAGTGTGGTTTATTTATTTATTCGAGGCTATTTGGGTGGTCAAACGGATAAAACAGCGCGAACGGGGCATTTTCAGGCTAAATCGGTGTGTTAGAACCCACGGTTTCGGGGGTGGGCTCGGGGTACGGGGGTGCTGTGGGCTGAAAATTGATCAGGGTATGCCAGGGAGGTTTGGGATCATCCCAATATGGTCTATTTATTTATTTGAGGCCATTTGGGTGGTCAACCGAGCGAAATAGCATGAACGGGCATTTTCAGGCCAAATCGGTGTGCTATAGCCCACGATTTAGGGTGTGGGCCTATGATCCGGGGGTGCTGTGGGTCAAAAATAGATCGGGGCATTCCAGGGAGGTTTGGAAAGGTCCAAGTATGTTCGATTTATTTATTTGTGGCTATTTGGATGGTCAAACGGGCAAAACGGCATGAACGAGGCTATTTTGGGCAAAATCGATGTGCTATAGCCCACAATTTTGGGGTGGGCCCGTGGTCTGGGGGTGACATGGGCTCAACATCGACCGGGGTATGTCAGGGAGGTTGAGGATCATCCTATCATGGTTCGTTTATTTATTGGAGGCCATTTGGGTGGTCAAACGAGCTAAATGGCACGAACAGGGCATTTTCGAGCTAAATCGGTGGGCTATAACCCATGGTTTCAGGGAAGGATTCGGGTTCTGGGGGCGCAGTGGGCCAAATATTAATCGAGGCGTGCCAGGGAGGTTAAGGATCATCACAGTGTGGTATGTTTATTTATTTGAGGCCATTTGTGTGGTCAAACAAGTGAAAAGGCATAAACGGGGCATTTTCGGGCTAAATCAGTGTGCTATAGCCCACAATTTTGGGGGTGGGCCTGGGGTCCAGTGGTTCCGTCAGTTGAAAAGCAACAGGGGCATGCCAGGGAGGTTGAGGATCATCCCAGTGTTGTTTGTTAATTTATTCGAATCCGTTTGGTTGGCCAAACATGTAAAATGGTGCAAATAGGGCATTTTCAGGCCAACTCAGTGTGCTATAGACCACGGTTTTGGGGGTGGGCAGGGGTTCGGGGGTGCCGTGGGCCAAATATCAATCAGGTCATGCCAGACAGGTTGAGGATCAACCTAGTGTGGTCCGTTTATTTATTTGAGGCCATTAGGTGGTCAAATGGGCAAAACAATGCGAATGGGGCATTTTTGGATTAAATCGATTAGCTATAGCCCACAGTTTTGGAGGTGGGCTCGGGATTCGTGGATGTCATTTGCTAAAAATCGACCAAGACATACTAGGGAGGTTGGGGATCATCCCCGTGTTGTTCGTTTATATATTTGAGGCCATTTGGGTGGTCAAACTGGCTAAAAGGAGCAAACGGGGCATTTTTGGGTCTAATCGGCGTCTAATAGCCCAAGGTTTTGGGGCTGGGCCCGGGCTCCAGCGGTGCCGTCGGCCAAAAATAAACTGGGGCATGGCAATGAGGTTGGAGATCGTCCCAGTGTGGTTCTTTTATTTATTTGAGGCCATTTGGGTAGTTAAACAGGCAAAATGGAGCGAATGGGGCATTTTCAAGCCAAATTGATGCGCTATAGCCCATAGTTTCGGGGGTGCCGTTGGCTGAAAATCCATCGGGGCATGCCTGGGAGGTTGGGGATCATGTCAGTGTGTTCCGTTTATTTAATCGAGGCCATTAGGTGGTTAAATGGGTAAAACGATGCGAATGGGGCATTTTTGGGTTTAATCGGTGAGCTATAGCCCACAGTTTCGGAGGTGGGCCCGGGATTCATGGATGTCGTTTACCAAAAATTGACCAAGACATACCAGGGAGGTTGGGTATCATCACCGTGTTGTTCGTTTATATATTCGAGGCCATTTGGGTGGCACAAACGGGGCATTTTTGGGTCCAATCGGCGTGCAATAGCCCATGGTTTTGGGGCTGGGCCCAGGATCCAGGGGTTCTGTTGGCCATAAATAAAATGGGCATGCAAGGGAGGTTGGATATCGTCCCAGTGTGGTACATTTATTTATTCAAGGCCATTTGGGTAGTTAAACAGGCAAAATTGAGCGAATGAGGCATTTTCAAGCCAAATTGATGCGCTATAGCCCACGGTTTTGGGGGTGCCGTTGGCTAAAAATCCATCGGGGCATGCCTCGGAGGTTGGGGATCATCTCAGTGTGGTCTATTTATTTATTTAAGGCCATTTGGGGGGTCAAACGGGAAAAACAGTGCAAATGGGATATTTTTGGGTCCAATCGGCGTGCTATAGCCCACAGGTTTGGGGGTGGGACCGGGGTCCGGGAGTGCCATGGGCCAAAAATTGAGCGGCGTATGCCAGGGAGGTTAGGGATTATCCCAGTGTGGTCCGTATATTTATTCGAGGCCATTTGTGTAGTCAAACAGGAAAAACGATAAGAACGAGGCATTTACGGGCCAAATCAGTGTGCTATAGCCCACGGTTTTGGAGGTGGGCCCATGGTCCAAGGGGGCCATGGGCTGAAAATCAATCGAGGCATGCCAGGGAGGTTGGGGATCGTCCTAGTGTGGTTCATTTATTTATTCGAGGCTATTGGGTGGTCAAACAAGCAAAACGCCGCGAACGGGGTATTTTCAGGCCAAATCAATATGATATAGCCCACAGTTTCTGGGGAGGACCTGGGTTCTATGGGTTATGTGGGTCGAAAATTGATCGGTGCATGCTAGGGTGATTGAGGATTGTCAAAGTGTGGTCCGTTTATTTATTCGAGTCCATTTGGGTGGTCAAATAATCGAAACGACGCAAACAGGACATTTTCATGATAAATCGGTATGCTATAACCAATGGTTTTGGGGGTGGGCCCGAGGTACAAGGATGCCATGGGCCAAAAATCCATCGGTGCATGCCAGGGAGGTTTGGGATTGTCCCAGTATGGTCCGTTTATTTATTTGAGGCCATTTGAGTGGTTAAATAGGAGAAACAACAAGAACGAGACATTTTCGGGCTAAATCGGTATGCTATAGCCCACAGTTTTTGGGGTGGGCCTGAGGTCCGGGGGTTGCTGTGTGCTAAAAATCATCCGAGGCATGCCAGGGAGGTTGGGGATCGTCCCAGTGTGGCCCGTTTATTTATTTGAGGCCATTTAGGTGGTCAAACTAGCGAAACGGCATGAACGGAGCATTTTTGAGCCAAATTGGTGTGCAAAAGCCCACGTTTTTGGAGGTGGGCCTGGGGTCTGGAGGTACCGGGGGCTGAAAAGCGATTGGGGCATTCGAATGAGGTTGGGGATATTCGAGGTCATTTCTATGGTCAAACGGGTGAAACGGCACGAACGGGATATTTTTGAGTAAATCGGTGAGCTATGGCCCACAGGTTTGGGGGTGGGCCCGCAGTTCGGGGGTACCATAGGCAGAGAATTAATTAAGGTATTCCAGGAGGTTGGGGATCATCCCAGTATGGTCTGTTTATTTAGTCGAGGCCATTTGGATGGTCAAACGGGCGAATCAACGAGACCGGGGCATTTTCAGGCCAAATCAGTATGTTATAGCCCAATGTTTTAGGAGTGGGCCTAGGGCTCGGTAGTGCCGTGGGCCAAAAATTAATCGAGGCATGCTAGGTATGTTGGAGATCAATGCAGTGTGATCCATTTATTTATTTGAGGCCATTTGTGTGGTCAAACGGGCAAAACAGAGCGAACAGGGTATTTTCGGGCCAAATCGGTGTGCTATAGCCCACGATTTCAAGGGTGGGCCCGGGGTCCGGGAGTACCGTGGTTGAAAATGGATTGGGGCATACCAGGGAGGTTGGGGATCATCCCAGTGTGGTCCTATTATTTATTCGAGGCCATTTGGGTGGTCAAACGGGCGAAACAACACGAACGAGGCATTTTCTGGCCATATCAGTGTGCTATAGCCCACGTTTTCTGTGGTAGTCCCGGAGTCTGGTGGTTCCGTGGGTAGAAAAGCGACCAGGGAGGTTGGGGATCATCCAAGTGTGATCTATTTATATATTCAAGGCTATTTGGGTGGTCAAACGAGCGAAATGGAATGAACGGGGCATTTTTGGGCCAAATCGGTATGCTATAGCCTATGATTTCGGGGGTGGGCACGGGGTCTAGGGTGTCGTTGTCCGAATATCGACCGAGGCATGCTAGGGAGGTTGGGGATCATCCTAGTGTGGTTCGTTTATTTATTCGAGGCTATTTGGGTGGTCAAACGGGTGAAATAGTGCGAACAGGGCATCTTTAAACCAAATCAGTGTGCTATAGCCCTCTGTTTTAGGGGAGGGCCTGGGGTCTGAGGGTTCCGTGGACCAAAAATTAATCGAGGCATGCCAAGGAGGTTGGTGATCATCCCGATATTGTCTGTGTATTTATTCGAGGCCATTTGGGTGGTCAAACGGGTGAAATGGCATGAACGTGGTATTTTCGAGCCAAATCGGTGTGCTATAGCCGACGGTTTTAAGGGTCGGACCGGGGTTTGGGGTTGTCGTGATCCAAAATCAACTGACGCATGCCAGGAAGATTGGGGATCATCCTAGTGTGGTCCGTTTGTTTATTCGAGACCATTTAGGTTGTCAAACGGGCGAAACGACGCGAACGGGGCTATTTTCAAGTAAATCGATATGCTATTGCCCATGGTTTCGGGGGTGGGCCAGGGGTCTGAGGGTGCTGTGGGCCGTAAATTGACCTGGGCATGCCAGGGAGGTTGGGGATCATCAGTGTGGTCCGTTTATTTATTCAAGGCCATTTAGGTGGTTAAACTGGAAAAACGGTGCGAATGAGTCATTTTTGGCCCAAATTAATGTGCTATAGCCCACGGTTTTGGGGGTGCGCTCGGGGTCCGGGGGTGCCGTATGTCAAAAATTGATCGGGGCATGCCAGGTAGGTAGGGGATCATCCTAGTGTGGTCCGTTTATTTATTCAAGGACATTTAAGTTGTCAAACGGCACGAACGGGTCATTTTTGAGACAAATCAGTGTGCTATAGCCCATGGTTTCGGGGATCAGCCCGGGGTTCGGGGTATGCCAGGTAGGTTGTGGATCATCCCAATGTGCTCCGTTTATTTATTCGAGGCCATTTGGTTGGTCAAACTGGCAAAATGGTGCAAACGGGGACTTTTTGAACTAAATCAGTGTCTTATAGCCAATGGTTTTGGGTGTGGGCTCGGGGTATAGGGGTGTCGTGGGCCAAAAATCAACCGTTGTATGCCCGGGAGATTAGGGGTCATCCCAGTCTGGTCTGTTTATTTATTCGAGGCTATTTAGGTGGTCAAACAGGCAAAATGGCATGAACGGGGCATTTTCTGGCCAAATCGATATTCTATGGCCCACGATTTTGGGGATGGGCCCAGGTTTCGGAGGTACTTTGGGCCAAATATTTATTGGGGCATGCCAGGAAGGTTGGGGATCATCTCAATGTGGTCCTTTTATTTATTCGAGGCTATTTTCATGGTTAAAATGGCGAAACGACGTGAACGACGCATTTTCGAGCCAAATTGGTGTGCCATAGCCCATGGGACGAAAATAAATCGGGGGTGCCATGGGACGAAAATCCATTGGGGCACGCCAGGGAAGTTGGGGATCATCCCAGTATGGTTCATTTAAATATTTGAGGCTATCTAGGTGGTCAAACAGGCGAAACGGCGCAAACGGGGCATTTTCGAGCCAAATCGGTGTGCTATAGCCAACGGTTTCGGGGGTGGGCTCGTGGTCCGGGGGTGCCAAAGGCCTAAAATTGATCGGGGCATGCCAGGGAGGGTAGGGATCATTCCATTGTAGTCCATTTATTTATTCAAGGCTATTTGGATGGTGAAACGGATAAAACAGCGCGAACGAGGCATTTTTGGGATAAATCGGTGTGTTAGAAACCACGGTTTTGGGGGGTGGACCCGGCGTACGGGGGTGTTGTGGGCCAAAAATCCAATGGGGTATCCCAGGGAGGTTGGGGATCATCCCAGTATGGTCCGTTTATTTATTTGAGGCTATTTGGGTGGTTAAACGGGCGAAATAGCGTGAACGAACGTTTTCAGGCCAAATTAGTGTGCTATAGCCCACGGTTTATGGTGCGGGCCTACGGTCTGGGGGTGTCGTGGGCCAAAAATCGATCGGGGCATTCCAGGGATGTTTGGGATGGTCCCAGTGTTGTCTATTTATTTATTTTAGGCTATTTGGGTGGTCAAACGGGCAAAACGGCATGAATGAGGATTTTTCGGGCAAAATTGATGTGCTATAGCCCACAATTTCGGGGGTGAGCCCATGGTCCAGGGGTGACGTGGGCCAAAAATTGATCGGGGTATGTCAGGGAGGTTGGGGATTATTCATAGTATGGTCCGTTTATTTATTGGAGGCCATTTGGGTGGTCAAACGGGCAAAACGGCACGAACAGGGCATTTTTGAGCTAAATCGGTGTGCTATAACCCACTTTTTCGAGGGACGGCTCGGGGTCTTGGGGCGTCGATGGCCAAAAATTGATCGAGGCGTGCCAGGGAGGTTGAGGATCGTCACAGTGTGGTATGTTTATTTATTTGAGGCCTTTTGTGTGTTCCAACCGGTGAAAAGGCACAAGTGGGGAATTTTTGGGCTAAATCGGTGTGCTATAGACCACGGTTTCGGGGGTGGGCCTGGGTTCCCGAGGAGACGTCGATTGAAAAGCAACTGGGGCGTGACAGGGAGGTTGGGGATCATCCCAGTATGGTCTGTTTATTTATTCAAAGCTGTTTGGTTGGCCAAATAGGTAAAATGGCGCGAACGGGGCATTTTCAAGCCAAATCAGTGTGTTATAGACCACAGTTTAGGGGGTAGGCTGGGGTTCGTGGGTGGCGTGTGCCAAAAATCGACCAAGGCATGCCAGGGAGGTTTAGGATCAACCTAGTGTGGTCCGTTTATTTCTCCGAGGCCATTAGGTGGTCAAACGGGCAAAACGATGCGAATGAGGCATTTTTGGGTTAAAACGGTGAGCTATAGCCCACAGTTTCAGAGGTGGGCCCGGGATTCGTGGGTACCATTTGCCAAAAATCAACCGGGACATACCAGGGAGGTTGTCGATCATTCCCATGTGGTTCGTTTATATATTCGAGGCCATTTTAGTGGTTAAACTGGCTAAACAGCGTGAACGAGGCATTTTTGGGTCCAATTGGCGTGCTATAGCCCAGGGTTTTGGGGCTAGGCTCGGGCTCCAAGGTGTCGTAGTCAAAAAATCAACAAGGGCATGCCAGGGAAGTGGGAGATCGTCCCAGTGTGGTTCGTTTATTTATTCGAGGCCATTTGGGTGGTCAAACAGGCAAAATAGCACGAATGGGCTATTTTCAAGCCAAATTGATGCGCTATAGCCCACGGTTTTGGGGGTGCCGTTGGCTAAAAATCCATTGGGGCATGCCAGGGAGGTTGGGGATCATCTCAGTGTGGTCCATTTATTTATTCAAGGCTTTTTAGGTGGTGAAACAGGAAAAACAGTGCGAATGGGATATCTTCGGGTCCAATCGGCGTGCTATAGCCCACGATTTTGGGGGTGGGCCAGGGTCCGGGAGTGCCGTGGGCCGAAAATCGAGTAGGTCATGGCAGGGAGGTTGGGAATCATCCCATTGTGGTCCGTATATTTATTCGAGGCCATTTGGGTAGTCAAACGGGAAAAACGATGCGAACGGGGCATTTATAGGCTAAATCAGTGTGCTATAGCCCACGGTTTTGGAGGTGGGCCCATGGTCCGGGGGGCCGTGGGCTGAAAATCAATCGGGGCGTGCCAGGGAGGTTGGGGATTGTCCCAGTGTGGTTTGTATATTTATTTAAGGCTATTGGGTGGTTAAATGGCTGAAACAGCGAGAATGGGGTATTTTCGAGCCAAATCAATGTGCTTTAGCCCACAATTTCTGGGAAGGACCCAACATCTGGGGGTTCTGTGGGCCGAAAATTGACCGGGACATGCCTGGGAGATTGAGGATCCTCCAAGTGTGGTCCGTTTATTTATTCGAGGCCATTTGGGTGGTGAAACGGGCGAAACGGTGCAAACGGGGCATTTTTGGGATAATTCGGTCTGCTATAACCGACAGTTTTGAGGGCGGTCCTGATGTACAGGGGTGCCAGGGAGGTTGGGAATCGTCCCAGTATGGTCCATTTATTTATTTGAGGCTATTTGAGTGGTTAAACAGGCGAAACAGCTCAAACGGGGCATTTTCAGGCTCAATCGATGTACTATAGCGCACTTTTTCGGGGGTGGGTTCGAGGTTCGGGGGTGTTGTGGGACAAAAATCGACCGAGACATGCCAGGGAGGTTGGGGATCATCGCAGTGTGGCCTGTTTATTTATTCGAGGCTATTTGGGTGGTCAAACTGGTGAAACGGCGTGAAAAGGGCATTTTTGAGCTAAATCGGTGTGCGAAAGCCCACGGTTTTGGGGGTGGGGCTGGGGTCCGGAGGTACCGGGGGCCGAAAAGTGACTGAGGCATTCCAAGTAGGTTGGGGATCATCCCAGTGTGGTTCGTTTATTTATTCGAGGCCATTTGTATGGTCAAACGGGTGAAACAGCACGAACGAGATATTTTTGGGTAAATCAGTGTGCTATAGCCCACAGGTTCGGGGGTGGGCCCGAGGTTCCGGGATACCATAGGCAGAGAATTAATTAAGGTATGCCAGGAGGTTGGGGATTATCCCACTATGGTCTGTTTATTTATTTGAGGCCATTTGGATGGTCAAACGGGTGAATCGGCGAGAACGGGGTATTTTCAGGCCAAATCAGTGTGTTATAGCCCAATGTTTTAGGTGTGGGACCAGGGCTCGATAGTGTCGTGGGCCAAAAATTAACCGAGGTATGCTATGTATGCTGGAGATCATCGCAGTGTGGTCCATTTATTTATTTGAGGCCATTTGTATGGTCAAACGGGCAAAACAGAGCAGACGGGGCATTTTTGGGCCAAATCGGTGTGCTATAGCCCACGGTTTCAAGGGTGGCCCCGGGGTTCAGGAGCACCGTAGGCTGAAAATGGATTGGGGCATACCAAGGAGGTTGGGGATCATCCCAATGCGGTCCTATTATTTATTCGAGGCTATTTGGGTGGTCAAACGGGAGAAACAGCATAAACGGGGCATTTTTTGGCCATATCAGTGTGCTATAGCCCACGTTTTCGGCAGTAGTCCCAGAGTTCGGTGGTACCGTGGGTCGAAAAGTGACAAGGGAGGTTGGAGATCATCCAAGTGTGGTCCATTTATTTATTCAAGGCTTTTTGGGTGGTCAAATGGGCAAAATGGCACAACGGGGCATTTTTGGGCCAAATCGGTGTGCTATAGCCTGGGGTTTTAGGGGTGGGTACGGGGTCTGGGGGTTCCGTGGGCCGAATATCGACCGAGGAATTATAGGGAGGTTGGAGATCATCCTAGTATGGTCCGTTTATATATTCGAGCCTATTTGGGTGGTCAAACGGGCAAAATGGCGCTAACAGGGCATTTTTGGGCCAAATCGGAGTGCTATAGCCCTCGGTTTTGGGTGAGGGCTTGGGGTCCGAGGGTGCCATGGGCTAAAGATTTATTGGGGCATGCCATGGAGGTTGGCGATCGTCCTGATGTTGTCTGTTTATTTATTCGAGGCCATTTGGGTGGTCAAACGGGGAAATAGCGTGAATGGGGTATTTTCGAGCCAAATTAGTGTTCTATAGCCCATGGTTTTAAGGGTCAACACGGGGTTCGAGGTTGTCGTGATTCAAAAATTGATTGACGCATACCAGAAAGGTTGGGATCATCGCAGTGTGGTCCATTTGTTTATTCGAGACCATTTGGGTGGTCAAATGGGCGGAACGGTGCGAACGGGGCTATTTTTGAGACAAATCGATATGCTATTGCACATGGTTTTGGGGGTGGGCCAGGGGTCCGAGGGTGCTGTGAGTCATAGATCGACTTGGGCGTACCGGGGAGGTTGGGGATCATCACAGTATGCTCCATTTATTTATTCGAGGCTATTTGGGTGGTTAAACGGGCAAAACGGCGCGAACGACCGGGGGTGCCGTGTGTCAAAAATTGACCGGGGCATGCCAGGGAGGTAGGAAATCATCCTAGTGTGGTCCATTTATTTATTCAAGGCCATTTAAGTTGTCAAATGGGTGAAATAGCATGAATGGGGCATTTTGGAAACAAATTGGTCTACTATAATAGCCCACGGTTTCGGAGGTGGGCCCGGGGTCCGGGTATATCTTTGGCCAAAAATCGATCGGGGCTTGCCAAGGAGGTTGGGGATCATCCCAGTATGTTCTGTTTATTTATTCGAGGCTATTTGGGTGGTCAAACAGGCGAAAAGACATGATCAGGGCATTTTCGGGCCAAATCAGTGTGCTATAGCCCACGGTTTCTGGGAGGACATAGGGTTTCGGGGGTGCTGTGGGCCAAGAATCAATTGGGACATGCCAGGGAGGTTGAGGATCATCCCAGTGTGGTCGGTTTATTTATTTAAGGTGGGTGGTCAAACTGGCAAAACGGTGCAAATAGGGCATTTTCGGGCTAAATTGGTGTGTTATATCCAACGGTTTTGGGGGTGGGCCCAGTGTATAGGGATGTCGTGGGCCGAAAATCAACCGAGGCATGTCAGGGAGGTTGGGGATCATCCTAGTGTAGTCTGTTCATTTATTTGAGCCCATTTGGGTGGTTAAACAGGTGAAACGGCACGAACGGGGCATTTTCGGGCTAAATCGGTGTGCTATTGCCACGGTTTCAGGGGTGGGCTCGGGGTTCAGAGGTGCTGTGGGTCAAAATGTAACCGGGGCGTGCTAGGGAGGTTGGAGAATGTCCCAGTTTGGTCCCTTTATTTATTCGAGTCCATTTTTGGGCTAAATCAGTTTGCTATAGGCCACGTTTCTGGGGAAGGGCCCGGGGTTCGAGAATGTTTCTCGCAAAAAATTAATCGAGGCATTCCAAGAAGGTTGGGGATCATCCCAGTGTGGTCCATTTATTTATTCGAGGCTATTTGGGTGGTCAAACGATCGAAACGGCATAAATGGAGCATTTTAAGGCCAAATCGATGTGCTATAGCCCACGATTTTGGGTTTGGACCTGTGGGCCGGGGGTGCCGTAGGCCGAAAATCGACCAGGCATACTAGGAAGGTTGAGGATCATTCCAGTGTGGTTCATTTATTTATTCGAGGCTATTAGGGTGGTTAAATAGGTAAAACGGTGTACTCAGGATATTTTTGGGCCAAATCGATGTGCTATAGCCCACGGTTTCGGGGGTGGTCCTGGGATCCGGGGTTACCGTGGGCCCAAAATCGACTAGGGCATACCATAAAATCTAGGGATCATCCCACTGCAGTTCGTTTATTTATTCGAGGCCATTTCGGTGGTTAAACTGGCAAAATGGCCAGAACGAGGCATTTTCGAGCCAAATCGATATGCTATAGCT
This sequence comes from Capsicum baccatum var. pendulum, assembly GCA_030864225.1. NCBI lineage: Eukaryota > Viridiplantae > Streptophyta > Magnoliopsida > Solanales > Solanaceae > Capsicum > Capsicum baccatum. The sequence continues at coordinate 13,184,896 of CM061557.1, forward strand.
GACAGTTTCGGGGGTGAGCTTGAGGTACGAGGGTGCCGGGGGCTTAAAATTGACTAGGGCATGCCAGGGGGGTTGGGGATCATCCTAGTGTGGTCCGTTTATTTATTCGATGCCATTTGGGTCGTCAAACAGGCAAAACGGTGCAAATGGGGTATTTTTGAGCTAAAATGGTGTGCTATAGCCCACGGTTTTAGGGGTGGGCTTGGGGTTCGGGGATGCTGTAGGCCTAAAATTGAACGGGGCGTGCCAGAGAGGTTGGAGGCCATTTGGGTGGTCAAATGGGCTATAAGGCGCGAATGTGGCAGTTTTAGTCCAAATAGATGTGCGATAGCCCACAATTTTGGGGTTTCGCCCGGGGTTCGGGGGTTCTTTTGACCGAAAATTGATCGAGGCATGCTAGGGGGTTGAGGACTATCCCAGGGTGGTCCGTTTGTTTATTCGAACCTATTTGGGGGGTCAAACGGGCGAAAGAGCGTGAACGGGGCATTTTTCGGGCCAATTCGGTGTGCTATAGCCCTCGGTTTTGTGGGTGGGCCCGGGATCCGGGGGTGCCGAAGGCTGAAAATTGATCGAGGTGTGCTAGGAATGTTGGGGATCTTTCCATTGTGGTCTGTTTATTTATTCGAGGACTTTTGGGTGGTCAAATGGGAGAACCGATGCAAACGGGTCATTTTCTAGCCAAATTGGTATGGTCCTAGTGTGGTCCGTTTGTTTGTTCGAGGATATTTTGGTGGTCAAACGGGTGAAACGGCGCAAACAGGGCATTTTTGGGCCAAATCAGTGTGCTATAGCCTATGGTTTTGAGGGTGGGCCCGGGGTCTGGGGGTGCCATGGGCCAAATATCGACCAGGGCATGCCAAGGAGGTTGGGGATTATTCCAGTGTAGTCCGTTTAATTATTGAATGCCATTTGGGTGGTTAAATGGGCAAAAAAACATGAGCGGGGCATTTTTGAGCTAAATCGGTGAGCAATATCCCACAGTTTTGGGGGTCGGCCCGGGCTCCAGGTGTGTTGTGGGACGAAAATTGACTGGGGCATGCTAGGGAGGTTGGGGATCATTCCAGTGTGGTTTGTTTATTTATTCGATGCTATTTGGATGGTCAAACGGTTGAAATGGCGCGAACGACACATTTTCTGGCCAAATCAGTGTGCTATTACCCATGGTTTTGGGAATCGACCTGGGGTCCGGGGGTGCTGTTGGCCCAAAATCGAATGGGGCATGCCAGGTAGGTTGGAGATCATCTCAATGTGGTCTATTTATTTATCCGAGGACATTTGGATGAAAAAATATGTGAAACGGCGTGAACGGGGTATTTTCGGGCCAAATCGGTGTGCTATAGCCCAAGGTTTTAGGGGTGGGCCAGGGGTTTGAGGGTATCGTGGTTCGAAAATCAATCGGGGCATGCCAGGAAGGTTGGAGATCATCCCAGTATGATCCATTTATTTATTCGAGGCCATTTGGGTAGTCAAACAGGCAAAACGACACAAACAGGGCATTTTCGGGCCAAATCGATATGCTATATCCTATGGTTTCAGGGGCGAGTCAGGGGTGAGTCTGGGGTGCCGTGGTCCAAAAATTGATCGGGGCATGCAAGAGAGGTTGGGGATCATCCCATTGTAGTCTGTTTATTTATTTGATTTCATTTGGGTGGTCAAACGGGCAAAACAACGCAAACGAGGCATTTTCAGGCCAAATTGGTGTGCTATAGCCTACGGTTTTAGGGGTGGGCCAGGGGTCCGGGGGTGCTGTGGGTCGAAAATCGATCGGGGAGTGATAGAGATTTTTGGGATCATCCCAATATGGTCCATTTATTTATTCGAGGCCATTTTGGTGGTCAAACGGGTGAAACGGCGCAAATGGGGTATTTTCGGACCAAATCGGTGTGCTATAGCCTACGATTTTGAGGGTGGGCCCGCGGTCCAAAGGTGCCATGGGCCAAAAATCGACCAGGGCATGCCAAGGAGGTTGGAGATTATTCCAATGTAGTTCGTTTAATTATTTGAGGCCATTTGGGTGGTCAAACGGGCAAAACAACACGAACGGGGCATTTTCAAGCCAAATCAGTGAACAATATCCCACGGTTTTAGGGGTGGGCCCGGGCTTCGGGTGTGTCGTGGGCTGAAAATTATCTGGGGCATGGTAGGGAGGTTGGGGATCATTCCAATGTGGTCTGTTTTTTTATTCGAGGCTATTTGGACGATCAAACGGGTGAAACGACGCAAACAGGGCATTTTCTGGCAAAATTGGTTTGCTATAACCCATGGTTTTGGGAATCGACCTGGGGTCCGGGGGTGCTGTTGGCCCAAAATCGAATGGGGAATGCTAGGTAGGTTGGGGATCATCCAAATGTGGTCCATTTATTTATTCGAGGACGTTTGAGTGGTTAAACTGGCGAAATGGCAAACAGGGTATTTTTGGGCTAAATCAGTGTCTTATAGCCTATGGTTTTGGGGGTGGGCTCGGGGTACGGGTATTTCGTGGGTCGAAAATTGACCGGGGCATGGCAGGAAGATAGGGAATCGTCCCAGTGTGGTCTGTTTATTTATTCGAGGCCATTGGGTGGTCAAACGGGTAAAATGGCATGAACGGGGCATTTTCTCGCTAAATAGGTTGGCTATAGTCCACGGTTTTGGGGGTGGGCCCCGGGTCCGAAGGTGCTGTGGGTCGAAAATTGATCGAGGCAGCCAGAGAGGTTGGGGATCATCTCAATGTGGTCTTTTTATCTATTCGAGGCTATTTGGGTAGATAAACGGGTGAAACGGCATGAACAATGCATTTTCGGGCTAAATCGGTATGCTATAGCTCACGGTTTATGGGGTGGGCCTGGGGTTCAAGGGTGCCGTGGGTCGAAAATTGATTGAGGCATGCCAGGGAGGTTGGGGATCATCCCAGTGTAGTTTATTTATTTATTATAGGATATTTAGGTGGTCAAACTGGCGAAACGACTCAAACGGGGCATTTTTGAGCTCAATTGGTGTGCTATAGCCCGCGATTTCGAAGGTGGGCTTGTTGTCCGGGGGTGCAGTAGGCCTAAAAGCGATTGGCGAATGCCAAGGAGGTTGGGAATCATCCCAGTATGGTCCGTTTAATTATTCAAGGCCATTTAAGTGGTCAAATGAGCAAAACAACGCAAACGGGGCATTTTTGGGCTAAATCGGTGTGTTAGAGCCCACATTTTTTGGGGTGGGCCCGGGGTACCGGGGTGCCATAAGCCGAAAATCAAACGGGCATAACAAAGAGGTTGGGGATCATCCTAGTATGGTCCATTTATTTATTTGAGGCTATTTGGGTGGTCAAACAGGTGAAACAGCGCGAACGATGCATTTTCGGGCCAAATCGATGTGCTATAATCCACGGTTTTTGGGGAGGACCCAAGTTCTGGGGTGCTGTGGGCCAAAAATCATTTGGGGCATGGCAGGGGGTTTGAGGATCATCCCAGTGTGGTCAGTTTATTTATTCTAGGCCATTTGGGTGGTCAAACGGGTAAAACAGTGCGAAAGGGGCATTTTTGGGCCAAATCGGTGTGCATGACTGATGGTTTTTGGGGTGGGCCCGCAGTTCGGGAGTCCCGTGGGACCAAAACCGACCGAGGCATGCCATGGAGGTTGTGGATCATCCCATTGTGGTCCGTTTATTTGTTTCAGGCCATTTGTGTGGTTAAACGGGCGAAACAGCACGAAACGGAGCATTTTTGGGCTAAATTGGTGTGCTATAGCCCATAGTTTTGGGGGTGCTGTGGGTTAAAAATTGACCGAGGCATGCCAGGGAGGTTGGGAATCATCCCAGTGTGTCCTGTTTGTTTATTCGAGGCTATTTGGGTGGTCAAACAAGCGAAAGGGCGTGAACGGGGCATTTTTGAGCGAAATTGGTGTGTTATAACCTACGATTTTGGGGGTGGCCTCGGGGTTCGGGGGTGTCGGGGGTCAAAAAGTGACCAGGGCATTCCAAGGCGGTTAGGGATCATCCCAATATGGTTGGTTTGTTTATGTGAGGCTATTTATGTGGTCAAACGAGCGAAACAGTGCGAATGGGACATTTTTAGGCTAAATTGGTGCGCTATAGCCCACGGGTTTGAGGGTAGGCCCGGTGTACGGGGGGTGCCGTGGGCTGAAAATTGATCGGGGAATGTCCGGGAGGTTGGGGATCATCCCAGTGTCGTCTGTTTATTTATTCGAGGCCATTTCAATTGTCAAATGGGCAAATCGGCCAGAACGGGGCATTTTCAGGCCAAATCAGTGTGCTATAGCCTCCGGTTTTGGGTGTGGGCCTGGATTTCGGTGGTGCCGTGTGCTAAAAATTGACCGGGCATACCAGGGAGGTTGGGGATCATCCCACTGTAGTCCATTTATTTATTCGAGGCCATTAGGGTGGTCAAACAGGCAAAATAAAGCGAACGGGGCATTTTCGGCCCAAATTGATGTGCTTTAGCCCATGGTTTTAGGGTGGGCCTAGGGTCCGGGGGGTACCATGGTATAGAAACTGATTAAGGCATGCCAGAGAGGTTGGGATCATTCCAGTGTGGTCCTTTTATTTATTCGAGGTCATTCGGGTGGTCAAACGGGCAAAACAGCATGAACAGGGAATTTACTAGCCATATCAATGTGCTATAGCCCCCGTTTTCATGGGTGGGCCTGGAGTTCAGTGGTGCCGTGGGCTGAAAAGCAACCAGGGAGGTTGGGGATCGGCCTAATGTGGTCCGTTTATTTATTCGAGGCCATTTGGGTGGTCAAACGGGCGAAATTGCGTGAACGGAGCAGTTTTGGGATAAATATGTGGGCTATAGCACAAAATTTTGGGGGTGGGCTTGGGGACTGGGGGTGCCGTGGCCATAAATCAACCGAGGCATGCTAGGGAGGTTAGGGATCGTCCCTGTGTGGTCCGTTTATTTATTCGAGGCTACTTGGATCGTCAAACAGGCAAAACGACATGACCAGAGGATTTTTGAGCTAAATCGGTCTGCTATAGCCCACGGTTTCAAGGGAAGGCCAGGGGTCCGAGGGTGTTGCGGGCTAAAAATTGATTGAGGCATGCTAGGGAGATTGGGGATCATCCCAGTGTCATCTATTTATTTATTCAAGTCTATTTGGGTGGTTAACCGGGCAAAATGGCGTGAACAGAGCATTTTCTGGTCAAATCGGTGTTCTATAGCCCACGGTTTTTAGGTGGGCCCAGGTTTCGGAGGTGCTGTGGGGCAAAAATTGATTGGGGCATGCCAGGAAGGTTGGGGATTATCTCAATATGGTCCTTTTATTTATTTGAGTCTATTTACGTGGTTAAACGGGCGAAATGGCGTGAAATATCTATTTTTCAGCTAAATTGGTGTGCTGTAGCCCATAGTTTTGGGGGTGGGCTTAGGGTTCGGGGGTGCCATGGTACGAAAATCAATCGAGGTATGCCAGGGAGGATGGGGATCATCCCAGTGTGGTTCATTTATTTATTCGTGGCTATTAGGGTGGTCAAACGGGCAAAACGGCGCAAACAGGGCATTTTTGAGCCAAATCGGTGTGCTATAGCCAATGATTTTGGGGGTGGGCTCATGGTTCGAGGGTGCCGTAGGCCTAAAATCGATCGGGGCATGCCAGGGAGGTTGGGGATCATCCCTGTGTGATCCATTTATTTATTCGAGACCATTTTCAGGCTAAATCGATGTGTTAGAGCCCACAGTTTTGGGGGTGGGTTCGAGGTACGGGGGTGCTATGGGCCGATAATTGATCGGGGTATGCCAGGGAGGTTAGGGATCGTCCCAGTGTGGTTAGTTTATTTATTCGAGGCCATTAGGGTGGTCAAAAGGGAAAAATGGCATGAACGGGCATTTTTGGGCCAAATCGGTGTGCTATAACCCACGATTTTAGGTGTGGGCCCACGGTCTAGGGTGCCGTGGGCCAAAAATTGATCGGGGCATTCCAGGGAGGTTGGGGATGGTCCCAGTGTGGTCCATTTATTTATTTGAGGCTATTTGGGTGGTCAAACGGGCAAAACAGCATGAACGAGGCATTTTTGGGCAAAATCAGTGTGCTATAGCCCACGATTTCGGGGGTGGGCCCGTGGTCCGAGGGTGACGTGGGCAAAAAATGACTGGGGTATGTCAGGGAGGTTGGGGATTATCCCAGTATAGTCCGTTTATTTATTGGAGGTCATTTGGGTGGTCAAACCGGCGAGACGACATGAATAGTGGGCTAAATCAGTGTGCTATAGCCCATGGTTTTGGGGGTGGGCTCGGGGTCTGTGGGTGCCGTGGGCCAAAAATTGATCGGGGCGTACCAGGGGGTTGAGGATCATCATAGTGTGGTCTATTTTTTTATTGGAGGCCATTTGTGTGGTCAAACAAGTGAAATGGCGCGAACGGGGCATTTTTCGGACAAATTGGTATGTATAGACCACGGTTTAGGGGGTGAGGTGGGGTCCGGGGGTGCCGTGGGCCAAAAATTAACCAAGGCATGCTTGGGAGGTTGAAGATCAACCTAGTGTGGTCCATTTATTTATTCGAGGCCATTGGGTGGTCAAACGGGCGAAACGATGCAAATAAGGTATTTTTGGGCTAAATCGATGAGCTATAGCCCAAAGTTTCAGAGGTGGGCCCGGGTTTGTGGGTTATATTTTCCAAAAATTGTTTGGGACATGCCAGGGAGGTTGGGGATCATCCCCGTGTGGTTTGTTTATATATTCGAGGCCATTTTGGTGGTCAAACGAGCTAAATAGCGCGAACGGGGCATTTTTGGGTCCAATCGACGTGCTATAGCCCAGGGTTTCAGGGGTGGGCCCGGTCATCAGGGGTTCCGTGGTCCAAAAATCAACTGAGGCATGCCAGAGGGGTTGAGGATTGTCCCAGTATGGTCCGTTTATTTATTCGAGTCCATTTGGGTGATTAAACAGGCGAAATGGCACGTATTGGGCATTTTCGAGCCAAATTGGTGTGCTATAGTCCACGGTTTTGGGGGTTTCCGTTGGCCAAAAATCCGTTGGGTAATTCCAGGGAGGTTGGGGATCATTCAAGTGTGGTTCATTTATTTATTCAAGGCCATTTGGGTGGTCAAACGGGCAAAACAGCGCGAACGGGATATTTTTGGGCCAAATCGGTGTGCTATAGCCCACGACTTTGGTGGTGGGACCGGGATCTGGGAGTGACATGGAGATTGCAGATCGTCCCAGTGTGGTCCGTATATTTATTCGAGGCTATTTGGGTAGTTAAACGGACAAGATGGTGCGAACGGAGCATTTATGGGCCAAATCGGTGTGCTATAGCGAACGGTTTCGGGGGTGGGCCCAGGGTCCAGGGGTTCCATGGGCTGAAAATCAACTGGGGCATGCTAGGGAGGTTGGGGATCATCCCAGCGTGGTCCGTTTATTTATTTGAGTCTATTTGGGTTGTCAAACGGGCAAAACGGTGTGGACGGGGTATTTTCGGGCCAAATCAATGTGCTATAGCCCATGATTTCTAGGGAGGACCCGGGATCTAGGGATTCTGTGGGCCGAAAATTGACCGAGGCTTGCTAGGGAGATTGAGGATCGTCAAAGTGTGGTCTGTTTATTTATTCGAGGCCATTTGGGTGGTCAAACAGGCAAAACGGCATAAATGGGATATTTTTAGGACAAATCGGTATGCTATAGCCGACGGTTTTGGGAGTGAGCCTGAGGTACAGGGGTGCCGTGGGCCAAAAATCCATTGGGTCATGCCAGGGGTTCGGGGGTGGGCACGGGATCTAGGGAGTTTAGGGATCATCCCAGTATGGTCCGTTTATTTATTCGCAGCTATTTGGGTGGTCAAACGGGCAAAACGGCGCGAACAGGGCATTTTCGAGCCGAATTGGTGTGCTATAGATCACGGTTTTCGGGGAGGGCCTAGGGTCCGAGGGTGCCGTGGGCCAAAGATTAATCAGGGCGTGTCAGGGAGGTTGGAGATCGTCCCGATGTTGTTTGTTTATTTATTCGAGGCCATTTGGATGGTCAAATGGGAAAAATGGCGTGAACGGGGCATTTTCGATCCAAATCAGTGTGATATATCCCACGGTTTTAAGAGTCAGCCCGGGGCTCGGGGTTGTCGTGATTCGAAAATTGTCTGACGCATGCCAGGAAGGTTGGGGATCATCTTAATGTGGTCCATTTATTTATTCGTGACTATTGGCTGGTCAAATGGGCGAAACGGCACGAATGGGGCTGTTTTTTTAGACAAATCGATGTGCTATTGCCCATGGTTTTGGTGGTGGGCCAGGGGTTCGAGGGTGTCGTGAGCCGTAAATCGACCTGGGCATGCCAAGGAGGTTTGGGATCATCACAGTGTGGTCCGTTTACTTATTCGAGGCTATTTGGGTAGTTAAACGGTCAAAACGGCGCGAACGAGGCATTTTTGGGCCAAATCAATGTGCTATAGCCCACGGTTTTGGGGGTTGGCTCGGGGTCCGGGGGTGCCGTGTGCCGAAAATTGATCGGGGAATGCCAGAGGGTAGGGGATCATCCTAATGTAGTCTGTTTATTTATTCAAGGCCATTTAGGTTGTCAACTGGTGAAACCGCGATGAATGGGGCATTTTTAAAGCCAAATTGGTATGCTGTAAACCACAGTTTTGGGGGTGGGTCCGGGCATGCCTTGTGCCAAAAATCGATCGAGGCATGCCTAGGAGGTTGGGGATCGTCCCAGTGTGGTTCGTTTATTTATTCGAGGCTATGTTGGTGGTAAAACGGGAGAAACAGCGCGATTAGGGCATTTTCGGGACAAATTGGTGTGCTATAGCCCATGATTTCTAGGAGGACTCGGGGTTCGGGGATGTGGTGTGCCAAAAATCAATTGGGGCATGCCAGGAAGGTTTAGGATCATCCCAGTGTGGTCCATTTGTTTATTCAAGACGGGTGGTCAAACGGGCAAAATAGTGCGAACGGGGCATTTTCAGGCCACATTAGTGTGTTATAGCCCACGGTTTTGGGGAAAGGCCCGGGGGACAGGGACGTCGTGGGCAAAAAAAACAACCGGGGCATGTCAGGGAGGTTGGGATAATCCCAGTGTGGTCCGTTTATTTATTTGAGTCAATTTGGGTGGTTTAAACGGGCAAAACGGCATGAACAGGGCATTTTTGAGCTAAATCGGTGTGCTATAGCAACGGTTTCAGAGGTGGGCCCCGGGGTCCATGGGTGCTGTGGGTCAAAAATTAACCGGGGTGTGCCAGGGAGGTTGGGGAATGTCCCAGTGTGGTCCTTTTATTTATTCGAGGCCATTTGTGTGGTCAAACATGCAAAACGGCGCGAATGGGGCATTTTCGGGCCGAATCAGTGAGCTATAGCCCACGTTTTTTAGGGTGGGCCTGAGGTTCGAGGATTCCGTCAGCACAAAATTGATTAAGGCATGCCAGGAAGGTTGGGGATCATCCCAGTGTGGTCCTTTTATTTATCCTAGGCCATTTGGGTGGTCAAACGGGCAAAACGGCACGAACGGGGCATTTTTTGGGCTAAATCGATGTGCTATAGCCCACAGTTTTGGGTTTAGACCTGTGGTTTGGGGGTTCCGTTTGCCAAAAATCGATCGTCCATGCTAGGAAGGTCGGAGATCATCCCAGGGTGGTCCATTTATTTATTCGAGGCTATTAGGGTGGTCAAATAGGTAAAATGGAGCGAACATGGCATTTTTGGGCTAAATCGATGTTCTATAGCCCACAGTTTTGGGTTTGGACCCATGGTTTGGGGGTGCCGTCGGCCGAAAATCGACCGGGCATGACAGTAAGGTTGGGGATCATCCCAGTATGGTCCATTTATTTATTCGAGGCAATTAGGGTGGTGAAATAGGCAAAACGGAGCGAACGGGGCATTTTTTGGGCAAAATTGGTGTGCTATAGCCCATAGTTTTAGGGGTGGGCCCGGGATTCTGGGGTGCCGTAGGATAAAAAATTTACCAGGATATTTCAGGGAGGTTGGTGATCATCCCAGTGTGGTTCGTTTATTTATTTGAGGCCATTTGGGGGGTTAAACAAGCCAAATGGCGGGAATAAAGCATTTTTGAGCCAAAATGGTGTGCAATAGCCTATAGTTTTGGGGATGGGCTCAGGGTCTTGGGGTGTTGTGGGCCAAAAATTGGTCGGGGCATGCCGGGGGGTTGAGGATCATCCCAATATGCTCCATTTATATATTCGAGGCCATTTGGGTGGTCAAACAGGCTAAACAGAGTGAACAGGGCATTTTAAGTCTAAATTGGTGTGATATAGCCCATGATTTTGGGGGTGGGCCCCGGGTGTGGGGTGCCGGTGAGCAAAAAATTGATCGGGGTGTGCCAGGGAGTTTGGGGATCATCCCACTGTTGTCCATTTATTTATTCCAGGCCATTTGGGTGGTTAAACAGGAGAAACAGCACGAACGGGGCATTTTCGGTCTAAATTGGTGAGTTATAACCCATGGTTTCAGGGGTGGGGCCCGGGGTCCTGGGGTGTCGTTGGCTGAAAATCGACCGGGGCCTGCCAGGAAGGTTGGGGATCCTCCCAGTGTTTTTCGTAAAATGGGTGAAACGACGCAAACAAGGCATTTTCGAGCCAAAATCAGTGTGCTATAGCCACAGTTTTGGGGTGAGCCCGGGGTTCGGGGGTGCCATGTGCCAAAAATCAACTGGGTGTGCGAGGGAGGATGGAGATTGTCCCAGTGTGGTCCATTTATTTATTCGAGGCCATTTGGGTTGGTTAAATGGGAGAAACGGTGCAAATGGGGCATTGTTGGGCAAAATCGATGTGCTGTAGTCCACGATTTTGGGGTGAGCCTGGGGTCCGGTGTTGCTGTGGGACTAAAATAGACCGTATAATGTCAGGGGGTTGGGGATCATGCCAATGTGGTCAGTTTATTTATTCGAGGCTATTTGGATGGTCAAACGGGCAAAACGGCGTGAACGGGTCATTTTTGGGCCAAAATCGGTGTGCTATAGCCCATGGTTCCGTGGATCGGCCCGGGGTCCGGGGGTGCTGTTGGCCAAAAATTGAACGGGGTATGCCAGGTAGGTTGGGGATCACCGCAATGTGGTTCGTTTATTATTTGAGGCCATTTAGGTGGTCAAACTGGCGAAACGGTGGGAACGGGGACTTTTCGGCCCAAATCAGTGTCTTATAGCCTATGGTTTTGGGGGTGGGTTCAGGGTCCCTGTATCGTGGGCCAAATATCGACCTGCGCGTGCCCAGGAGATTGGGGATCATCCTAGTGTAGTCTATTTGTTTATTCGAGGCTAATTAGGAGGTCAGACGGGCGATATGGCGTGAACGATGCATTTTCTGGCAAATCCGTGTTCTATAGCCCACGGTTTTGGGGATGGCCTAGGTTTCGGAGGTGCTGTGGGCCAAAAATTAATTGGGGCATGCCAGAAAGGTTGGGGATCATCTCAATATGGTCCTTTTATTTATTAGAGGTTATTTACATGGTTAAACGGGCGAAATAGCGTGAACGATACATTTTCAAGCCAAATTGGTGTGCTATAGCCAATGGGACGAAAATCAATCGGGGGTGACATGGGACAAAAATTAATTGAGGCGTGCCAGGGAAGTTGGGGATCATCTTAGTGTGGTTTAGTTAAATATTTGAGGCTATATAGGTGGTCAAACGGGTGAAACGATGCGAACAAGGCATTTTCGAGTCAAATCGGTGTGTTATAGCCAATGGTTTCGGGGGTGGGCTCGTGGTCCGGTGGTGCTGTAGGCCTAAAATCGATCGGGGCATTCCAG
>CM061557.1:13197073-13290979 GCA_030864225.1 Capsicum baccatum var. pendulum
TACGCCCGTTTGTCCACCAAAATATCCATGATAAATTAAATGGACCACATTGGGATGATCCCCAAGCTCCTTGGCATGTCTCTGTCGATTTTTGGCCCACATTATGCCCGAATCGCGGGCCCACCCCCGAAACGATAGGCTATTGCACTATGATTTGGCCTGAAAATACCCCGTTCGCGTTGTTTTATCCGTTTGGTCCACCCCCAAAATGATAGGCTATTGCACACCGATTTAGCCCAAAAAATGCCCCGTTTGCACTGTTTCTCCTGTTTATCCACCCAAATTGCCACGATAAATTAAACGGACCACACTGGACGTTCCCCAACCTCCCTGTCTTGCCCCCATCAATTTTTGGCCCACACCACGCCCAGAACCCAGGCCCACCCCTGAAACAGTAGACTATAGCACAACGATTTGGCCCGAAAATGCCCCGTTCGTGCCGTTTCGCTCGTTTGACCACCTAAATGGCCACGATAAATTAAACGGACCACACTGGGATGATTCTCAACCTCCCTGGCATGACCCCTTTAATTTTTGGTCCACACCACGTCCGAACCCTGGGGCCCACCCTTAAAAATGTGGGCTATAGCATACCGATTTATCCTGAAAATGCCCCCTTTGCGTCGTTTTCTCCCATTTTACCATCCAAATAGCCGATAAATTAAAAGGACCACACTAGGATGATCCCCAACTTCCCTGCAATGACCTCATCGATTTTCGATCCACACCACGCTCGGGACCCCTGGCCCACACCCAAAACCGTGGGCTATAGCATATCAATTTGGCCCAAAAATGCCTCGTTCACGTGGTTTCGCCCGTTTGTCCACCCAAATGGCCAAGATAAATAAAACAGACCATACTGAGATGATCCCCAACCTCCCTAGCACACCCCCATCGATTTTTAGCCCACACCACGCCCGTACCCCGGGCCCACCGCCAAAATCGTAGGCTATAGCACACCAATTTGGCTTGAAAATTCCCCATTCGCACCGTTTTGCTCGTTTGTCCACCCCAATGTCCATGATATATTAAAACGGACCACACTGGGAATCTCCCCAATCTCCCTGGCACGCCCCCTTCGATTTTCGGCCCACACCAAGCCTGGACTCTGGGTTTACCCCCAAAATTGTGGGCTATAGCATATTGATTTAGCCCGAAAATGTCACGTTCGCACTGTTTTGCCCATTTGTCCACCCAAATGGCCACGATCAATTAAATGGACCACACTAGGACGATCCCCAACCTCTCTGACATGCCCCCATCGATTTTTAGCCCACACCCGCACCCGGACCCCTGGCCCACCCCTGAAACCAGGGGATATAGCACACTGATGTGGCTTAAAAATGCCTTATTCACACTGTTACACCCATCCCCAACCTCCCTGGCATGCCCTTTTCAATTTTCGGGTCACACCATACACGGACATCGGGCCCAACCCAAAAATCGTGGGCTATAGAACACCAATTTGGCTAAAAACTCCCCGTTGCACTGTTTCGCCCTTTGTCCACCTAAATAGCCAAGATAAATTAAACGGGCCATACTGGGATATCGCCAACCTCCCTAGCATACTGATTTGGCCCAAAAATACTTTGTTCGCTATTTTGCCTATTTGTCCTCCTAAATGGCTATGATAAATTAAATGGACCACACTGGGACGATCTTCAACCTCCCTGGCTCGCCTCCGTCGATTTTCAGCTGACACCACGCTCGAACCTCGGGCCCACCCCCCCAAAACCATAAGCCATAGCACACCGATTTGGCCCAAAAATGCCAACTTTGCGCCGTTTCGTACATTTGTCAACCCAAATGGCCGATAAATGAAACGAACCACAATGGGACGATCCCCAACCTCCCTGGCATACCCCCATCGATTTTTGGCCCACACCACGCCAGACCTCGAGCCCACCCTTAAAAACCATTGGCCATGGCATACCGATTTGGCCTGAAAACGTCTCGTTCACGTCGTTTCACCCATTTGTCCACCCAAATAGCCATGATAAATTAAATGGTCCATACTAGGATGATCCCTAACCTCCCTGGCATGCCCCCGTCAATTTTTGGCCCACACCATGGCCGTAACCCAGGCCACCCCCTAAACCGTGGGCTATAGCTCACCATTTTAGCTCAAAAATGCCCTAAACCCACTGTTTTGCCTATTTTCCACCCAAATGGCCACGATAAATTAAACGAACCACACTGGGATGATCCTTAACCTTCCTGGCATTCCCCCGTTGATTTTTGGCCCACAACAGGCCCGGACACCGGCTCCAGCCTCAAAACCGTAGGCTATAGCACACCGATTTGGCCAGAAAATTCCCCGTTCACGTTGTATCGCCCGTTTACCCACCCAAATGGCCACAGTAAATTAAACGGACCACATTGGGATGATCCCCAACCTTCCTGGCACTCCCCCATCGATTTTTAGCCTACACCACGTACGGACCCTGGGCTCACCCCCAAAACCGCAGGTTATAGGACACCAATTTGCCCCAAAAAATGCCCCATTCGAGCTGTTTCGCCCGTTTGTCCACCCAAATGGCCACGATAAATTAAACGAAACACACTGGGATATCCCAAAAATTCCCTAGCATACCCCCGTAGATTTTTGGCCCAGGTGTAAACCCCGGGCCCACCCTTGAAATCGTGGGTTATAGTATAGTGATTTGGCCTAAAAACGCTCTATTCGTGCCGTTTCTCCCATTTGTCCACCCAAATGGACACGATAAATTAAACAGACCACACTGGGATGATCCGAACCTCCATGGCATACCCCTGTCTATTTTTGGCCCACACCACACCTGGACCCTGAGCCCACCCCCAAAACTGTGGGGTATATCACACCGATTTGGCCTAAAAATGCCCCGTTTGTGCTATTTCGCCTGTGTGTCCACCCAAACGGCCACGATAAATTAAACACGTCATACTGGGATGATCCCTGACCTCCCTGGTACACCCTCGTCCATTTTCATGCCATACCATGTTTGGACCCTAGGCCTACCTACAAAACAGTGGGCTATAGCACATTGATTTGGCCGAAAAATGCCCCGTTTGCATCGTTTAGCCCGTTTGTCCACCCAAATGGCCACAAAAAATGAAATGGACCACACTGGGATGATCCTCAACCCCCCTGTCACGCCCCCATCAATTTTTGGCCCACACCACGCTCGGACCCTGGGCCCACCCCTGAAACCACCGGCTAAAGCTCACCGATTTAGCTCGAAAATGCCTCATTCACGTTGTTTCGCCTATTTTCCCACCCAAATGGCCACAAAAAATTAAACGAACTACACTGGGACGATCCCTAACCTCCCTGGCTTGCCCCCATCAATTTTTGGCCAACCCCATGCCCGGACCCCAGGCCCACCCCCGTTCATGCCGTTTCGCCCGTTTGTCCACCCAAATGGCCATGATAAATTAAACGGACAACACTGGGACAATCCTCAATCTACCTGTCATGCCCTCATCGATTTTTGATCCATACCACGCCTAGACCCCAGGCCCACTCCTAAAACCCTGGGCTATATCACACCGATTTAGCCCGACAATGCCCCATTCGTGTCGTTTCACCTATTTGTCCACCCAAATAGCCAAGATAAATTAAACGAACCACACTAGGACGATACCCAACCACCCTGTAATGCTCTCGTTAATTTTTGGCCAACACCCCACCCGAAACATAGGCCCACCCTCAAAACTTGGGCTAGAGCATACTGATTTGGCTCCAAAATGCCCCGTTCACGCCTTTTTGCATCTTTGTCCACCCAAATAGCCACGATAAATTAAACGGACCATACAGGGATGATCCCAAACCTCCCTGGCACGCCTCCGTCTATTTTTGACCTACATCAAGCCTGGACCCCAAGCCCAACACCGAAAAAGTGGGCTATAGAACATCGATTTAGCCCGAAAATGCCCCGTTCATCCCGTTTCGCCCATTTGTCAACCCAAATAGCCACGACAAGTTTAACGGACCATACTGGGACAATCCCCACCCTCCCTGGCATGCCTCCATCAATTTTTGGCCCACATCACGCCTAAAACCCGGCCCCACCCTTAAAACTATGGACTATAGTACATCGATTTATACCAAAAATGCCCCGTTCAATCTGTTTTGCCCGTTTGACCACCCAAGTGGCCACGATAAATTAAACGGACCATACTGGGATGATCCCCAACCTCCCTGGCATACCTCCATCGATTTTTGCCCACTCCACGCCCGGACCCCAGGCCCATTCCCGAAACCGTTAGCTATAGCACACCAATTTGGCCCAAAAATGCTCCGTTCGAGCCGGTTCGCCCATTTGTCCACCCAAATGGCCACGATAAATTTAACGTACTACAATAGGATGATACCCAAAGTCTTTGGTATGCCCCGGTAGATTTTTGGCCCTCAACACGCCCAGACCTCGGGCCCACCAATTAAACCGTATGCTATAGCACACCGATTTCGCTCGAAAATGCCTCATTTATGCCGTTTCACCCGTTTGTCCACCCAAATGGCCACGATAAATAAAACGGACCATACTGGGAAGATCCCGAACCTCCCTGGCATGCCCTCGTCGATTTTTGTCCCACACAACGTTCGGACCCTGGGCTCACCCCCAAAACTGTGGGCTATAGCACACCGATTTGGCCCAAAAATGCATCGTTCGCACTGTTTTGCCAGTTTGTCCACCCAAATAGCACGATAAATTAAACGAACCACACTGGGACGATCCCCAACCACCCTGGCACGCCACCATCAATTTTTGATCCACACCACCCCCGGACCCTGAGCCCACCTCTAAAACCGTAGTTTATAGCACACCGATTTGGCTTGAAAATGCCCCATTCGCACAGTTTTACCCGTTTGTCCACCCAAATGAACACGATAAATTAAATGGACCATACAGGGATGATCCCCAACATCCCTGGCACGCCTCCACCAATTTTTGGCCCACACGACGCTCGGACCTTAGGCCCAACCCAAAATCGTGGGCTATGGCACACCAATTTAGATCAAAAACTTTTGGTTTGCGCTATTTCTCCCGTTTGTCCACCCAAATGTCCACGATAAATTAAACGGACCACAATGGGATGATCCCTAACCTCCCTCTCATGTCCCCATCAATTTTTGACCTACACCATGCCCTGGGCCCACCCCCAAAACCTTGGGCTATACCGCAATGATTTGGCCCAAAAATAACCCATTCGCAACGTTTCACCCATTTGTCAACCCAAATAGCCACAATAAATTAAACAGACCATGCTGGGATGATCTCTAACCTCCCTGGCATGCCTCCTTTGATTTTTGGCATACACATCGCCCAGACCCGGGACCACCCCAGAAACCGTGGGCTACAGCACACCGATTTGGCTCGAAAATGCCCCGTTCACACCGTTTTGCCCGTTTTTCCACACAAATAGCCACGATAAATTAAACGGACCATGCTAGGATGATCCCTAACCTCCCTGACACGCCTCTATTGATTTTTGGCCCACACCATGCCCGAACGTCGGGCCCACCCTCGAAATCGTGAGATATAGCACACCGATTTGGCCTCAAATTACCCCATTTGCACTGTTTAACCTGTTTGTCCACCTAAATAACCACTATAAATTTAATGGACCACACTGGGATGATCCTCAACATCACTGGAACGCCCCCGTCTATTTTTGGGCCACATAACGCTCAGGCCCACCCCTGAAACCGTGGCCTATGGCACATCAATTTAGCCTGAAAATGCCCCGTTCCCGCAATTTCACCTGTTTGTCCACCCAAATGACCACGATAAATTAAACAAATAACATTGGGATGATCCCCAACCTCCCTGCATTCCCCTATCAATTTTCTACCTACAACACACTTGGACCCCGAGCCCAGCCCCGAAACCGTGGGCTATAGCACACCGATTTGGCCCAAAAATGCCCCATTAGCGCCGTTTTGCCTGTTTGTCCACTCAAATTGCCATGATAAAATAAACAGACCATACTGGGATAATCCCCGACCTCCTTGGCACGCCTTCGTCGATATTCAGCCCACACTACGCCCGAACCCTGGGCCCACCCCTAAAACCGTGGGCTATGGCCCATCGATTTGGCATGAAAATACCCCATTCGTGTTGTTTCACCTATTTTTCCACCCAAATAGCCATGATAAATTAAACGGACAACACTGGGACGATCCCCAACCTCCCTTACATGCCCCCATCGATTTTCGGCCCACACCACGCTCGGACCCCGGACCCACCCTCGAAACCGTGGGCTATAGCACACCAATTTGGCCCAAAATGCCTCATTCACGCCGTTTTGGCTGTTTGTCCACCCAAATGGCCACGATAAATTAAACGGACAATACTTGGATGATCCCCAACCTCCCTTGCACGCTACCATCGATTTTTAGCCCAAACCAAGTTCGAACCCCGGGCCCCACGCCAAAACCATGGGCTGTAGCACATCAATTTTGCCCGAATATGCTACGTTCGCGCCGTTTCGCCCGTTTGTCCATCCAAATGGCCATGATAAATTAAACGGACCATACTAGGATGATCCCCAACCTCCTAGGCATGCCTCCGTCGATTTTTAACTCACACCACTCTCGGACCCCGGGCCCACCCTCAAAACCGTGGGCTATAGCACACCGATTTATCTAAAAAATGCCCCATTCGTGCCGTTTTGCCTGTTTGTCCACCCAAATTGCCACATTAAATTAAACGGATAGCACTGGAACTATACCAAACCTCCCTGTCACGCCCTCGTCTATTTTCAGACCACATCACTCCTAGACCCCGGGCCCACCCCCAAAACTGTGGGCTATAGCACACAAATTTGACTTGACAATACCCCATTCACACCGTTTCATCCATTTGTCAATCCAAATGGCCATGAGAAATTAAATGAACCACACTAGGATGATCCCCAACCTCCCTGGCATGCCCCCGTTGATTTTCAAACAACATCACGCCAGGACCCCTGGCCCACCCCTGAAATAGTGGGCTATAGCACACCAATTTGGCCCGAAAATGCCTTGTTCGTGCTGTTTTGCCTATTTGTCCACCCAAATGGCCACGATAAATTAAAAGAACCACACTGGGATGATCTCCAACCTCTCTGGCACCCCTCCATTGATTTTCAACCAACACCACGCTCGAACCCTGGGCCCACCCCAAATCTGTACGCTATAGCACATCGATTTAGCCCGATAATGCCCCGTTCGCATTGTTTCGCCCATTTGTCCACTAAAATGGCCACGATAAATTAAACGAACCACATTGGGATGATTACCGACCACCCTGGCATGCCCTCATAGATTTTTAGCCCACACCACGCCCGGAACCCAAGCCAACCCTCGAAACCAAAGGCTATAGCACATCGATTTGGCCTAAAAATGCCCTGTTTATGCCGCTTCACCCGTTTGTCCACCCAAATGGTCACGATAAATTAAACAGACCACACTAGAATGATCCCTAACCTCCCTCGCATGCCCCATTAATTTTTGTCCCACACCACGCTCTGACCCCAGGCCTACCCTAGAAACTGCAGGCTATTACACATGTTTGGCTCGAAAATGCCCCATTCACACCGTTTTGCCCATTTTCCCCCCAAATGGCCATGATAAATTAAATGAACCATGCTGAGATAATCCCCAACTGCCTTGGCATGCCCGTATCAATTTTTAGCCCACCCCATGCTCGGACCCCAGGCCCACCCCCGAAACTGTGCATACTGATTTGGCTCGAAAATATCCCGTTCACGCCGTTTCACATGTTTGCCCACCCAAATGGCCACGATAAATTAAACGGACCACACTGGGGGGATTCTTAGCCTCCCTGGCACACTCCCGTTTATTTTTGCCCAACACCACACCCAAACCCCGGGCCCACCCCAGAAACCGTGGGCTAGAGCATACCGATTTGGCCAGAAAATGCCATGTTTGTGCCGTTTTGCCCGTTTGTCCACCCAAATGCCCATAAAAAGTTAATCGGACCACACTGGGACAATCCCCAACCTCCCTGGCATGCCTCCATTGATTTTTGGCCCACACCACGCCCGAACCCAAGCCCCACCCCTAAAACCGTGAGCTATAGCACACCGATTTGCCCTAAAAATGCCCGTTCGCACTGTTTCACCTGTTTGTCCACCCAAATGGCCAGGATAAATTAAACGGACCACACTTGAACGATCCCCAACCTCTCTTGCATGATAACATTGATTTTTGGCCCACACCACGACCGAACCCTGAGGCCACTCCCGAAACCGTGGGCTACAGCACACCGATTTAACCTAAAAATGCCCAGTCGCCCCGTTTTACTCTTTTGTTGACCCAAATGCCACGATAAATTAAACAAACCATACGGGGATGATACCCAACTACCCATACACACCCCCGTCGATTCTTGTCCCATACCACGCCCGAACCCCAGGCCCACCCCCAAAACCGTGGGCTATATAGCACATCGATTAAGCTCAAAAATGCCCCGTTCGTGCCGTTTTGCCCGTTTGTCCCCCCCAAATGGTTACGATAAATTAAACAAACTAAACTGGGATGATCCCTAACCTCACTGGCATGCCTCCATCAATTTTTGACATACATCAAGCCTGGACCCCAAGACCACCACCGAAAAAGTGGGCTATAGCACATCGATTTAGCCCGAAAATGCCCCGTTCATCCCGTTTTGCCCATTTGTCAACCCAAATAGCCACGATAAATTAAACGGACCATATTGGGACAATCCCCATCCTCCCTGTCATGTCTCCATCAATTTTTGGCCCACATCACGCCCAGACCCCGGCCCCACCACCAAAACTGTGGGCTATATTACATCGATTTATACCAAAAATGCCCCGTTCAAGCTGTTTTGCCCGTTTGACCACCCAAATGGCCACGATAAATTAAACGGACCACACTGGGATGATCCCCAACCTCCCTGGCATGGCTCCATCAATTGTTGGCCCGCTTCACGCCCGAACCCCAGGCTTACTCCCGAAACCGTTGGCTATAGCACACCAATTTGGCCCAAAAATGCCCCGTTCGAGCCAGTTTACCCATTTGTACACCCAAATAGCCACGATAAATAAAACGTACTATACTAGGATGATCCCCATCCTCTCTGGAATGCCCCGGTAGATTTTTGGCCCTCAACAAGCCCAAACCCCGGGCGCACCTATTAAACCGTATGCTATAGCACACCGATTTTGCCCGAAAATGCTTCGTTTATGCTGTTTCACCCGTTTGTCCACCAAAATGGACACTATAAATAAAAAGGACCACACTGGGATGATCCCCAACCTCCCTGGCATGTCCTCCTCGATTTTTGGCCCACACAACGTCCGAACACCGGGCCCACCCCCAAAACCGTGGGCTATAGCACACCGATTGGGCCCAAAAATGCCCCGTTCGAACTGTTTCGCCAGTTTGTCCACCCAAATAGCATGATAAATTAAATGAACCACACTGGGACGATCTCCAACCTTCCTGGAATGCCTACGTCAATTTTTTACCCACACCACCCCCGGACCCCGAGCCCACCTTCGAAACCGTAGTCTATAGCACACCCATTTGGCTTGAAAATGACCCATTCGCACAGTTTTGCCCTTTTGTCCACCTAAATGGCCACGATAAATTAAACGGACCATACAGGGATGATCCCCAACCTCCCTGCATGCCTCCGTTGATTTTTGGCCCACACGACGCTCGGACCTCAGGCCCAACCAAAAACCGTTGGCTATGGCACACCAATTTTGCTAAACAACTTTTGGTTTGCACCATTTCTCCCGTTTGTCCACCCAAATGCTCACGATAACTTAAACGGACCAAACTGGGACAATCCCCAACCCCCCTCTCACGTCCCCATCAATTTTTGGCCTACACTAGCCCATACCTCAGGCCCACCCCAAAAATCGTGGGCTCAATCCGATTTGGCTCGATAATGCCCCGTTTGTGCCGTTTCACCCGTTTGTCATCCCAAACAGCCACGATAGATTAAACGGACAACACTGGGATGATCCCCAACAGCACTGGCACGCCCCCATTGATTTTTGACCTACACCATGCTCAGACCCTAGGCCTACCCCCTAATCCGTAGGCTATAGCCACCGATTTGGCCCGAAAACACCATGTTCGTGCCGTTTCGCCCATTTGTCCAGCCAAATGGCCGCGATAAATTAAAAGGACCACACTGGGAGGATCCCAGACCTCCCTGGCATGCCACCATTGATTATCAGACCACACCACGCTTGGACCCTGGGTTCACCCCTGAAACCGCGGGCTAAAGCACACCAATTTAACCCAAAAATGCCTCATTCACGTTGTTTTGCCTATTTTCCCACCCAAATGGCCACGATAAATTAAAAGAACTACACTGGGACGATCCCTAACCTCCCTGGCATGCCCCCATCTATTTTTGGTCAACCCCATGCCCGGACCCCAGGCCCACCCTCAAAATTGTGGACTCTAGCACACCGATTTGGCTCGAAAATGCCCCGTTCATGCCGTTTTGCCCATTTGTCCACCCAAATGGCCACGATAAATTAAACGGAAAACACTGGGACAATCCTCAATGTACCTGGTATGCCCTCATCGATTTTCGGTCTACACCACGCCTGGACTCCGGGCCCACTCCTAAAACCTTGGGCTATATCACACAGATTTAGCCCGACAATGCCCCACTCGCGTCGTTTCACCTGTTTGTCCACCTAAATAGCCACAATAAATTAAACGAACCACACTAGGATGATCCCAACCACCCTGAAATGCTCCCGTTAATTTTTGGCCAACACCCCGCCCAAAACCCAGGCCCACCCTAAAAACCGTGGGCTAGAGCATACCGATTTGGCTCCAAAATGCCCCATTCACGCCGTTTTGCATGTTTGTCCACCAAAATAGACACGATAAATTAAACGGACCATACTGGGATGATCCCCAACCTCCCTGGCACGCCTCCGTTGATTTTTGACCTACATCAAGCCTGGACCCGAGGCCCACCACCGAAAAATTCGGCGATAGAACATTGATTTAGCTCGAAAATGCCCCGTTCATACCGTTTCGCCCATTTGTCAGCCCAAATAGCCACGATAAATTAAACGGACCATACTGGGACAATCACCATCATCCCTGGCATGCCTCTGTTAATTTTTGGCCCACATCACGCCCAGACCCCGGCCCCACCCCTAAACCTGTGGGCTACAGTACATAGATTTATACCAAAAATGCCCCGTTCAAGCTGTTTTGCCCATTTGACCACCCAAATGGCCACGATAAATTAAACGGACCACACTAGGATGATCCCTAACCACCCTGGCACGCCTCCATCAATTTTTGGCCCGCTCCACGCCCGAACCCGAGGCCCACTCCCGAAATCGTTGGCTATAGCACACCAATTTGGCCCAAAAATGCTTCGTTCGAGCTGGTTCGCCCATTTGTCCACCCAAATGGCCACGATAAATTTAATGTACTACACTAGGATGATCTCCAAACTCTCTGGCATGCCCCAGTAGATTTTCGGCCCTCAACACGCCCAGATCTCGAGCCCACTAATTAAATCGTATGTTATAGCACACCGATTTTCCGCCAAAATGCCTCGTTTATACTGTTTCACCCGTTTGTCCACCTAAATGGCCACGATAAATAAAACGGACCATACTAGGATGATCCCGAACCTCCCTGGCATGCCCTCGTCGATTTTTGGCCCACACAACATTCGGACCTCGGGCTCACCCCCAAAACCGTGGGCTATAGCACACCGAATTGGCCCAAAAATGCCCCGTTCGCACTTTTTCGCCAGTTTGTCCACCCAAGTAGCACGATAAATTAAACGAACCACACTAGGATGATCCCCAACCTCCCTGGCACGCCACCGTCAATTTTTGGCTGACACCACCCCCGGACCCCGAGCCCACCTCTGAAACCGTAGTTTATAGCACACCATTTGGCTTGAAAATGCCCCATTCGCACAGTTCTGCCCGTTTGTCCACCCAAATTGACACGATAAATTAAACAGACCATATAGGGATGATCCCCAACCTCCCTGGTATACCTCCGTCGATTTTTGGCCCACACCACGCTCGGACCTCAGGCCCAACCCAAAACCGTGGGCTATGGCACACCAATTTAGCACAAAAACTTTTGGTTCACGCAATTTCTCTCGTTTGTCCACCCAAATGTCCACGATAAATTAAACGGACCATACTGGGACGATCCCCAACCTCTCTCTCACGTCCCTATCAATTTTTGGCCTACACCAGCCCATACCTCAGGCCCACCCCCAAAACTGTGGGCCCACACCGATTTGGCTCGATAATGCCCCGTTTGTGCCATTTCACCCGTTTGTCCACCCAAACGTCCACGATAGATTAAACGGACAACACTAGGATGATCCGCAAATGCTCTGGCATGCCCCCATCTATTTTTGGCCCACACCATGCTCAGCCCCTGGGCCTACCCCCTAAACCGTAGGCTATAGCCACCGATTTGGCCCGAAAACACCATATTCGTGCTGTTTCGCTCGTTTGTCCAGCCAAATGGCCAGGATAAATTAAAAGGACCATACTTGGATGATCCCAGACCTCCCTGGAGCGACACCATTGATTATCGACCCACACCATGTTCGGTCCCCGAGCCCACCCCTGAAATCGCGGGCTAAAGCACACCGATTTGGCTAAAAAATGCCCCATTCACGTTGTTTCGCATATTTTTCCACCCAAATGGCCACGATAAATTAAACGAACTACACTGGTATGATCCCTAACCTCCCTGGCATGCCCCCATCAATTTGTGGCCAACCCCATACCTGATTTGGCCCGAAAATGCCCCGTTTGCACTGTTTTGCCAGTTTGTCCACCCAAATAGCCATGATAAATTAAACAAACCATACTGGGAGGATCTCCAACCTCTCTGGCATTCCCCCATCAATTTTTGGCCTACACCACCTCCGTACCCCGAGCCCACCTCCGAAACCGTGGTCTATAGGACACCGATTTAGCTTGACAACGCCCCGTTTGCACAGTTTTGCTCGTTTGTCCATCCAAATGGCCACGATAAATTAAACAGACCATACAGGGATGATCCCCAACCTCCCTGGAATGCCTTCATCAATTTTTGGCCTACACCACGCTCGGACCTCAGGCCCAACCCAAAATCGTGGGCTATGTCACACTAATTTAGCTCAAAAACTTTTGGTTTGCGCCATTTAATCCGTTTGTCCACACAAATGGCCAGGATAAATTAAATGAACCACACTGGGACGATCCCCAACCCCCCTCTCATGTCCCAATTAATTTTTAGCCCACACCAGCCCATACCTCGAGCCCACCCCCAAAACTGTGGGATATAGCACACCGATTTTGCTCGATAACACCCCGTTTGTGCTGTTTCATCCATTTGTCCACCCAAACGGCCACGATAAATTAAATGGAGAACACAGGGACAATCCCCAACCGCCCTGGCATGCCTCCATCGATTTTTGACCCACACCACGCTCAGACTCTGGGCCCACCCCCAAAACCGTGGGCTATAGCCACCGATTTGGCTCGAAAACACTATGTTCGTGTCGTTTTGCCCGTTTATCTAGCCAAATGGCCATGATAAATTAAAAGGGCCACACTGGGATGATCCCAGACCTCTCTATCATGCCACCGCTGATTATCGGCCCACACCATGCTCGGACCCTGGGCCCACCCCTAAAACCGCAGGCTAATGCACACCGATTTGGCTCGAAAATGTCCCATTCACGCCGTTTTGCTTATTTTTCCACCCAAATAGTTATGATAAATTAAACGAACTACAATGGGACGATCCCTAACCTCCTAGACACGCCTCCATCAATTTTTGGCCAACGCCATGCCCGGACCCCGAGCCCGCCCCCAAAACCATGGGCTATAACACATCAATTTGGCCTAAAAAATGCCCCGTTCATGCCATTTCACGCGTTTATCCACCCAAATGGCCACAATAAGTTAAACGGACTATATTGGGATGATCCCCAACCTCCCTAGCATGCCTCCATCAATTTTTGGCCCAAAGCACGCCTGGACCCCATGCCCCCCCAAAACCGTGGGCTAGCTCAATAATTTGGCCCGAAAATGAGCCGTTCATGCTGTTTCGCCCATTTGTCCATCGAAATGGCTACAATAAATTAAAAGCATCATACTGGGACGATCCCCAACCTCCCTGGCATGCCCCCATCAATTTAAGGCCTGGTCTACTCCTGAACCCCGGGCCCACCCCCAAAACTGTGGGGTATGCACACCGATTTGGCCTGAAAATGCCCTTTCGCACCATTTCATCCATTTGTCTGCCCAAATAGCCACGATTAATTAAACGAATCACGCTGGGATGATCCCCAACCTCTCTAGCACGCCCCCATCAATTTTTGGCCCACACCACGCCCGTACCCTTAAACCACCCCCAAAACCGTGGGCTATAGCACATCGATTTGGCCCGAAAATGCCTTATTCGCGACATTTTGCCCATTTATCCACCCAAATGGCCTCTGTGGGTGATCGCACACCGATTTGGCCCGAAAATGCCCTATTCGCATCGTCTCGCTCGTTTGTCCACCCAAATGGCCATGAAAAATTAAACGAACCACACTGGGATGATTCCCAACCTCCCTGGCGTGCCCCCATTGATTTTCTTCCCACACCATACCCAAACCCCGAGCCCATCTGCGAAATCGTGGGCTATAACAAACCATTTTGGCCCAAAAATAGTTTATTCGCGTAGTTTCACCCGTTTGTCCACCCAAATGGCCACGATAAATTAAACGGACCACACTGGAACAATTCCCAACCTCCCTGGCATGCCCTCATTGATTTTTGGCCCACATCACGCCCGGACCCCAGTCCCACCCCCCAAACCATGGGCTATAGCACATCGATTTGGCAACAAAATGCTCCATTCGCGCCGTTTCGCTTGTTTGTTTAACCTAATGGCCATTATTAATTAAACGGACAACACTGGGATGATCCCCAACCTCCCTGTCATGCCTCCATCAATTTTTGGACCTTACCACACACGGACCTCAGGCCCACCCCCAAAACCGTGGGCTATAGCATACCAATTTGGCCAAAAAATTCCCCGTTTGCACCGTTTATCCACCCAAATGGCCACGATAAATTAAACGGACCATACTGGGACAATCCCCAAACTCTCTGGCATGCCCCCAGAGATTTTTGACCCACAACACACCTGAACACCAGGCCCACCATTGAAACTGTGGGCATTAGCACACCTATTTTGTCCAAAAAATCCCCATTCACGCCGTTTCGCTCGTTTGTCAACCCAAATGGCCATGATAAATGAAACGGACTACAATGGGATGATCCCTAACCTCCCTGGCATGACCATCGATTTTCAACCCACACCACACCCGGACCCCGAGCACACCCCCTGAAACCATAGGCTATAGCACACCGATTTGGCCTGAAAATGCCCCGTTTGCACCATTTTGCCCGTTTGTCCACCCAAATGGCCACGATAAATTAAATGGACCGCACTGGGACAATCCCAAACGTCCCTTGCACGCCCCCATCAATTTTAAGCATACACCACACGCGAACCTCGGGGCCACCCTCAAAATTGTGGTCAATAGCACACCGATTAGGCCCGAAAATTCCTCGTTCGCACCGTTTTGCCGGTTTGTCCGACCAAATGGCCACGATAATTTAAAAGGACCACAATAAGACGATCCTAAACCTACCTAGCAAGCCTCGTTGATTTTTGGCCCACACCACGCTCAACCCCGAGCCCACCCCCCAAACTGTGGGCTATAGCACTCCGATTTGGCCCAAAAATAACCCGTTCAAACCGTTTCACCTGTTTGTCCACCCAAATAGCCACGATAAATTAAATGGACCACACTGGGATGATCCCCAACCACCCTAGAATGCCCCCGTCTATTTTTAGCCCACACCACTCTCGGACCCCGGGACCACCCCCAAAACCGTGGGCTATATAGCACATCGATTTTGCCCAAAAATGCTTCGTTCGCACCGTATCGCCCGTTTGTCCACCCAAATAGCCACGGTAAATTTAACAGACCACACTGGCATGATACCCAACCTCCCTAGCATGCCCTCATTAATATTTGGCCCACACTATGCCCGAACCCAAGGCCCACCCCCAAAACCGTGGGCTATAGCAGACCGATTTGGACCGAAAATGTCCCGTTCGCGCCGTTTTGCCCGTTTGTCCACCCAAATGGCCAAGTTGAATTAAACGGACCACACTGGGATGATCCCCAACCTCCCTGGCATGTCTCCAACAATTTTTGACCCACAACACGCTTGGATCCCGGGCCCACCCTTAAAACCGCGGACTATAGCACACTTATTTGGCCCAAAAATGCCCCATTTGCGCTGTTTTGCCAGTTTGTCCACCCTAATGGTCATGATTAATTAAAAGGTCCACACTGGGATGATCCCCAACCTCCCTGGGACGCCCCCATCAATTTTTGGCCAAGACCACGCCCGGACCCCTGACCCACCACTAAAACCGTGGGATATAGCAAACCAATTTGCCCCAAAAAATCCTTGTTCGCACCATTTTTCTTGTATGTCCATTGTAATGGCCACGATTAATTAAATAGACCACACTGGGATGATTCCCAACCTCCCTGGCACTCCCTCGTTGATTTGTATCCCACATCACGCTCGGACCCCGGGCCCACCCCTTAAACCATGGGCTATATCATACCGATGTGGCCCAAAAATACCTCGTTCGTCCCGTTTCGCCCGTTTGTCCACCCCCACGATAAATTAAACGGACAACACTGGGATAATCCCCAAAATCCCTGGCACGCCCTCAATGATTTTTGGCCCACACCACGCCTTGACCCTGGGGCCACCCCCAAAACTGTGGGCTATAGCACACTGATTTAGCCCGAAAACACCCTGTTCCTGCTTTTTCGCCCGTTTGTCCACCCAAATGGCCATGATAAATTGAACAAACCACACTGGGATGATTCTTAACCTCCCTTGCACGCCCCCGTCAATTTTTGGCCCATACCACGCCCGGACCCCGGGTCCACCTTTGAAATCGTGGGCTATAGCACACCGATTAATCTCAAATATGCTCCATTCGTACCACTTTGCCAATTTGTCCACCCAAATGGCCACGATAAATGAAACGGACCACATTGGGACAATCCCCAAACTTTCTGGCATGCCCCGGTAGATTTTTGGCCCACACCACGCCCGAACACCAGGCCCACCCCTGAAACCGTGGGCATTAGCACACCGATTTTGTCCAAAAATTCCCCATTCGCGCCGTTTTGCCTGTTTGTTAACCCAAATGACCATGATAAATTAAACGGACCACTATGGGATGATCCCTAACCTCCCTGGCATGACCCCGTCGATTTTTAGCCCACACCACGCCCAGACCCCGAGCCCACCCCCGAAACCATGGCCATAGCACACCGATTTGGCCAAAAAATATACCGTTTGCACCGTTTCTCCCGTTTGTCTACCCAAATGGCCACGATAAATTAAACAGACAACACTGGGACGATCCCAAACCTCCCTTACATGCCCCCATCGATTGTAAGCATACACCACGCGCGAACCTCGGGCCCACCCTAAAAATTATGGTCAATAGCACACCGATTAGGTCCGAAAATTCCCCGTTCGCACCGTTTCACCCGTTTGTCCACCGAAATAGCCACGATAAATTAAACGGACCACACTGAGACGATCCCAAACCTACCTAGCAAGCCCCATCGATGTTTTGCCCACACCACGCCTGAACCCCGGGCCGACCCCCAAAACTGTGGGCTATAGCACTCCGATTTGGAACAAAAATACCCCGTTCGCACCGTTTCACCCGTTTGTCCACCTAAATAGCCACGATAAATTTAACGGATCACACTGGGATGATCCACAACCACCCTGGCATGCCCCCATTGATTTTTAACCCACACCACACTCGGACCCCGGGACCACCCCCAAAACCGTGGGCTATAGAGCACATCGATTTTGCCCGAAATTGTTCCGTTTGCACCGTTTCGCCCGTTTGTCCACCCAAATAGCCACGATAAATTAAATAGAACGCACTGGGACGATCGCCAACCTCCCTAGCACACCCTTATTGATTTTTAGCCCACCCCAGGCCCACCCATAAAATCGTGGGCTATAGCACACCGATTTTGACCGATAATGCCCCGTTCGCGCCGTTTCACCCATTTGTCCACCCAACTGGCCACGATAAATTAAATGGACCACATTGGGATGATCCCCAACCTCCCTGGCATGCCTCCATCATTTTTATCCCACACCACGCTCGGGCCCCGGTCCCACCGCCAAAACTGTGGGTATTTGCACACCTATTTGGCCTGAAAATGCCTATTTCACACCGTTTCGCCCGTTTTTCCACCCAAATGGCCATGATAAATTAAACGGACCACACTGGGACGATCCACAACCACCCTGGCATGCCTCCATCGATTTTCTTCCCATACCATTCCCAGACTCCGGGCCCATCTGCGAAATCGTGCGCTATAGCAAACCATTTTGGCCCAAAAATGCCCTGTTCACGTAGTGTCACCCATTGTGAACCCAAATGGCCACGATAAATTAAACGGACCACACTGGGACAGTTCCCACCAGCCCTGGCATGCCCTCATTGATTTTCGGCCCACAACACACCCGGACCCCGAACCCACCCCCGAAACCATGGGCTATAGCAGACTGATTAGGCCCGAAAATGCCTCGTTCGCACCGTTTTGCCTGTTTGTTCACCTAATTACCCACAATAAATTAAACGGATCACATTGGGATGATCCCCAACTTCCCTGGCACGCCCCCATCGATTTTTGGACCACACCACGCTTGGACCCCGGGCCCACCCCCGAGACGGTGGGCTATAGCGCACCGATCTGGCCCAAAAATGCCCTATTTCCGCTATTTTTCCCCTTTGTTCTCCCAAATGGCCACGATAAATTAAACGGACTATACTGGGATAATCCACAACCTCCC
This sequence comes from Capsicum baccatum var. pendulum, assembly GCA_030864225.1. Taxonomy (NCBI): domain Eukaryota; kingdom Viridiplantae; phylum Streptophyta; class Magnoliopsida; order Solanales; family Solanaceae; genus Capsicum; species Capsicum baccatum. Next base: position 13,216,025 of record CM061557.1, read on the forward strand.
TAGCATGGCCCCGTAGATTTTCTTCCCACACCACGCTTGTACCCTGAGCCCACCCCTGAAACCGTAGGCTATAGCACACTGATTTGGCTCGAAAAAGCCCAGTTCGCGCCGTATTGCCCGTATGTCCACCCAAATGGCCACAATAAATAAAATGGACCACACTGGGAGGATCACCAACCTCCCTGACACGCCCCCATTGATTTTTGGCAACCACCATGCCCAGACCCCAAGCCCACCCCTAAACCATTGGCTATTACATACTGATTTGGCCAAAAAATGCCCCATTAACGCCGTTTCGCCCGTTTGTCCACCCTAATGGCCATGATTAATTAAACGGACCACACTGGGATGATTCCCAACCTCTCTGGCACGCCCCCATCAATATTTTGCCCACACCACACACGGACCCCGGGCCCAACCCCAAAACCATGGGCTATAGCATACTAATTTGGCCTAAAAATGCCCCATTTGCACCATTTCGCCCATTTATCCACCCAAATAACCACGATAAATTAAACGGACCACACTGGGACAATCCCCAAACTCTCTGACACGCCCCCATAGATTTTTGGCCCACACCACGCCCGGACACATGGCCCACCCCTGAAACCGTGGGCTTTAGCACACCGAATTTGTTTGAAAATTCCCCATTCACGTCGTTTTGCCCGTTTGTCAACCCAAATGGCCATGATAAATTAAACGGACCATAATGAAACGACCCCTAACCTCCCTACCATGACCCCATCAATTTTCAGCCCACACCACGCCCTGAACCTGAGCTCACCCCCAAAAACATGGGCTATAGCACACCGATTTGGCCTGAAAATGCCCCGTTTGCCCCATTTTGCCCGTTTGTCCACCCATATGGCCACGATAAATTAAACAGACCACACTGGGACGATCCTAAACCACCCTTACATGCTCCCGTTGATTTTAAGCATACATCACGCGCGAACCTCGGATCCACCCTCAAAATTGTGGTCAATTGCACACCGATGAGGCCCAAAAATTCCCTGTTCGCACTGTTTCGCCCGTTTTTCCACCCAAATGGCTACGATAAATTAAACGGACCACGCTGAAACGATCCCAAACCTACCTAGAAAGCCCCATCAATTTTTGGCCCATACCACGCTCGAATCCCCGGCCCACCCCCAAAACTGTGGGCTATAGCACATTGATTTGGCTCAAAAATACCCCGTTCGCACCGTTTCACCCGTTTGTCTACCCAAATAGCCACGATAAATTAAACGGACCACACTGGAATGATCCCCAACCACCCTGTCATGCCCCCGTCGATTTTTAACCCACACCACGCTTGGACCCCCAAAACTGTGGGCTATATAGCACACTAATTTTGCCAAAAAATGCTCCGTTCGCACCGTTTCGCCCGTTTGTCCACCCAAATAGCAATGATAAACTAAATAGACCACACTGGGACGTTCCCCAACCTCCCTAACACGCCCTCATTGATTTTTGGCCCACCCCACGCATAGACCCCCGGCCCACCCACAAAACCGTGGGCTGTAGCACACTGATTTGGATCGAAAAAGCCCCGTTCATGCCGTTTTGCCCATTTGTCCTCCCAAATGGCCACGGTAAATTAAACGAACCACACTGGGATGATCTCCAACCTCCTTGGCATGCCTCCAACAATTTTCTGCCCACAACAAGCTTGGACCCCGAGCCCACCCCCAAAACCGCAGACTATAGCACACTGATTATTGGCCCACACCACGCCCAAACCCGGGCCCACCCCTGTAACCATGGGATATAGCACACCGATTTCGTCTGAAAATATCTCGTTCATGCCGTTTTGCCCGTTTGTCCTCCTATATGGCCACGATAAATTAAACGGACTATATTGGGACTATTTCCGACCTCCCTGGCACGCCCCCATTGATTTTTGGCCTACACCACCCCTGAACCTTGAGCCCACCACTGAACCGTGGGCTTAGCATTTTGATTTGGCACGAAAATGCCCCGTTTGCCTGTTTGTCCACCTAAATGGCCAAGATAAATTTAACGGACCACACTGGGACGATCCTCAACCTCCATGGCATGCCCCCATCAATTTTCATCCCACACCATGCCCTAACCCCGATCCCACCACCAAAACCGTGGTCTATATCACACCAATTTGGCTCGAAAATACCCCATTTGCACCATTTCACCCGTTTGTCCTCCCAAATTGCCATGATAAATTAAACGGACCACACTGGGATGATCCCCAACCTACCTATCAAGACTCCATTGATTTTTGGTCCACACCACGCTCGGACCCCGGTCCCACCACCAAAACTGTGGCTTATCTCACACCTATTTAGCCCAAAAATGCCCCTTTCGCACTGTTTTGCCCGTTTGTCCACCCAAATGTCCATGATAAATTAAACAGACCATACTGGGATGATATCCAACCTCCTTTGCATGCCCCCGTCAATTTTTGGCAAACACCATGCCCAGACCCTGGAGCAATCTGCGAAATCGTGCGTTATAGCAAACCATTTTGGCCCAAAAATGCCCTGTACATGTAGTTTCACCTGTTTGTCCACCCAAATAGCCACGATAAATTAAACGGACCACACTGGGGCATTTCCCCACCTCCCTGGAATGCCCTCGTTGATTTTCGGCCCACACCCCGCCAGGACCCCGGTCCCACCCCCAAAAACATGGGCTACAGCACATCGATTTGGCCATAAAATGCCCCATTTGCATCGTTTTGCCTGTTTGTCCACCTAATTAGCCATGATAAATTAAACGGACCACACTGGGATAATCCCCAACATTCCTGGCAGGCCCCCATCGATTTTTGGCCCACACTATGCGTGGACCCGGGCCCACCCCAAGACCGTGGGCTATAGCATACCGATTTGGCCCAAAAATGCCCCATTTCCGCTATTTTGCCCGTTTGTTCTCCCAAATGGCCATGATAAATTAAATTGACAATACTGGGATGATCCCCAAACTCCCTAGCATGCCCCCATAGATTTTTGGCCCACACCACGCTTGTACCCTGAGCCCACCCCTGAAATCGTGGGCTATAGCACACCGATTTGGCTCGAAAAATCCCAGTTCGCGTCGTATTGCCCGTATGTCCACCCAAATGGCCACGATAAATAAAATTGACTACACTAGGACGATCCCAACCTCCCTGACATTCCCCCATTGAGTTTTGGCAACCACCACGCCCGTACCCCGAGCCCACCCCATAAACCATTGGCTATTGCATACCGATTTCGCCAAAAAAATGCCCTATTTGCGCCGTTTCACCGGTTTGTCCACCCAAATGGCCACGATAAATTATACAGACCATACTAGGAAGATCCCAACCTCCCTGGCATGCGACTGTAGATTTTTGGCCCATATCATGCAAGAACCCCAGGCCTACCCCCAAAACCGTGGGCTATGGCACACCAATTTTGCCCGAATATTCCCCGTTCATGCCGTTTCACCCGTTTCTCTACCCAAATGGCCACGATAAATTAAATGAACTATACTGGGATGATGCCCAACCTCCCTAGCATGGCCCCATCGATTTTTGGGCCTCACTGCACTCTAACCCCGGGCTCACCCCCGAAATCGTGGGCTATAGCAAATCTATTTAGCCCGAGAATGCTCTGTTTGCATCGTTTCCCCCGTTTGTCCACCTAAATGGCCACGATAAACTAAACAGAACACACTAGATGATCCCCAACCTCCCTTGCATGCCCCCGTTGATTTTTGGCACACACCATTCCCGGACCCCGGGCCCACCCTCAAAATCGTGGTCTATAGCACATCAATTTGGCTCGAAAATGCCCCGTTCTTCTCGTTTTGCCCGTTTTTCCACCCAAATGGCGACGATTAATTAAACGGACCACACTGGGTCGATCCCCAACCTTCCTTGCATACCCCATCAATTTTTGGTCCACACTATGCCTCGACCCTGGGCCCACCCTCGAAATTGTGGGCTATAACACACCGATTTAGCCCAAAAATGCCCAATTCACGCTATTTTGCCCATTTGTCCACCCAAATGGCCACGATAAATTAAACGGACCACACTGGGACGATCCCTAACCTCCTTGACATGCCCCCAATAATTTTCAGCCCACACCACAGCCGAACCCCGGGTCCACCTTTGAAATCATGGGCTATACCACACCGATTTAGCTCAAAAATGCTCCATTCATACCGTTTTGACCGTTCGTCCACCCAAATGGCCACGATAAATTAAACGGACCACACTGGGATGATCCCTAACCTCCTTGCAACGCCCCCATCGATTTTCAGCAAACACCATGCCCGGACCCCGGGTCCACCTATAAAATCGTGGTCTATAGGACACCGATTTGGCCTAAAAATGCCTCGTTCGCGCAGTTAACTCCATTTGTCCACCCAAATGGCAACATTAAATTAAACGGACCACACTGGGATGATCCCCAACCTCCCTGTCACTCTTCTATCAATTTTTGGCCCACACCATGCCTGGACCCTGGGCCCACCCTAAAAACGGTAGGCTATAGCACACCGATTTAGCCCAAAAATGCCCTGTTCTCGCTGTTTTGCCCGTTTGTCCACCCAAATGGCCATGATAAATTAAACGGACCACATTGGCAAGATATCCAACCTCTCTGGAATGCCTCTATCGATTATTGTCCCACGCGACTCCCGGACCCCAGGCCTACCCCTATAACCGTGGGATATAGCACACCGATTTAGTCCGAAAATACCTCGTTCATGATGTTTTTCCCGTTTGTCCCCCCAAATGGCCACGTTAAATTAAATGGACCATATTGGGACCATTTCCAACCTATCTGGCATGCCCCCATTGATTTTTGGCCCACACCACCCCCGAACACCGAGCCCAACCCCGAACCGTGGGCTTAGCACACGGATTTAGCCCGAAAATGACCCGTTTGCCTGTTTGTCTACCCAAATAGCCACGATAAATTAAATCGACCACACTAGAACGATCCCTAACCTCTCTGGCATGCCACCATCAATTTTTGTCCCATACCATGCCCTAACCCCAAAACCGTGGTCTATATCACACCAATTTGGCCCGAAAATACCTCGTTTGCACTATTTCGCCCGTTTGTCCTCCCAAATTACCATGATAAATTAAGCGGACCACACTGAGATAATTCCCAACCTCCCTGGCATGCCTCTGTCTATTTTTGGCCCACACCAAGCTCGAACCCCGATCCCACCACCGAAACTGTGGGTTATAGCACACCGATTTGGCCCGAAAATGCCCCGTTCGCACCGTTTTGCCCGTTTATCCACCCAAATAGCCATGATAAATTAAAAGGACCACACTGGGACGATCCCCAACCTCCCTAGCACGCCCACATTGATTTTTTGCCCACACCATACCCATACCCTGGGCCCATCTGCGAAACCATGGGCTATAGCTCATCGTTTAGGCCCAAAAATATCCTGTTCACATAGTTTCTCCCGTTTGTCCACCCAAATGGCCATAATAAATTAAACGGACCACATTAGGACAATCCCCAACCTCCCTGGCATACCTTAATTGATTTTCAGCCCACAACACGCTCGGACCCCGGTCCCACCCCTAAATCGTGGGCTATAGCATAACGATTTGGCCACAAAATGCCATGTTCGCTCCGTTTCGCCTGTTTGTCCACCTAAATAGCCACGATAAATTAAACGGACCACACTGGGATGATCCCCAACTTCCCTGTCATGCCCCATCAATTTTTAGCCCACACCACACTTGGACCCCAGCCCCACCCTTAAAACCGTGGGCTATAGCACAACGATTTGGCCCAAAAATGCCCCATTTCCGCCATTTGGTGTGTTTGTTCTCCAAAATGGCCACGGTAAATTAAACGGAACATACTGGGATGATCCCCAACCTCCCTAACACTCCTCCATAGATATTCGGCCCACACCACGCCTGTACCCTGAGCCCATCCCTAAAACCGTGGGCTATAGCACATCGATTTGGCTCGAAAAAGCCCAGTTCTCATTTGCCCGTATGTCCACCCAAATGGTCCTAATAAAGAAAACGGGCCACACTGGGATGATCCCCAACCTCTCTGATATGTCCCCATTGATTTTCGGCAACCACCATGCCCGGACCCTGATCCTACCGCTTAAACCGTTTGCTATTGCACATCAATTTGGTCCGAAAATGATGACAAAAAATTAAATGGACCACACTGGGAGGATCCCCAACCTCCTTGGCATGTCCCCATCAATTTTTGGGCCTCTCAGCGCATGGACCCCGGGCCCACCCCTGAAACTGTAGGCTATAGCATACCTATTTGTCCCGAAAATGCTCTGTTTTCACTGTTTCGCCCGTTTGTTCACCTAAATCTCCACGATAAAGTAAGCGAACCACACCGGGATGATGCCCAACCTCCCTTGAACGCCCCCATCAATTTTTCGGACACACCATTCCCGGACCCCGAGCCCACCCTCGAAACCGCGGTCTATAGCACATCGATTTGGTCCAAAAATGCCCCGTTCATGCCGTTTCGCCTGTTTGTCCACCCAAATGGCAATGATAAATTAAACGGACCATACTGGGATGATCCCCAACCTCCCTTGCATGCCCCCATTGATTTTTGGCGAACACTACGCCTGGACCCCGGGCCCACCCCTAAAACCATGGGCTATAGCACATCAATTTAGCCCAAAAATGCCCCATTCGCGCTATTTCGCCCGTTTGTTCACCCAAATGACTACGATAAATTAAACGGACCACACTGGGACAATCCCCAACCTCACTGGCATGCCCCCATCGATTTTCAGCCCACACCACGCTCAGACATTAGGCCAAACCCCAAAACCGTGGGCTATAGCACACTAATTTGGCCCAAAAATGCTCTGTTCACACTGTTTCGCCTGTTTGTCCATCCAAATGGCCACGATAAAGTAAACGGACCACACTGGGATAATCCCCAACCTCCCTTCAATGCCCCCATCAGTTTTTGGAACACACCATGCCCAAACCCCGGGCCCACCCTCAAAACCGTGGTATATAGCATATCAATTTGGCCTGAAAATGCCCCGTTCGTACTGTTTTGCCTGTTTGTCCACCCAAATGGCAAAGATAAAATAAACGGACCATGCTGGAACGATCCCCAAAATCCCTGGAATGCCCCTACCGACTTTCAGTCTAGAGCACGCCTGGACCCCGGGCCCCCCCCCAAAACCACGGGCCATAGCACATTGATTTATTCGAAAATACCTCATTCGCGCTGTTTCGCCCGTTTGTACACCGAAATAGCCACAATAAATCAAACGGACCACACTGGGATGATCCCCAACCTCCCTTGTATGCCCCATCGATATTCGGCCCACACCTCACCCGAACCCCGTGTCTACCCCTTAAACCGCGAGGTATAGCAAACTGATTTAGCCTGAAAATACCCCGTTCGCATTGTTTCGCTCGATTGTCCACCCAAGTGACCACGATAAGTTAAATGGACCACACTGGGATGATCCCCAACCTCCCTAGCATGCCTCCATCAATTTTTGGCTAACACCACGCTCGGTCCCTGGGCCACCCCCAAAACCGTGGGATATAGCATACCGATCTTGTCAAAAAATTCTCTGTTCGTGCCGTTTCACCCATTTCTCCACGTAAATGGTCACAAAAAATTAAATGGACCACACTGGGACGATCCCCAACCTCCTTGGCATGGCCCCGTCAATTTTTGGGCCTTACTGCACACGAACCCCAGGCCCACCCCTGAAACTGTAGGCTATAGCACACCTATTTGGCCCAAAAATGATCTATTTGCACTATTTTGCCCGTTTGTCCACCAAAATGGCCACGATAAAGTAAACGGACCACACTGGGATGATCCCCAACCTCCCTTGCATGCCCCCATGAATTTTTGCCACGCACCAGGCCCGGACCTCTGCCCCACCCTAGAAATCGCGGTCTATTGAATATCGATTTGGCCCAAAAATGCCCCGTTCATGCCGTTTTACCCGTTTGTCCACCCAAATGGCCACGATAAATAAAACGGTCCACACTAGGATAATTCCCAACCTTCCTTGAATGCCTCAATTGATTTTTGGCCAACACTAAGCCTGGACCCCGGGCCCACCCCCGAAACCGTGGGCTATAGAACACCGATTTAGCCCAAAAATGCCCCATTCGCGCTATTTCGCCCGTTTGTTCACCCAAATGGCCACGATAAATTAAACGGACCACACTGGGATAATCCCCAACCTTCCTGGCATGCCCCCATCGATTTTCAGCCCACACCACGCTCGGACATTGGGCCCAACCCCCAAAACTGTGGGCTATAGCACACCAATTTGGCCCGAATATGCTCTATTCGCACTGTTTCGCCCGTTTGTCTACCCAAATGGCCACGATAAAGTAAACAGAGCACACTGGGATGATCCCCAACCTCCTTTCCACGCCCCCATCAATTTTTGGCACACACCATGCCCGGACGCAAGGCCCACCCTCAAAACCGTGGTATATAGCACATCGATTTGGCCTGAAAATGCCCCATTCGTGCCGTTTTTCCTGTTTGTCCACCCAAATGGCCACGATAAATTAAATGGACCACACTGGAATGATCTCGAACCTCCCTGACATGCTCCCACCGACAGTCAGCCTACAGCACGCCTGGACCCCGGGCCCACCCCCAAAACAATGGGCCATAGCACATTGATTTGGTCTGAAAATGCCTCATTTGCGCTGTTTCGCTCGTTTGTCCACCCAAATAGCCACGATAAATTAAACAAAACACTCTGGGACGACCCCCAACCTCCCTTGCATGCCTCAATCGATTTTTGGCCCAAACCACGCCCGAAGCCTATGTCCACCCCTTAAACCGTGGGGTATAGAAAACCGATTTAGCTTGAAAATACCCCGTTTGTGCCGTTTCGCTAGATTGTCCACCCAAATGACCATGATAAATTAAACGAACCACAGTGGGATGATCCCAACCTCCCTGTCATTCCTCCATCGATTTTTGACTAACACCACACTCGGACCCTGGACCACCCCCAAAACCGTGGAATATAGCACACCGATTTGGCCTAAAAATGCCCCGTATATGCTGTTTTGCCCGTTTGTCCTCCCAAATGGCCATGATAAATTAAATGGACCACACTGGGATGATCCCCAACCTCCCTAGCACGCCCCCATCAATTTTTATCCCATACCACGCTTGGATACCGAGCCCACCCCCGAACCGTGGGCTATAGCAAATCGATTTAGCCCCAAAATGCCCCATTTGCCCGTTTGTCCACCCAAATGGCAACAATAAATTAAACGGACCATACTAGGACGATCCCCAACCTACTTGGCATACCTCAGATGATTTTTGGCCAACACCACACCCGTACCCCTGGCCCACCCCCAAAACTATGGTCTATAGCACACCGATTTGACCCCAAAAATACCCCATTCGCACTGTTTTGCCCGTTTGTCCACCTAATTTGCCACAGTAAATTAAAAGGACCATACTGGGATGATCCTCAACCTCCCTGGCATGCCTCCATCAATTTTCCACCCACACCATGATGGGATCCTAGTCCCACCCCCGAAATCGTAGTCTATAGCACACCGATTTGGCCTAAAAATGCCCAGTTCACGCCATTTTGGCCGTTCGTCCAACCAAATAGCCATGATAATTTAAATGGACCACACTGGGATGATCCCTAACCTACCTAGAACGCCCTCATTGATTTTCAACCCAAAAAATGCCCGAACCTCAGCACACCCTCGCAACCGTGAGCTATAGCACTCCAATTTGGCCCGAAAATGCCTCGTTCACGCCGTTTCACCCTTTTGTCAACCAAAATGGGCACGATAATTAAACGGACCACACTGGGACGATCCCCAACCTCCATAGCATGTCCCCCTCAATTTTTGGCCCACACCACGCTTGGACCCCAGGCCCACCTCCAAAACTGTGGGCAATAGCACACCAATTTGGCCCAAAAATGCCCCATTTGCGCCGTTTCGCTCGTTTGTCCACCCAATTGGCCACAGTAAATTAAACGGACCATACTGGGATAATCCCCAACCTTCCTGGCACGCCTCTAGAAATTTGTGGCCTACACCACACCCGGGGACCGGGCCCATCCCCGAAACCTCGGGCTATAGGACATCAAGTTATCCCGAAAATGTTCCGTTCATTCCGTTTCACCCGTTTGTCTACCCAAACAGCCACGATAAATAAAATGAACCACACTGGGACGATCCCTAACCTTCCTGGCACGTCTCCAAAAATTTTTGGCCTACACCACGCCTGGGCCCACTCCCGAAACTGTGGGCTATAGCACACTGATTTGGCCTAAAAATGCCCTGTTCGTGCCGTTTTGCCTGATTTTCCACCCAAATGATCTCGATGAATAAAAAAACCACACTGGGATGATCCCTAACCTCACTTCCAAGCCCTCGTCGATTTTAGGCCCACACCACACCTGAACCCCGAGCCCACCCCCAAAACCGTGGGCTATAGCACACTGATTTGGCCCAAAAATTCCTTGTTCGTGCCGTTTCGCCCGTTTGTACACCTAAATGGCCATGATAAATTAAATGGACCACACTGGGATGATCCCCAACCTCCCTAGCGCGCCCTCATTGATTTTAGGCCCATACCACGCCCCTACCTCGGGCCCACCCCCAAAACCGTAGGCTATAGCACACTAATTTAGCCCAAAAATACCCCATTTGCGCCGTTTCACCTATTTTTCCACCCAAATGGTCACGATAAATTAAACGGACCACATTGGGATGATTACCAACCTCCCTGGCACTCCCCTGTTGACTTTTGCCCCACACCACGCTTGGATCCCAGGCCCACCCCCAAAACCATGGGTTTCACATTAATTTTGCCCGAAAATGCCTCATTTGCGTTGTTTCGGCCGTTTGTCCACTCAAATGGACACGATAAATTAAACAGAATACACTGGGATGATCCCTAACCTCCATAGTATGTCATCATCAATTTTGGGCCCACACCACGCCCGAAGCCTGGCCCACCCCTGAAAGCTTGGACTATAGCACATCGATTTGGGCCGAAAAAGTCATGTTTGCGCCGTTTCACCCATTTGTGCAACCAAATGGCCACGATAAATTAAATGGACCACATTGGGAATTTCCCAAACCTCCCTGGAATGCCCTCATTGATTCTCAGCCCACACCACTCCCAGACCCGGGGCTCACCCTTGAAACCATGGGCCATAGCACACCGATTTTGCCTGAAAATGCCCTGTTCGCGCTGTTTTGCCTGGTTGTCCACCCAAATGGCCACGATAAATTAAACGTAAGATACTGTGATGATTCCCAACATCCCTGACATGCCCCCATTGATTTTTGGCCCACACTACGCTCAGACCCTGGGCCTACCCCCAAAACCGTGGGCTATAGAACATCGATTTGGCTCGAAACTGCCCTGTTCGCACCGTTTCGCCCGTTTGTCCACCCAAATGGCCACAATAAATTAAACGGACCACAATGGGATGATCCCCAACCTCCCTGGTACGCCTACATCAATTTTTGGCCCACACCACGCCTAGACCCTTGGCCCAACCTCGAAATCGTGGGATATTACACACCCATTTGTCCTGAATATGCCCCGTTTATATCGTTTCATCCATTTGTCCTACCAAATGGCCACGATAAATTAAATTTACCACACTAGGATGATCCCCAACCTCTCTGGCATACATCTATCAATTTTTGGCCCACACTACGACTGGACCCCAAGCCCAACTCTGAACCGTGGGCTATAGCACGCCGATTTAGACCGAAAATGCCTTGTTCGCCCGTTTGTCCACCCAAATTGACACGATAAATAAAACGGACCACACTGGGATGATTCCCAACCTCTCTGGCACACCCCCGTAGATTTTTGGTGCACACCACGCCCGGACCCCGGGCCCACTCCCAAAACCGTGGTCTATAGCATACCAATTTGGCCCAAAAGATGCCCCGTTCATGACGTTTCGCCCATTTGTCCATCAAAATAGCCACGATAAATTAAACGGACCATACTAAGACGATCCCCAACATCCCTATCATGCTCCCGTCAATTGTTTGCCAACACCACGCGCGCACCTTAGGCCCACCCCCAAAATTGTGGGCTATAGCACACCGGTTTGGCCCACAAATTACTTGTTCGCATCGTTATGCCTGTTTGTCCACCCAAATAGCCACGATAAATTAAACGGACAATACTGGGATGATCCCCAACCTCCCTGTCACACCACCGTTGATTTTCAGCCCACACCACGCTTGGACCCCAGGCCCACCCCCAAAACCATGGGTTGCACATTGATTTTACTGAAAAATACCTCATTTGCACCGGTTCAGCTGTTTCTCCACCCAAATGGCTACGATAAATTAAATGGACCACACTGGGATGGTTGCTAACCTCCTTGGCATGCCCTCATCGATTTTTGGCCCACACCACGTCCGGACCTCTGGACCACCCCCAAAACCTTGGGATATAGCACACCGATTTAGCCCGAAAATGTCCCGTTCGCGCTGTTTCACCCATTTGTCCACCCAAATGGCCACTATAAATTAAATGGACCATACTGGAATGATCCTCAACCTCCCTGGCACGCCCTCGTTGATTATTTGCCAATACCACTCCCAGACCTCGGGCCCATCCCTGAAACTGCGGGCTATAGCACATCGATATTTCCCGAGAATGCCATGTTCATATCATTTTGCCCGGTTATCTACCGTAAAGGCCACTATAAATTAAATGGAACATACTGGGACGATACCCAACCTCCTTGGCATGCCCCCTTCAATTTTTGGCCCAAACCACACACAGACCCCGCGCCCACCCATGAAACCGTGGGCTATAGCACACCAATTTTGCTCGAAAATGCCCTGTTCGCGCCGTTTCAACTGGTTCTCCACCCAAATGGCCATGATAAATTAAACGAAACACACTACGACGATCCCCAACCTCCATGGCATGCCCCCATTATTTTTGGCCCACACCACGCTCGAACCCTGGGCCCACCCTCAAAACTGTGAGCTATAGCACACCAATTTGGACGAAAAATGCCTTATTTGTGACGTTTTGCTCGTTTGTCAATCCAAATGGCCACAATAAATAGAATGGAACACACTGGGATTTTCCCCAACCTCCCTAGCACGGCCCCATCAATTTTCAGCCCACACCACTCTCGGACCCTGAGCCCACCCCCAAAACCATTGGCTGTACCACACCGATTTGGCTTGAAAATGCCCCATTCCCGTCGTTTTGCACTATTGTCCACCCAAATAGCCATAATAAATAAAACGAACCACACTGGGATGATCTCCAACCTCCCTGTCATTCCTCCATCGATTTTCAGCCCACACCACGCTGGAACATTGGGCCCAACCCCCAAAACCGTGGGCTATAGCACACTAATTTGGCCCAAAAATGCTCTCCGTTTGTCTACCCAAATGGCCACGATAAAGTAAACGGAGCACACTGGGATGATCCCCAACCTCCCTTCCATGCCCCCATCAATTTTCGGCACACACCATGCCCGGAGGCAAGGCCCACCCTCAAAACCGTGGTATATAGCACATCGATTTGGCCTGAAAATGCCCCATTCGTACCGTTTTTCCTGTTTGTCCACCCAAATGGCCACGATAAATTAAACGGACCACACTGGAATGATCTCGAACCTCCCTGGCATGCTCCCACCGACTTTCAGCCTACAGCACGCCTGGACCCTGGGCCCACCCCAAAAACCACGGGCCATAGCACATTGATTTGGTCCGAAAATGCCTCATTTGCATTGTTTCACCCGTTTGTCCACCCAAATAGCCACGATAAATTAAACAGAACACACTGGGACGACCTCCAACCTCCCTTGCATTCCTCAATCGATTTTTGGCTCACACCACGCCCGAAGCCCATGTCCACCCCTTAAACCGTGGGGTATAACAAACCTATTTAGCCCGAAAATGCCTCGTTCGTGCCGTTTCGCTAGATTGTCCACCCAAATGACCACGATAAATTAAACGAACCACAGTGGGATGATCCCCAACCTCCCTGTCATGCCTCCATCAATTTTTGGCTAACACCACGCTCTGACCCTGGGCCCACCCCCAAAACCGTGGGATATAGCACACCGATTTGGCCCAAAAATGCCCCGTATATGCCGTTTTGCTCGTTTGTCCTCCCAAATGGCCATGATAAATTAAAAGGACCACACTGGGATGATCCCCAACATCCCTAGCACTCCCCCATCAATTTTTGGCCCATACCATGGCTGGATACCGAGCCCACCCCCGAACCGTGGGCCATAGCAAATTGATTTGGCCCAAAAATGCCATATTTGCCCGTTTGTCCACCCAAACGGCCACAATAAGTTAAGCGGACTATACTAGGACGATCCCCAACCTACTTGGCACACCCCAGATGATTTTTGGCCAACACCACACCCGTACCCCTGGCCCACCCCCAAAAATGTGGTCTATAGCACACCGATTTGACCCCAAAAATACCCTATTTGCGCCATTTTGCCTGTTTGTCCGCCCAATTAGCCACAGTAAATTAAATGGACCACACTGGGATGATCCTCAACCTCCCTGGCATGCCTCCATCAATTTTCGACCCACACCATGCTAGGATCCTAGTCCCAACCCCGAAATCGTAGTCTATAGCACACCAATTTAGCCCAAAAATGCCCTGTTCACTCCATTTTGCATGTTCGTCCAACCAAATAACCACGCTTATTTAAATGGAGCACACTGGGATGATACCTAACCTACATAGCACGCCCTCATTGATTTTCATCCCAAACCACGCCCGAACCTCGGCACACCCCCGCAACCGTGAGTTATAGCAATCCAATTTGGCCCGAAAATGCCTCGTTCACGCCGCTTCACCCTTTTGTCAACCAAAATGGGCACGATAATTAAACGGACCACACTGGGATGATTCCCAACCTCCGTGGCACTCACCCGTTGATTTTCGCCCCACACCACGCTTGGATCCCAGGCCCACCCCCAAAACCTTTGGTTTCACATTGGGATGATCCCCAACCTCCATAGTATTCCCTTATCAATTTTGGGCCCACACCATGCCCGGACCCTAGCCCCACCCACGAAAGCTTCGACTATAGCACATCGATTTGGCCCAAAAATGTCACGTTTGCACCGTTTCACCCATTTGTGCAACCAAATGGCCACAATATATTAAACTGACCATATTGGGAAGATCCCAAACCTCCCTGGAACGCCCTCATTGATTCTCGGCCCACACTACTCCCAGAACCCGGGCCCACCCTTGAAACCTTGGGCTATAGCACATCGATTTTGCCTGAAAATGCCCTGTTCGCGTTGTTTCGCTTGGTTATCCACCCAAATGGCCACGATAAATTAAACGTAAGACATTGTGATGATTCTTAACCTCCCTGACATGCCCCCATTGATTTTTGGCCCACACTATGCTCAGACCCTGGGCCCACCCCCGAAACCGTGGGCTATAGAACATCGATTTGGCTCGAAAATGCCCTGTTCGCACTATTTCGCCCGTTTGTCCACCCAAATGGCCACAATAAATTAAACGGACCACAATGGGATGATCCCCAACCTCCCTGGTACGCCTACTTTGATTTTTGGCCCACACCACGCCTAGACCCTTGGCCCACCCTCAAAATTATGGGATATTACATACCCATTTGTCCTTAATATGCCCCGTTTATATCGTTTCGTCCGTTTGTCCTCCCAAATGGCCACGATAAATTAAATGTACCACATTGGGATGATACCCAACCTCTCTGGCATGCCTCTATCAATTTTTGGCCCACACTACGACTGGACCCCAAGCCCAACTCTGAACCGTGGGCTATAGCACACCGATTTAGACCGAAAATGCCTTGTTCGTCCGTTTCTCCACCCAAATTGCCACAATAAATAAAACGGACCACACTGGGATGATTCCCAACCTCTCTGGAATTCCCTCATAGATTTTTGATGCACACCACGCTCGGACCCCGGGCCCACCCCCAAAACCGTGGTCTATAGCATACTAATTTGGCCCAAAAAATGCCCTATTCATGCCGTTTCGCCTATTTATCCACAAAAATGGCCACGATAAATTAAACGGACCATACTAAGATGATCCCCAACATCCCTGGCATGCCCCCGTCAATTTTCTGCCAACACCACGCGCGCACCTTAGGCCCACCCCCAAAATCGTGGGCTATAGCACACCGGTTTGGCCCAAAAATTACCCGTTCGCGTCGTTACGCCCGTTTGTCCACCCAAATAGTCATGATAAATTAAATGGACCACACTGGGATGATCCCGAACCTCCCTAGCACGCCCTCATTGATTGTTGGCCCACACCACACCCCTACACCGAGCCCACCCCCAAAATCGTGGGTTATAGCACACCGATTTGGCCTAAAACTCTCCTGTTCGCGCCGTTTCGCCAGTTTGTCCACACAAATGGGCATGATAAATTAAACGGACAATACTGGGAAGATCCCCAACCTCCCTGGCACGCCACCGTTGATTTTTAGCCCACATTACGCTTGGACCCTGGGCCCACCCCCAAAACCATGGGTTCCACATTGATTTTACTCGAAAATGCCTCATTTGCATCGGTTCAGCTGTTTCTCCACGCAAATGGCTACGATAAATTAAACGGACCACACTGGGATGATCGCTAACCTCCCTGGCATGCCCTCATCGATTTTTAGCCCACACCACGCCCGGACCCCTAGCCCACCCCCAAAACCTTTGGATATAGCACTCCGATTTAGCCCGAAAATGTCTCGTTCGCGCTGTTTCACCCATTTATCCACCCAAATGGCCACGATAAATTAAATGGACCATACTGGAACGATTATCAACCTCCCTGGCATGCCCCCATTAATTCTTTGCCAATACCACTCCTGGACCTCGGGCCCACCCCTGAAACTGCGGGCTATAGCACAATGATATTTCTCGACAATGCCCTGTTCATATCATTTCGCCCGGTTATCTACCTTAAAGGCCACTATAAGTTAAATGGACCATACTGGGACGATACCCAAACTCCTTGGAATGCCCCTTCAATTTTTGGCCCAAACCACACCCAGACCCCGCGCCCACCCTTGAAACCGTGGGCTATAGCACACCAATTTTGCCGGAAAATGCCCTGTTCGCGCCGTTTCAACTGGTTGTCCACACAAATGGCCATGATAAATTAAACGGAACACACTGCGATGATCCCCAACCTCCATGGCATGCCCCTATTATTTTTGGCGCACACCAAGATCGAACCCTGGGCCCACCCTCAAAACTATGAGCTATAGCACACCAATTTGGCCGGAAAATGCCTTATTTGTGATGTTTTGCCCGTTTGTCAATCCAAATGGACACGATAAATAAAACGGACCACACTGGGATAATCCCCAACATCCCTAGCATGCCCCCATCAATTTTCAGCCCACACCACTCTCGGACCCCGAGCGGACCCCCAAAACCATTGGCTGTACCACACCAATTTGGCTCGAAAATGCCCCGTTCCCGCTGTTTTGCACTATTGTCCACCCAAATAGCCATAATAAATAAAATGAACCACACTGGGATGATCTCTAACCTCCTTGGAATGCCCCCGTTGATTTTTGGCCCACACCACGCCTAAGCCCAACCCTTAAATCATTGGCTATAGCACACCAATTTGGCTCGAAAATACCCCATTCGTGCTGTTTCGCCCGTTTGTCCACCCAGATAGCCATGATAAATTAAACGGACCATATTGGCACGATCCCCAACCTCTCTAGCACGTCCTCATAGATTTTCAAACCACATCAAACCCGAACCCCAGGCCCACCCCTAAAACCGTGGGCTATAGCAACCGATTAGGACCGAAAAATGCCCCATTCATGTCGTTTCGCCCATTTGTCCTCCCAAATAGCCATGATAAATTAAACATACCACACTGAGATGATACCCAACCTCCCTGGCACGCCCCCATCAATTTTCACCAAACACCACGCCTAAATCCCGAGCCCACCTATGAACCGTGGGCTATAGCACACCGATTTAGACTCAAAATGTCCCGTTCTTTCATTTGTCCACCCAAATGACCATGATAAATTAAACGGACCACACTGGGACGATCCCTAAACACCCTGGAACGCCCCCATGGATTTTCTGCCCATACCACACCCGGGCCCTGGGCCCACCCCCGGAACCGTGGTCTATAGCACTCCAATTAGGCCCGAAAAATGCCCTGTTCGCGCCGTTTTACCCATTTGTCCACCCAAATATCCATGATATATTAAATAGACCACTCTAAGATGATCCCCAATCTCAATGGCATGCCTCCACCAAATTTTCGCCCACACCATGCTCGGGAGCCAGGCCCACCCCCAAAATCGTGGGCTATAGCACACCGATTTAGCCCGAAAATGCCCTGTTCGCACCGTTTCGCCTGTTTGTCCACCGAAATGGCCATGATAAATTAAAAGGACCACACTGGGACGATCCCCAACCTCCTTAGGATTCCCCCATCAGGTTTCAGCCCACACCACGCTTGGACCCCGGGCACACCCCCAATACCAAGGGCAATAGCTCACCGATTTGGCCCAAAAATGCCCCGTTTGCGCCATTTCGCCCGTTTGTCAACCCAAATGGACACTGTAAATTAAACAGACCATACTGGGAAGATACCCAACCTCCCTGGCACGCCTCCATTGACTTTTGACCCACACTACGCCCGGACCCCAGGCCCACCCCCAAAACATTGGGCTATAGCACACTGATTTGGCTCGAAAATGTCCCGTTGGCACCGTTTCACCTGTTTGTCCACTCAAATGGACATGATAAATTAAATAGACTATACTGGGACATTTGCCAACCTTCCTGGCATGCCCCCATCAATTTTTGGCCTACACTACACCCGGACCCCCTGGCCCACCCCTGAAACCGTGGGTTATAGCACATCGATTTTGCCCCAAAATACCTTATTCTCATCATTTTGCCTGATTGTCCACCCAAATGGCCACGATAAATTAAATGGACCGCACTGAGACAATCCACAATATCCCTGGCATGCCTCCATCAATTTTGGGCCCACACCACACCTGGACCCCGAGCCCTCCCCCAAAACCTAGTGCTATAGCATATCAATTTGGCCAGAAAATGCCCCATTTACGTCGTTTTGCCCGTTTGTCCACCCAAATGGCCATGATAAATAAAACAGACCACACTGGGATGATTCCCAACCTCCCTGGCACACCCTCATTGATTTTTGGCCCACACCACGCCGGGACCTGAGCCCACCCTCAAAACCGTAGGCTATAGCACACCGATTTTGCCCAAAAATACCTCGTTCACGCTGTTTCACCCATTTGTCCACCCAAATAGCAATGATAAATTAAATAGAATATACTCGGATGATCCTCAACCTTCCTGGCATGCCCCCATCAATTTTCGACCCACATTACTACCAGACCCCGGGCCCACCCCTAAAACCATGGCCTATAGCACACCGATTTGGCTTGAAAATACCTCGTTCGTGCCGTTTTGCCTATTTGTCTACTCAAGTGGCCACGATAGATTAAACGGACCACACTGGGACAATCCTTAACCTCCTTAACACGCCTCCATCGATTTTTGTCCCACACCACGCCTGGACCCCGGGCCTACCCCTAAAACTGTGGGGTATAGCACACCAATGTGGCTCAAAAATTCCCCGTTCGCGTCGTTTTGATCGTTTGTCCACCCAAATGGCCACGATAAATTAAAAAGACCACACAAGGATGATCCCCAACCTGCCAGGCATGCCTCCGTCAATTTTAGGCCCACACCACGCCCGGAACCTGGGCCCACCCCAAAAACCCTGGGCTATAGTACACTGATTTGGCCGGAAAATGCCCCGTTCGTGCCATTTTGCTCGTTTGTCCACCCTAATGACCACGATAAATTAAACGGACCATACTGGGATGATCCTCAACCTCCCTAGCACGCCCTCATCGATGTTCCTCCCACATCACTCTCGGACCCCAAGCCCACCCCCAAAACCGTGGGCTATAGCATACCAATTTGGCTTAATAATGCCCTGTTAGCGCCATTTGTCCCGTTTATCCACCCAAATGGCCACGATAAACTAAACACACCATACTGGGATGATCCCCAAACTCCCTGGCACACCCTCATTGATTTTCGGCCCATACCACACCCGGACCCCGAGCCCATCCATAAAATCGTGGTCTATAGCACCCCAATTTGGCCCAAAAAAGCCCCGTTCACACCGTTTCGCCTGTTTGTCACCCCAAATAGCCACGATAAATTAAACGGACCACACCGGGATGATCCCCAACCTCCTTGGCATGCCCCTATCTATTTTTGGCCCACACAATGCATGGACCCCAAGTGCAACCCCAAAATTGGGGGCTATAGCACACCAATTTGGCCCGAAAATGCCCCGTTCATGCTGTTTCACTCATTTGTCCACTCAAATGGCCACGATAAATTAAATGGACCACACTAGGACGATCTCCAACCTCCTTGGTATGCCTCTATCGATTTTTCACCTACACCATGCTCGGACCCTGGTCCCACCCCCGAAACCATGGACTATAGCTCATCGATTTGGCTCGACAAAGACTCGCTCGTGCTATTTTGCCCGTTTGTCCACCAAAATGGCCACGATAAATTAAACGGACCATACTGATACGATTCCAAACTTCCCTGGCACACTCCATCAATTTTTGGCCCAGACCACGCTCGGACCCTAGGCCCACCCTCAAAACCGTGGGCTATATCACACTGATTTAGCCCAAAAATCCCCCGTTCGTGCCATTTCACCCGTTTGTCCACCATAATGGCTACGATAAATTAAACAGACCACACTGGGATGATCCCCAACCACCCTGGCATGCCTCTATCAATTTTTGTCCCACACCACGCCCGGACCAAGGCCCCACCCCTAAAACTATGGGCTATAGCACACCGATTTATCCCGAAAATGCCCCGTTTGCGCCATTTTGCCCGTTTTGCCACCCAAATGGCCACCATAAATTAAACGGACCACACTGGTATGATCCCCAACCTCACTGGCATGCCTCCGTCAATTTTTAACCCACGCCACGCCCGAACCCCAGGCCCACCCTCGAAACCCCAGGCTATAGTGATAACGCTCAATCTACAGCTCTCGTGGGAGTGTAAAGCGGTCGTTAGCAAATATAGAACCCAACCTGGGTTGGGTATCGATCCCACAGGGAATAGCTTAGTCAACAAGTAGGCGACTATTACTAGACTTTTAGTGGAAGTCTCGTAAGTAGGGGGATTGTAATGTGTAACCAAAGTATTAAAGTAAAAACTGAAAATAGCAACGTAAAAAGAAAGAATATTTAGTATGTTGTAAAACAATGAGAATTGAAGAGTTGGGGTTATGTCCACCTTCTGAGTTATACGTCTCTATTGGCTATGAGTGTGTTGAATTCCGACATGCATGTGCTTATAGAGAATTGTATTCGATGGTAAATCCAGGCGTCTTTCGACCTATTCGAGGATTATTTCACTTTAACTCTTTTGAGATTAAAGCGTGTCTAACGGTATGAATTCTCCAAGAGGTTAATCCAGTTACGGCACTAACTGTTTAATAGGGGATAGGACCCTACTACCTTGACATTATCTCTTTTCCAGACAAATAACCTTCTTTCGAACAAGTTAAATGTTATACTGGCGTATTCTTGCGTTTGCAACCACAAAGAATTTAGATTTAGATGAAGAGAATAATGATATAAGCAGCATACGTGTCATGAACTCACAAGCTCATAGTAATAGATAGTACCTCATTCGACTTCCATAACCCCAACAGAGAAGTTTAGTTACCCATGAATGCGAAGGAAATCACAATAGACATTGTTATCATACCACAATAAAGATTAATTTCGTGTAGCACAGGTGGTACGCGTTTAGGCGTGAATTCCTAGGCAAAGTAACGATTCTCTTGTTGCGGAAATTGAGAATAGATGAATAGAAGAAGAAAAATAGAATTAATGGAAAGATTAGAACTGTTGGAAGAGTAGAAAAGATTAATAGTTGAAGAATGAATATGGATCCCTAATGTATATGGATCCCTCCTGTATATTAGAAAGATGGAAAGAAGATATACAATCTCTAGCAAAATAGGGTATTTATAATACCCATATCCTAATCCTACTAAGCTAATGAAATACTTAACCAAATCCTACTAAGCTAATGAAATACTTAACCCAATTGTACTAGGTTAATGCAACATTATCCAAATCCAAATAAACTAATGAAATACTTAACCCAATTGTACTAGGTTAATGTATTATTATCCTAATCCAAATAAGTTACTGTAAGTCCCCAAAGTCTTCAGAAATGTTGTTTTAGCCCGGGACCGATTTTCCATGCATCACTTTTGGTCCTTAGGCATCCAAGCTTCCTTTTATCCTTCCGTGAAGCTTTCTTTGGCGTCAAGTAATCCATAAAATGCTGAATTCTGCATCATTTACACCTGAAACTTTGCTAATCATGTTCGTTAGCTCACTTACAGGAAAAAGGACTAAAAGTGCATGAAATATATAATTTGTTCTCGAAACATGGCACAAATATGGGCAAAATATATTGATATAGGCGCATAATATCGCCCATCATCAACACCCCACACTTGAAGCTTTGTTCGTCCTCGAACAAAATATCATGTCCATCTAAACATCAACTTAGGGTTTTACAGCAACAACACAAAATATTCGTCAAGACAAGCATAATAGTTATCAACATAGAGTAGTTTTCCGATCATTAGTAGAAACAGGTTAACCTCTAGTATAGACTCGTGATGGTGGTCAACTCATATTCAAAAGTTAAGGCACAAGGAATCATATACAACTACCCAAAACTCATCAACCATGTGTGTCTCACAATATATTACCCATAATCACTCACAAGTATAGCATATTTTTTCAAACATGGGTATCAAAATATCCTTGCTCTCGCTCTCACAAAGAATTCATATGCAACAACTAATGACCATAGGCTTGCCCTTAGTGTAATGCTCCACTAAATGTCAGAGTACTAAGCTTAGGATCAAGTAGGTCTTTTGATGGTTGTAATGTAGGCTAAGGGACGGGTAGGACTATTTTGGCCAGAAATAGTGACTATGTTCCTAAGCACTTTAATACATCACATTGTATCATTAACATTTTTCTTTCAACCTTTCTTCTTTCTTTTATTCTACCACCCTTGTTCTCCTCTTTTGTTTTTCAATTTTAAGCAAAACTCACTTTTCAGCTTTCTTTTCCTTTTTTCTTTTCATAACATACCTCTTATGATAGCACTTTCTTTTTCATAACGCATTCAAGCACCACTGCAATTTAAAGCATCATACTCACCCAATTTCCTCTTATTTCATCACATGACTTTATACGTTAAAGCACTTAGGAATTTGGATCAAATTACGGTCTTGAAAAAAATGAATTAGGC
Source organism: Capsicum baccatum var. pendulum (assembly GCA_030864225.1). Taxonomy (NCBI): domain Eukaryota; kingdom Viridiplantae; phylum Streptophyta; class Magnoliopsida; order Solanales; family Solanaceae; genus Capsicum; species Capsicum baccatum. The sequence goes on from CM061557.1 coordinate 13,239,429, forward strand.
TTTCATATGAGGTTTGTCAAAGAAGTAGGCTAAAGGCTCAAAAGGGTTTAACTAGGATGATGTCCACGGGTAGGTAAAATGAAGGTAAACATGTATAGGTTTCCAAAGAAATGCCTAAATCATCTCCTAAACTTACACTCCTTATTTTCGCTTTGCATACATACCAAGCAAGTTCTAGCATCAGCCACAAACATAGAATATACTATTATCTCACTCACACAAGGCACATGGTCGACTTTATTGGAAGTAGTATAGACTCTCGACCCAACAAGTGAAAGAATTGAACCACACAATATCACATACTGAGTCACAATTAGAGCCTAAACGTCTTAATAGTCATGATGTTAGCACAAACTCTTGTTATAATCTCATGCTGCCTATTAGAATAATTTCATGCGAAGCTAAGTAAAAAAATTACTACTAAAAAAACATAACTTAAACTAGAAAAACACACAGAAAAATGAAACAAATAAAACAAAGTAAACAAAGTGAACAAACAAAGTGAACAAACATAGATGCGGTAGAGAAGTATAGCATGCAATACCGCCACCCCACACTTAAACGGGACACTGCCCTCAGTGGAAAGTAAATACGAAGAACCTGGTCAGTCGGACTCTTCCTCAATGTCGGGGGTCATACCCCCTTTGTCGGAATCATCATAAGAGTCATCATCAGAGTTCTCCTCCACGTCAGAATCTGGCAAGCGTCGATCATCATCGGTCGGCACATTATCGTCTAGAGGTTCCTCAAAGTATGTGCCTACTCCACATATCTCCCGTGCATGCATATTCATTGGATAGTAATGGTCCAGCTGTTGGAGCTCTGCAGCAGTTGGAACACGACCTCCACTCATCATTGTGAACCGTGTCATGCCATAAAGATGACGGAAGAAACTCTCATCTCGAGCATGTCTCTCCGCAGTAGTAAGGTTGACACCATGTGTTGTTTCAGCATCTTTGACCTTTGTGAGGTCAACCTTCTTTGGGTTATGTGGGAGTTTGTGATCAGCTGGTTCCTCTTCGATATCCTCCTTCCGTAAGATTGCTGTCAACAGATTACCAAAAGTGAAGTGAGACCTCTTGTGTAGTCTGGCCTTCCGCATTGTAGAGCAAATGATTGACCCAATGTTGATCGGGACATTCGTCATCAATGCATAGACCAAACACACTCTATCTCTTGTTATTTTGGTGTATTGAGTCCCAGGAATAAGGCATGAGTTGACGATGTGCAACCAGATTCTTGCTTCCCTATTCAAAGGAGCATAGGGGAAGGTGTTGTGTCGTCCGGTGTCTTGGTGTCTGCTCCACCTTGCCATGGATCTACTTCCACAAAGTGTGTGTCGAATTGATCTATAAGGAGGTCTGTTGTACAGCTCTTTGAATGGTGCTGGATCGACCGAAGGTAAGCCAAGAAAGGAGTTGATCAAATCCGTGTTGAGCTGTAAAACTTGGCCCCGAATCTTGACTTCGCTGCCCGTGGTTTTTGGCGACCAGTTGGCATAAAATTCTCTTGTCAAATCAATATTACATTCTCCCATGTCGCGGAAGATGAAATCCAGATTCAATGCCATGATTTTTTCCAAAATACGCGGTTCCTTCTTCGCTAGGCTGTCCTTGTTGATCAAGTCGACATGAAAATATTTGCTTTCCTTGTTGTTCCTATACCATTCTTTGTCTTCCTCCTCAAGAACCCATTTTATTCCAAACATTCGGCGGGGTAATTGCATTGAGGATGATTCTCCTTGGTCCTTGCGACCTCTCTTCTTGCCCTTTTGGGATGTGGCAGCCTTATCTTGTCTCGCTTTAGGTGCCATTGTTCCTGAGATGTAAATGATATTTCATGTTAGCATCAACTCAATGGAAACAATCTATAAACAAGCCATCAGGGTACGACCCCACACTTAGGTTCGTTGATACAAATCAGGGAAGTGAAAGTGGTCGATTACGTAGACTTCGTCGACATATGTGTAAGGAGCTGTATTCCGACAAGAAAATCAGTGATGTATTTCTTGCAACCTTTGCAATACGTTCATGTTAGGTAAATCAATACTACTACATAGGGGTTTCATCATGGTATAGTTTCTATCCACAATTACAACCTCCTATGTCGGTAGGCAACTATAAGTCTTATCCCGATGAACGGGATAGCCTAACATGTAGGTATACAAGTGGCAAGACTATGCAATGTTCATAACCATAGCAATTCCATAAAGAGTATGACAATGAAATTAAAACCAAATTCAAGTCGGAAACAAGTTAAGACTATCCTAACGTACATGTTTACTCACATGGTTTTGCATCAACAATTCAAAACACTTTAACATCACCAATATTTCTTCAAGATGTAGCAATTCATGATAGACATAACAACGTAGTACTTACGAGAAATAGATGAAGAATAAAAGAGTACTTACGTGATTGAAGCCTTTGGAGATGTTTCTTGTGAATTGAAAGAGCAAAAAGAAAAATTGTGAGATGATTTGGAGTGAATGTGAGGCACCTTTAGGTAAAGTTTCAATGTGTTTATGTTTCAAGACTAAGTCCCCTTTATATAGGAAAAGAATGGGTCGGGGTTTGACCCATTTAAAATTGGTTTTGGAGACAAAAAGGGACCATAGGCGGCGCCTTTACCTTTGCCTATGCATGGTATAGGCGGCGCCTAATGCAAAGCATAAGCTAGCATAGGCGGCGCCTAGTGCATGGCATATGAGATTCTGAGAACAAATGCTTTAGCATAGGCGGCGCCTATGCTATAGCATACCTGAGCATGGGCGGCGCCTATGTCTTTGCACACTAGATTCTGAGACCTTAGGCTATAGTATAGGTTTTGCATTGTTCGTGGCCTAGTTTTACCTAGGCCTAGCCTTGCTCGATGCCTATTTTGTCATGAGCAATGCTCAATCCATAGCCTTATGCATCTTTATTCCTAAATTACCACCTTTACCATGCAATACGTCCAAATTGTTATTTGAAACCAATCTCCTCGTTGAATACCTCTTGCACCTATATTTGCTCAAAACCAATGAAAACGATTAGTACGATGGGATTCCTCCCACCAAGCACCTTGGTTTTGGTCGTGGCACGACTCTTATTTTTGGATTTTCTTTTATCAAAAGCAAAACAAGTACTTAGAATGAAAGAAAGACAAAAACGATAAACGATAAACGATGGGTTGCCTCCCATCTAGCGCCTTATTTATTGTCGTGGCTCAACGTAGTTACCTCGAGTACTTAGACTTCGTCGAGATAAGTGATGGCCAGATAATTCATCGAGTCAAGAGAACTGATATAAGGTTTAACACATTGACCATTCACCTTGAAGACAACACCATTATTGTCTTCCAATTCAACTACTCCAGACGAGTAGACTTGGATAACTTTGTATGGACCAGACCACTTAGACTTTAACTTACCTGGGAACAGCTTCAATCTAGAGTTGAAGAGAAGCACCATATCATCCTTTTGAAAGTTTCGTCGAACAATCCGCTGATCATGATACTTCTTCATTCGCTCCTTGTATAGGTCCGATCTCTCATAAGCATGGAGATGGAACTCATCTAATTCATTCAGCTTCTCCAACCTCAGATTCATCGCATCATCCCAATTCAAATTCAATTGATTCAATGCCCACAATGCCTTATGTTCGAGCTCGATGGGTAAGTGACAAGCCTTCCCATAAACTAGTTGATAAGGAGACATGCCAATGGGTGTTTTGAATGCAGTCCTATACGCCCATAGTGCATCATCTAGCTTCCGAGACCAATCCTTCCTATTAGCATTGACCGTCTTCGCAAGGATTTGCTTGATCTCCCGATTGGAAACCTCTACTTGTCCACTAGTTTTTGGGTGATAAGGCGTGGCTACCTTATGTTGCTTGACACCATACTTGGCCAACACGGATTTGAATAGCTTATTGCAAAAGTGAGATCCTCCATCACTTATGATAGTACGTGGTACTCTAAAGCAAGAGAAGATATTCCTCTTTAAGAACGCTACAATATGCTTTCCTTCATTGTCAGCCAACGCTACAGCTTCAACCCATTTCAAGACGTAATTTACAGTAACTAAGATGTACTTCATTCCAAACGAATTCACGAATGGACCCATGAAATCAATACCCCATACATCAAAGAGTTCTACCTCAAGAATTTTGGACATGGGCATCTCATGTTGTTTCGAAATAGCACCTTGACGCTGGCATTGGTCGCACCTTCTAACATAGTCATAGGCATCTCGAAATATCGAAGGCCAATAGTAACCGCTTTGCAATACTTTCCTTGCCGTCCGATTGCCTGCATGATGTCCTCCAACTTGGGAAGTGTGGCATGCTTCCAAAATATTAGGCACTTCTACATGGGATATACATCGTCAAATAATACCATCCGCACATCGTCGAAACAAATATGGCTCATCCCAATAGTAGTGTTGTACGTTATGCATATACTTCCTCCTTTGATGGTAAGATAAATTTGCAGGGATCATATTACTCACCACAAATTTTGCAAAGTCGGCATACCATGGTAATTTTTCCATTGTTGTCGCTAATATCTCCTCGTCAGGGAATGCATCATCAATCTGAATTTCAGGTTGCGCCACATGCTCATTCTCGAGTCTAGATAGGTGGTCGGCCACTTGGTTCTCGCAACCTCTTCTATCTTTGACCTCAAAATCAAACTCTTGCAGCAGCAATACCCATCGAATTAATCTTGGTTTTGAATCCTTCTTTTTCATTAGATACCTAAGAGCTGCATGGTCTATATGAACGATCACCTTAGTACCCAATAGATAGGCACGAAACTTCTCAAACGCATATATAACCGCTAGGAGCTCTTGTTCTGTCACAGTGTAGTTCCTTTGGGCTTCATTTAGGACCTTACTAGCATAGTAGATAGGATGAAATAATTTCTCCTTTCTCTGACCAAGCACAGCTCCAACGGCTACACCACTAGCATCACACATGACTTCGAACGGGAGAGACCAATCTGGTGCTACCATGATAGGGGATTCAATGAGTTTTCCTTTGAAGCATTCGAATGCCTTTAAGCAATCTTCATTAAAGTCAAACTTTGCATCTTTATCCAAGAGTTTGCACAATGGACTAGCAATTTTGGAGAAGTCTTTGATGAACCGACGATAGAAACCTGCATGTACGAGAAAACTACGAGCTCCCTTCACCGAAATTGGAGGCGGTAGCTTCTCAATAACCTCTATTTTTGCTCGATCAACCTCAATCCCTCTTTCAGAGATCTTGTTCCCAAGAACGATACCTTCTTTTACCATGAAGTGGCACTTCTCCCAATTCAGCACTAGGTTGAATTCTACATATCTTTGCAATGCCATGCTTAGGTTTGCCAAGCACTCTTCAAAAGACTCACCAACAACTGAAAAATCGTCCATGAATACCTCCAAAGTGTCTTCAACCATATCATAAAAAATAGACATCATACAGCGTTGAAAGGTGGTTGGTGCGTTACATAACCCTAATGGCATACGTTTGAAGGCAAACATACCATATGGGCATGTAAACGTTGTCTTCTCTTGGTCTTCGGGGGCAATACAAATCTGATTGTAGCCTGAATAACCGTCCAAGAAACAAAACCATCCTTTCCCCGCTAATCGATCTAGCATTTGGTCCATGAATGGCATTGGGAAGTGATCTTTGAGTGTCTAAGAATTCAGATTTCGGTAGTCCATGCATACTCTCCATCCAGTGACGGGTCTAAGTGGAATAAGCTCATTCTTCGCATTTGCGACCACCGTCATACCTCCTTTCTTGGGAACATATTGTACCGAGCTTACCCATGTACTATCAGAGATTGGATACACAACCCCCACGTCTAACCACTTGATAATTTCTTACTTCACCACTTCTTGCATAGGTGGGTTTAGACGTCTTTGATGCTCAATGGTGGGTGTGCAATTCTCTTCAAGCTGAATTTTATGTGTACAAACCCCAGGTGGAATACCAATAATATCCGCAATGGTCCATCCAATGGCTCTAATGCACTTCCGTAAAATAGCAATGAGAGCTGCAACTTGTTGCTCACCCAAATCTGCTGCTACAATGACTGGAAGTGTGTTTCCGCTTCCTAGGAATGCATACTTTAAATGCCTTGGCAGCTCCTTCAATTCTAATGTGGGTGGCTCTTCAATAGATGGCTTAGCAGGTGGTGTGGGTCGATTCTTGAGATCAAGGTCTAGCTTCTTGGGAGCATAGCTATATGTCCCTAATCCCGATAGAGAACAAATAGCTTCTTCACAATTTTCAGCATCCTCAGTCCCTCCATTCATGAGCACAACCGCCAAAGGGTCATCAATAATTTGCTCTTCTTCAAGTAATTCTTTCTTATCATCAAAGAAAACATCAGCCACCGAAAATACACTCAGATCTTTGGGTTGCTTCATTGATTTGCAAACATCAAAGCGAACTGCCTCGTCATTTATTCGGAATGAAAGCTCATTAGCTCTCAAATCAATGAGCACACTTCCTGTAGCAAGGAAAGGGCGCCCCAAGATTATGGGAACTTCTGAGTCTGCCTCACAATCCAAAATAACAAAGTCTGCCAGAAAGATGAATGAAGAAACCTTTACCAATATATCACATAGAATACCAACAGGTCATTTTACCGACCTATCCGCCATGACGAGCGTCATATTGGTTGGAGTAGGATCACCCAACCCCAACTTCTTGTAGATTGATAATGGCATCAAATTGATGCTGGCTCCAAAGTCACATAATTGTAACACCCCGTACTTAATTACATGCATTATCCATTGTTATATGTGTTGGAGTATATGTATTGATCCTAAGTTAGGTATATATGAGTTTGAGTATTGATTATTTTGAGATGGTTTCAAGTGTATAGTTTGATTATATGCGTATAGGAATCGACCTTACTTATACCGGGATTTGACCGTCGATGTTTCCATACGAAGGTCATTGAATAAGCTTTCCGACGATATAAAGATTTTCAAAAACGGATAAGTTTCGGATATAAGCGAGCACGTTCGAAACTATAAAACAGTGGCCGGGATGTGAACAGTAAATTTGCACGAAAATTGCCAGTTTTTGGGTCAACTTTGAACGATCATAACTCCCTAAATATAATGAACTGGTCAAGCTACCACATATCAAAAGAAAGATCTTTGAGTATTCTTTCTAATGAAATTGGTTTTATCCAAATCCAACATCTGCGTAAGGAGTTATACGAAAAATTGCCAGTTTTTGGGTCAACTTTGAACGATCATAACTCCCTAAATATAATGAACTGGGCAAGCTACCACATATCAAAAGAAAGATCTTTGAGTATTCTTTCTAATGAAATTGGTTTTATCCAAATCCAACATCTGCGTAAGGAGTTATACGCGTTTTACTTCAGCCTCTCAAAACAGATTTTTGTGAACAGTAAATTAGCAGGAAAATACTGAGGCCTGCCAGTTTTTGGGTCAACTTTGAACGATCATAACTCCCTAAATATCATGAACTGGGCGAGCTACCACATATCAAAAGAAAGATCTTTGAGTCTTGTTTCTAATGAAATTGGTTTCAACCAATCTGTAAGGAGTTATACGCGTTTTACTTCAGCCTCTCAAAACAGATTTTTAGGGTCAACTTCAAACTATAATAAATCCTTGTAAAGGAATAACTGGGTGGCCTAATTTATATAAAATGAAAGACCTTTGAATTATCTTTCCAATGATACCAATTTCACCCAAATCCGATATCGGAGCAAAGAGTTATGGTCTATTTACTTCAGCTTGTCAAAACAGTCCACCGGAGGACATATTTGACATTATTTAAATTTTAAGGGCACTTTGGTCATTTTCTATGGTATTATGGACGGGAATATGTGTATATATACATGTATATGAGCTCAAAAATCAGGTTCATCATCAATTATAGGAAAGAACAAACCCTAGCCTAATTTCAACTCTAATTATCTTGTGATTCAACCGTGGAAAGTCCAAATTGATTCCGTAGTTGTGTTCATCGTCTCAAGGGCTTCGAGAAGCACCCCTTATTTGTGCCAACAGGACTTCAAAACCCAAAGGGCCATTTTTTGGTAAGGATATAAATTATGTTGGTGTTATTTATATGGATATGTATATATATATATATATGCATGTTAGCATAAGAAGTATGTTATTTGATTGTTGTTGAAAGATGATTGGAAATGATGTTGGATCATTCTTGTGCATGGTTGGATTATGTTTAATTGTGAAGGGATGATGTGGTATTGGTGATGTGGTATTGAAATGATGATTATATATATATATATATATATATATATATATATATATATATATATATATATATATACACACACATAAACCTATTGTTCAAGTTGATTTTTGTAATGCTTTGCAAATATTGGTTGTATGGAATTATGGAAGAGAATTGTGGTGTTGGGTTCCTAATACTAGATGCCAAATATTTCATTGTAGATAAGTGATTTGTAAAGGCGGGAAGTTGTGTTGAATTGGTATACGAATCTACAACGAGGTATGTAAGCATACTCTAACGATGTTCTTTGTCATGAAAACACCAATGTTCCATCAAGTAAGATTCCGAGGTTATCCAAACACATGTATTGTTCTACATTACCAACGAAGTTGTTTCCATTCTATAAAGTGTCAAAATGTTTCATTGATATACCAAAAGGCTCCTATTTCATTGTTGTGATATTGATGATTCTGAAACATATTGTTGATGTACCAATGAGTCCTTATTACATCGTTATTGTATAGAAGGTCTATTACTTGATTCCTATTGATATATCATTGTTTCAAAGGTACTATATTGGCATGAACACTAATGTAATAATCTCAAAAGCTTTTGAACTAAGTTATTGGAAAAATCTCTTATGTGTTACTTGATATACGTGTGGGTGGTATCCCAGGGGCATAAGCCTAGCATGGGTCGATCCCTATTTATGTGTTTATGGGTGGTATCCCAGGGGCATAAGCCTAGCATGGGTCGATCCCAATTGATATGTACTGGGGGCAGCCTAATGGTCACAGTACGGTACAGTATTGATTGTTGTTAGGTGGTTGGAGGTTCGGGAGGAGGAGGTAATGGCGAATCATAATTGTAAAGAATAAAATGAACAAATGTATACCGTTCCACAAATGTGTTTGAATTCAAGAACCCAATTCAGATTAATGATAATGTTCATGATCCTAAAAATGTTTATGAAGTGTGGTTCACTTCTATTATGAATTATTCACTTGTGTCTGATTTTCTTGATCCCTCATATCACATATGATTATTTACAGCTTTACATACTCAGTACATATCTCGTACTGACGTCCCTTATGGAGGACCTGCATTCATGCTGCAGGCACAGGTACCTCAGCTCATACACCGCACCAGTAGAAGCCAGGTCATACAGCTACTGTTGGTGAGCTCCAGTTTACTTCGGAGCTTTCCAAGTCGGTTCCTTATATTTTGTTATTGTACAAGAGTCATGTGTGGGCGGGGGTTTGTCCCGACCCTAGTTATGTCATGTATATCCTAGAGGCTTTGTAGACATAAGGAAGGGTAAAGTCATGGAAGTTTATATAGTAATGTTATATTCGTATATGGGGTGGTCCCGACGGCCAAGTATTATATATTTATATATATATATTTGTGCGTGTTGTGCTGATACAGGTAATTAGACTCTTTTATATGCAGCGAAGTGCTGCCCAAATTTTTTGTGACATGTAAGTGTAAGCACAGGTATTTGAACGGGTTCTCCCGGGCCTTCTCGGCTTCGGGTGCCAGTCCGGCCCGATGGGATTTTGGGTCGTGACAAAAGTGGTATCAGAGAGGTTCGTCCTAGTGAGTCTACAAAGCCGTGTCTACGTAGAGTCTTGTTTATCGGTGTGTTGTGCACCACATCTATAAACAGGAGGCTATGGACATTTAGGAATTGTTTCTTTTCTTCATGTCTTAGATCGTGCGATAGAGCTTATATTGTATATGAAGTCATAGTTGACCACTGAATCAGTTTGTTTCTCTTATTATTGTAATGATGCTGGTTACCAGAAGCAAGAATACCGGTAAGCAAGTAGATGTGGCTGCCGGAGAGGGGACTAGTAAGTCACCCACTATACCAGCTAATCAAAGTGAGGCTCCAGCTGAGCATGCATCAGAAACTTTCCCCAGTCCAGAAGAAATAAGGGGGAGGAGAACTATATCCCCAGAGCCACCTATTAATGTTGTTGATCAAGATCCTAGAAATGCAGTGCAACTTTTGACTCGTATAGTTGCTGGGCAAGTCCAAGGGCAAGCCATTCCTGTCGCGGGTTCTAGTAGTACTGATAGGGCGGCTAGTCTTCGGACGCAAGATTTTCTTAAGATGGATCCGCCTACTTTTACCGGATCCGATCTTAATGGAGATCCGCAGGACTTTATTGATCAGATCCATAGGGCCCTAGAGGTGATGCATGTATCGGGCAGAGAGACAGTGGAGTTAGCCGCATATAGATTCAAAGGTGAGGCTATATATTGGTATGAAGACTGGAAATGGTCGAGGGGAACTGATGCACCCCCAGCTACTTGGAAAGAGTTCAAAGAGGCATTTATTGATCATTATCTTCCATATGAGACTCGTCAGGCCCGTGCGGATCAGTTCTTAAATCTTCGGCAGGGTAATACAAGTGTGAGGGAGTACAGTCTTCTATTTAATTCCTTGTCCAGATATGCTCCTAATGTTATAGCTACTATGGATGACAGAGTTCATCGATATGTGAACGGATTGGATCCGTATTTGGTTAGGGATTGTACTATTGCTGCACTGAATAAAGATATGGATATAGCTAGGATCCAAGCATTTGCACAGAAAATGGAAGATCAGAGGCAAAGAAGAAGAACACAGGAATTTGAAAGCGGATCTTCTAAGAGGGCCAGATCTACAGGGCAGTTTATGGCGCCACTGGGAGGTTTTAGACCTCAATTTTCTGCTAGACCACCTAGGCCATTATTTTCTTATTCTGCAGCTAGTGCTCCACCACAACATCAGGGGTTCAGAGGCAGTCAAATTGGGCAAAGAAGTGAGGGTCATAGTTTGCGATCAGTGGGTTATCATGGGCAAGGGAATATGATCCAACTGAGACCTCCTCGAGAGCTATGCAATAAATGTGGAAGGCATCATATGGGCGCATGTCGAATGGGAATAAATGTTTGTTATTGGTGCGGTATGACGGGGCATATGATGAGAGAATGCCCACGAAGGGGTGCAGGTGGTGTAGCACGACCTTCGGGATCAGCTGTTGCATCATCATCACCGGTATCTTATTCTGGTAGAGGCGCACGACCCATGGGTCACGCTAGAAACGAAACAAGAGTCGTTAGTTCCAGTGGGACTCAGAATCGCACTTATGCTTTAGTGGATCGACAGAATCTAGAGGCTTCCCCAGATGTGGTTACGGGTACGTTGTCCATATTTTCATTTGATGTATATGCTCTAATTGATCCCGGTTCTACATTATCATATGTTACTCCTTTGGTTGCTGGAAAGTTAAAAAGAACCCCTGAATTGTTAGATAAGCCGTTGGAAGTGTCTACCCCGGTTGGGGAATCTATTATTGCTAGAAGGGTTTATAAAGATTGTGTAGTAACTGTGTGTGGTCGAGACACGATGGCCAATCTCGTGGAACTAGAAATGGTAGATTTTGATGTTATAATGGGTATGGATTGGTTGGCGTCTTGTTATGCCAAAATTGACTGTTGTACAAAAAAGATGTATTTACATTTTCCGAATGAAGCAGTTATTGAATGGCAAGGTAAGATTGGCGCACCAAAAGGTAGATTTATTTCTTATTTCAAAGCAAGAAAAATGATTTCCAAGGGATACCTGTATCATTTAGTTAGAGTAAGGGATACAGAAGCGGAGCCACCAACTCTTCACGTTGTTCCGGTGGTAAATGAATTTCTTGATGTATTTCCTGAAGATCTTCCAGGTTTGCCTCCTGAACGAGAAGTAGAGTTTGGTATTGATGTAATACCAGGAACCCAACCAATCTCCATTCCTCCATATAGAATGGCCCCAGCAGAATTGTGAGAATTGAAAGAGCAATTGAAAGATTTACTAGAGAAGGGATTCATAAGGCCTAGTATGTCCCCATGGGGAGCACCAGTGTTACTTGTGCGCAAAAAGGATGGCTCGCTGAGGATGTGTATTGATTATCGGCAATTGAATAAGGTGACTATTAAGAATAAATATCCTCTCCCAAGAATTGATGATTTATTTGATCAGTTACAGGGCGTCAAGTGCTTTTCTAAGATTGATTTGAGGTCAGGTTACCACCAAGAGAGGGTCAAAGAAAAAGATATACCCAAAACAGCTTTCCGAACAAGGTATGGTCATTATGAGTTTCTAGTTATGTCATTTGGGCTAACAAATGCACCTGCAGCTTTTATGGATTTGATGAATAGGGTGTTTAAGCGATTCCTGGATGTATTTGTGATAGTTTTTATAGATGATATTCTAGTTTATTCTAGATCAGAAGAGGACCATGCCAATCACTTACGACAGACATTGCAGACTCTTCGTGATTGTAAGCTTTATGCAAAGTTCTCTAAATGTGAGTTTTGGTTAAAGTCGGTGGCATTTTTGGGTCATATTGTATCTAGTGAAGGGATAAAAGTTGATGCTCAAAAGATAGAAGCTGTGAAGAACTGGCCAAGGCCCACAACGCCGATGGAGATTCGTAGTTTTCTCGGGTTGGCCGGTTATTATAGGAGGTTTGTTAAAGACTTTTCTTCCATTTCAGCACCCTTAACCAAGCTAACGCATAAAGCATCCAAGTTCCAATGGAATGATACGTGTGAGGAGAGTTTCCAAGAATTAAAAAATAAGTTGACTTCTACACCTATGTTGGCGCTTCCAGAAGGTACAGAAGGGTATACAGTGTATTGTGATGCTTCTAGAATTGGTTTAGGATGTGTATTGATGCAGCATGGTAGAGTAGTAGCATATGCTTCTAGACAATTGCGGCCACATGAGAAAAATTATCCTACACACGATCTTGAGCTGGCAGCGGTTACCTTTGCTTTCAAAATATGGCGCCACTATTTATATGGGGTTCATGTTGATATATATACTGATCACAAGAGGTTACAATATATTTTCAGTCAGAAGGATCTAAATCTGAGGCAGCGAAGGTGGATGGAACTATTAAAAGATTATGATGTCGATATTTTGTATCATCCAGGAAAAGCGAATATAGTAGCTGATGCGTTAAGTCGTAAGGCTATGATGATGCCTATAGAAAGGCAAGGGATGATTAAAGATCTTCACCAGTTAGCTAGTTTGGGAGTTTGCCTTCTTGAAACTCCGGACAAAGAGCTTATCTTACATAATGCTGCGGAATCTTCATTAGTAGCTGAAGTGAAAGAGAAGCAATATGCAGATCCTATTTTATTACAGATTAAGGAGAATGTTCAGAGTGGTGCAACCAAGGCATTTGAGCTTACGCGAGAAGGAGTACTTCAGTGCCAAAACCGATTGTGTGTGCCGAATGTAGACGGGCTAAGAAAGAAGATTATGACAGAGGCACATTTTTCAAGGTATTCCATTCATCCAAGATCAACCAAAATGTATCAAGATTTGAAAGATATGTATTGGTGGAATGACATTAAAAGGAACATCGCAGAATTTGTAGCTGGATGTCCAAATTGCCAACGAGTTAAAGTGGAACATCAAAAGCCCGGAGGCTATATGCAATGCATAGATATTCCAACTTGGAAGTGGGACATGATCAACATGGATTTTGTTACAGGTTTGCCTCGTACAGCTTGGAAATTTGATTCTATATAGGTGATTGTGGATAGGCTTACTAAATCCGCACATTTTTTACCCGTTAAGACCACTTACACAGTTGAAGAATATTCGAAGTTGTATGTTAAAGAAATAGTCTGATTACATGGAGTGCTAACTTCTATTATATCAGATCGGGGAATTCAATTTACTGCAAACTTTTGGAAGTCTTTCCAACGGAGTTTGGGAACACAAGTGAATCTGAGTACAGCTTTTCACCCTCAGACGGATGGACAAGCAGAGCGCACCATTCAAACACTTGAAGATATGCTACGAGCATGTGTTATAGATTTTAAAGGCAGCTGGGATGATCATTTACCTCTTATTGAGTTTGCCTACAATAATAGCTATCATTCAAGTATCAAAATGGCACCATATGAAGCTTTATATGGGAGGAAGTGTAGATCACCAATAGGATGGTTTGAAGCGGGTGAAACTCTTATGTTCGGACCGGATCTTGTGTATCAAGCCATAGAAAAAGTCAAGGTGATTCAGCAACGGTTAAAAACAGCCCAAAGTCGACACAAGTCATATGCGGATAGTAGAAGAAGAGGGCTAGAGTTTTCGTTAGGCGATTGGGTATTTTTGAAGGTATCGCCAATGAAAGGGGTGATGAGATTTGGCAAGAAAGGAAAGTTGAGTCCACGATATATAGGCCCATATAAGATTATTCAAAGATGTGGGCAAGTTGCTTATGAATTAGAGCTACCCCAGGAACTCTCATCAGTGCATCCAGTATTTCATGTATCAATGCTTCGAAAGTGCATCGGAGATCCGATCCTTATTACTTCTACTGAAGATGTGCAAGTAACAGAAGATCTTACCTATGAGGAGATTCCTATTGCTATATTAGATCGTCAAGTTAAGAAGTTGAGAAATAAAGAAGTAGCATCGGTGAAAGTACTTTGGAGAAATCAACAAAGAGAAGAGATTACATGGGAAGCGGAGGAAGCAATGAAATCGAAATACCCTTATTTGTTCAAAGGTGAAAAAGAAGTGCAAGGAGTGAAACTGGGACACTAACAAGTAAGTTTTTACATATGCATAATATCTATATGATGACGTGAATATCAATTATGAATTCGAACTTGTTTCGGCTAAATAACTACATTCACATTCGAGGACGAATGTCCTTAAGGGGGGAAGGATGTAACAACCCGTACTTAATTACGTGCATTAGCCATTGTTATATGTGTTTGAGTATATGTATTGATCCTAAGTTAGGTATATATGAGTTTGAGTATTGATTATTTTGAGATGGTTTCAAGTGTATAGTTTGATTATATGCGTATAGGAATCGACCTTACTTATACCGGAATTTGACCGTCGATGTTTCCATACGAAGGTTATTGAATAATCTTTCCGACGATATAAAGATTTTCAAAAACGGATAAGTTTCAGATATAAGCGAGCACGTTCGAAACTATAAAACGGTGGCCGAGATGTGAACAGTAAATTTACAGGAAAATTGCCAGTTTTTGGGTCAACTTTGAACGATCATAACTCCCTAAATATAATGAACTGGGCGAGCTACCACATATCAAAAGAAATATCTTTGAGTATTCTTTCTAATGAAATTGGTTGTATCCAAATCCAACATCTGCGTAAGGAGTTATACGCGTTTTACTTCAGCCTCTCAAAACAGATTTTTGTGAACAGTAATTAGCAGGAAAATACTGAGGCCTGCCAGTTTTTGGGTCAACTTTGAACGATCATAACTCCCTAAATATAATGAACTGGGCGAGCTACCACATATCAAAAGAAATATCTTTGAGTCTTATTTCGAATGAAATTATTTTCAACCAAATCCAACATCTGCGTAAGGAGTTATACGCGTTTTACTTCAGCCTCTCAAAACAGATTTTTAGGGTCAAATTCAAACGATCATAACTCCTTGTACAGGGAGAACTGGGTGGCCTAATTTATATGAAATGAAAGACCTTTGAATTAACTTTCCAATGATACCAATTTCACCCAAATCCGATATCGGAGCAAAGCGTTATGGTCTATTTACTTCAGCTTGTCGAAATAGTCCACCGGAGGACATATTTGACATTATTTAAATTTTAAGGGCACTTTGGTCATTTTCTATGGTATTATGGACGGGAATATGTGTATATATACATGTATATGAGCTCAAAAATCAGATTCATCATCAATTATAGGAAAGAACAAACCCTAGCCTAATTTCAACTCTAATTATCTTGTGATTCAACCGTGGAAAGTCCAAATTGATTCCGTAGTTGTGTTCATCGTCTCAAGGGCTTCGAGAAGCACCCCTTATTTGTGCCAACAGGACTTCAAAACCCAAAGGGCCATTTTTTGGTAAGGATGTAAATTATGTTGGTGTTATTTATATGGATATGTATATATATATATATGCATGTTAGCATAAGAAGTATGTTATTTGATTGTTGTTGAAAGATGATTGGAAATGATGTTGGATCATTCTTGTGCATGGTTGGATTATGTTGAATTGTGAAGGGATGATGTTGTATTGGTGATGTGGTATTGAAATGATGATTATATTTATATATATATATATATACACATAAACCTATTGTTCAAGTTGATTTTTGGAATGCTTTGCAAATATTGGTTGTATGGAATTATGGAAGAGAATTGTGGTGTTGGGTTGCTAATACTAGATGCCAAATATTTCATTGTAGATAAGTGATTTGTAAAGGCGGGAAGTTGTGTTGAATTGGTATACAAATCTACAACGAGGTATGTAAAGCATACTCTAACGATGTTCTTTGGCATGAAAACACCAATGTTCCATCAAGTAAGATTCCGAGGTTATCCAAACACATGTATTGTTCTACATTACCAACGAAGTTGTTTCCATTCTATAAAGTGTCAAAATGTTTCATTGATATACCAAAAGGCTCCTATTTCATTGTTGTGATATTGATGATTCTGAAACATATTGTTGATGTACCAATGAGTCCTTATTACATCGTTATTGTATAGAAGGTCTATTACTTGATTCCTATTGATATATCATTGTTTCAAAGGTACTATATTGGCATGAACACTAATGTAATAATCTCAAAAGCTTTTGAACTAAGTTATTGGAAAAATCTCTTATGTGTTACTTGATATACGTGTGGGTGGTATCCCAGGGGCATAAGCCTAGCATGGGTCGATCCCTATTTATGTGTTTATGGGTGGTATCCTAGGGGCATAAGCCTAGCATGGGTCGATCCCAATTGATATGTACTGGGGGCAGCCTAATGGTCACAGTACGGTACAGTATTGATTGTTGTTAGGTGGTTGGAGGTTCGGGAGGAGGAGGTAATGGCGAATCATAATTGTAAAGAATGAAATGAACGAATGTATACCGTTCCACAAATGTGTTTGAATTCAAGAACCCAATTCAGATTAATGATAATGTTCATGATCCTAAAAATGTTTATGAATTGTGGTTCACTTCTATTATGAATTATTCACTTGTGTCTGATTTTCTTGATCCCTCATATCACATATGATTATTTACAGCTTTACATACTCAGTACATATCTCGTACTGACGTCCCTTATGGGGGACCTGCATTCATGCTGCAGGCACAGGTACCTCAGCTCATACACCGCACCAGTAGAAGCCAGGTCATACAGCTACTGTTGGTGAGCTCCAGTTTACTTCGGAGCTTTCCGAGTCGGTTCCTTATATTTTGTTATTGTACAGGAGTCATGTGGGCGGGGGTTTGTCCCGACCCTAGTTATGTCATGTATGTCCTAGAGGCTTTGTAGACATAAGAAAGGGTAAAGTCATGGAAGTTTATATAGTAATGTTATATTCGTATATGGGGTGGTCCCGACGGCCAAGTATTATATATTTATATATATATTTGTGCGTGTTGTGCTGATACAGGTAATTAGACTCTTTTATATGCAGCGAAGTGCTGCCCAAATTTTTGGTGACATGTAAGTGTAAGCACAGGTATTTGAATGGGTTCTCCCGGGCCTTCTCGGCTTTGGGTGCCAGTCCGGCCCGATGGGATTTTGGGTCGTGACAATAATGCTTTGGCAAAATTCAAAGATCCAACAGTGCAAGGAATAGTGAAAGCTCTGGGGTCGGCTTTCTTCTGAACTATTGATCGGGTAGCGATTACACTACAATGATGCACATCTTCTTTCAACTCATAGCTTGCTGCCCGTTTCTTTGTCAAAAGATCCTTCATAAATTTCGCATACCCAGGCATTTGTTCGAGTGCCTCCACCAATGGAACATTAATGGTCAGCTGCTTTAGCATAGTCATGAATTTGCTGAACTTCGTATCATCCGCCATCTTCTTCAATCGTTGAGGGAAAGGTGGTGGTGGGTATGGAATTGTTCTTTCCACTGATTTCTTCTCCTCTTGCTTCCTTTTTCAGCTTTTTTAGGTTGTAATCCATTGGGATTGACGTCACGGATGTTATGCCCTTTTTCTGCGTCTTCTATAGCTTTATCATCAGCGTCCACTACTTCGTCATCCACTTGCTTGCTTTTTGCTGAAGTTTCCAGCACCTTACCACGTCGGGTAGTGATGGCCATGCATGAACCATCATTCCTTGGGTTTTGCACAGTATCGCTAGGTAGAGTGCTGGCCTTTCTTTGATTGAGTGCTGCTGAAAGTTGGCTCAATTGCTGCTCTATTTGCTTGATTGAAGTGGAATGTGAATCAACTAATTGTTTCATGGAGGACAAATCATTAATTACCTTCGTTACTCCTGCGCTCGTTGCTTCCACTCCTTTCAATAATTTAGCCATCATGTCTTCCATACTTCCAGAATTAGATGTGGTGGTGTCACGTCTACCAGGGGGAATGTACAAACCACTCTTTTCATTCTTGTTCTTCCAACTACCTTGGTCCTTGTTTCCAGATTTATCATAATAGTTCCGACCTTGGTTTCCTTGGGTATTCCCACGGAAACCCCCCTGATTGTTCAAGTAGTTGGCCTTTTCTTCCGAATCAAATTCGTCTCTTCCTTTTGACGCAATAGCTTTCACTTTTTCGGTCTTCCCTGATAATAAATACTTTGTAAGAAGATCCATTTGTGTTTTCATATGCGCCATATCTTGATCACGTTCTTCTTCTCTTCTTCTTTGGTCTGCAGTCATGCCAATAGATAAAGTGGGGCTTGCTACCTCAGAATCCCTGGTATACCAAGCTCTACTTTGCTTCGTCATACGATCTAGCATATTGCTTGCTTGACCAAAGGTGAGGTCCATAAAAGATCCTCCAGCTGCATTATCCACCACTGGTTTAGTTATTGAATTCAAGGCTCGATATAATATCTCCATTAGGTGAACATTAGTCATATGATGGTTTGGGCATCTCGCTAGCTTTGTCTTGAACCTCTCCCATGTTTCATGAAGAGCTTCAGTGGGAAGCTGACGAAAGTTGCTGATTTCATCTCGCAATTGTGCTCTTTTGGATGGCGGAAAGAATCTTTCTAGGAAAGCATCTCTCAATTGCCTCCAATTTGTAATAGAATCAGGAGTCAGCCCATTCAACCATAGAGTTGCCTCTCCAGACAGAGACAATGGAAATAGACGTAATCGAATTGCATTCTGACCAACACCAGGATTGTCAAACGACTTGCATGTAGAAATAAAGTTGATGAGATGCATATTCGGATCATCGCCTACTAGTCCACCAAATAATCCCTTGAGTTGCAATAACTGAATCATGGTGCTTGTGATGTTGAACTTGGCTCCGGATGCTAATGGTGGAGGTATAATGGCTCCAGTGGCTCCGGCTCCATCAAAATCATCATCATCGTCGTCAAAAGTTGGTTGCATAGGTTGGCGATCATACCTAAACCGAGCTTGACGACCTCTTCTGTTGGCAGGTGTTGCGATTTCAGTATCATGCCTTGGGTTTAGTAACTCGTCATCACCTAAATCCTCATCGTCAGGATTTGTTGCTCGCCCAGGGTTATCAATGTTTTGTTGGTGTACTTGGGCGGTGGCAAGAGCAGCTAATCTCTCCTACTCCTGTTGAGAAGCCATCCTTTCGATTTCCGTTTGTGCCTCCATTCTGCCAATACGATGTGGTTCAGGATTAATAGGTAATAACGGTTGACCAGAACTTCGAGTATGGGGCATGCACTAAATAGAAATCTGCAGTAAACAAAAACAACAACTAAAAGTAAAAGTACGAGAATCTTTGACCAAAGGTTCTAGTAATTATCACGAACTTAATTGACACTCATATTCCCCGGTAACGGCGCTAATTTTTTATAACGCTCAATCTACAGCTCTCGTGAGAGTGTAAAGCGGTCGTTAGCAAATATAGAACCCAACCTGGGTTGGGTATCGATCCCACAGGGAATAGCTTGGTCAACAAGTAGGCGACTATTACTACACTTTTAGTGCAAGTCTCGTAAGTAGGGGGGATTGTAATGTGTAACCAAAGTATTAAAGTAAAAACTGAAAAATAGCAACGTAAAAAGAAAGAATGTTTAGTATGTTGTAAAACAATGAGAATTGAAGAGTTGGGATTATGTACACCTTCTGAGTTATACGTCTCTATTGGCTATGAGTGTGTTGAATTCCGACATGCATGTGCTTATAGAGAATTGTATTCGATGGTAAATCCAGGTGTCTTTCGACCTATTCGAGGATTATTTCACTTTAACTCTTTTGAGCTTAAAGCGTGTCTAACGGTACGAATTCTCCAAGAGGTTAATCCAGTTACGGCACTAACTGTTTAATAGGGGATGGGACCCTACTACCTTGACACTATCTCTTTTCCAGACAAATAACCTTTCTTTCGAACAAGTTAAATGTTATACTGGCGTATTCTTGCGTTTGCAACCACAAAGAATTTAGATTAAGATGAAGAGAATAATGATATAAGCAGCATACGTGTCACGAACTCACAAGCTCATAGTAATAGATAGTACCTCATTCGGCTTCCATAACCCCAACAAAGAAGTTTAGTTACCCATGAATGCGAAGGAAATCACAATAGATATTGTTATCATACCACAATAAAGATTAATTTCGTGTAGCACAGGTGGTAGGCGTTTAGGCGTGAATTCCTAGGCAAAGTAACGATTCTCTTGTTGCAGAAATTGAGAATAGATGAATAGAAGAAGAAAAATAGAATTAATGGAAAGATTAGAACCGTTGGAAGAGTAGAAAAGATTAATAGTTGAAGAATGAATATGGATCCCTAATGTATATGGATCCCTCCTGTATATTAGAAAGATAGAAAGAAGATATAAAATCTCTAGCAAAATAGGGTATTTATAATACCCATATCCTAATTCTACTAAGCTAATGAAATACTTAACCAAATCCTACTAAGCTAATGAAATAATTAACCCAATTGTACTAGGTTAATGTAACATTATCCAAATCTAAATAAACTAATGAAATACTTAACCCAATTGTACTAGGTTAATGTATTATTATCCTAATCCAAATAAGTTACTGCAAGTCCCCAAAGTCTTCAGAAATGTTGTTTTAGCCCGGTACCGATTTTCCATGCATCACTTTTGGTCCTTAGGCGTCCAAGCTTCCTTTTCTCCTTCCGTGAAGCTTTCTTTGGCGTCAAGTAATCCACAAAATGCTGAATTCTGCATCATTTACACCTGAAACTTTGCTAATCATGTTCGTTAGCTCACTTACAGGAAAAAGGACTAAAAGTGCATTAAATATATAATTTGTTCTCGAAACATGGCACAAATATGGGCAAAATATATTGATATAGGCGCGTAATATCGCCCATCTTCATATAGCACCCTGATTTGGCCCGAAAATGCCCCATTCGCACCGTTTTGCCCATTTGTCAACCCAAATAGCCACGATAAATTAAACGGATCACACTGGGACGATCTCCAACCCCCTGGCATTCCCCCATCAATTTTTGACCCACACCACGCTCGAACCTTGGGGCCACCCCCAAATCCGTTGGCTATAACACATCGATATGGCAAAAAAATGCACCGTTCCCACCGTTTTGCCCTTTTCTCCACCCAAATAGCCACGATAAATTAAACAAACCACACTGGGACGATCCCCAACCTCCTTGGCATGCCCTAGTCAATTTTAGACCCACACCACGCCCGGACCCCGGGCTAACCCACAAAACCGTGGGGTACAGCACACAGATTTGGCCTGAAAATGCCTCGTTAACATCGTTTCACCTGTTTTTAACCCAAATGGCCACGATAAATTAAACGGACAACAATGGTAAGATCCCCAACCTCCCTGGCATGTCCCCATCAATAATCGGCCCACACCACGCTCGAACCCTGGGCCTACCCCCAAAACTGTGGGCTATAGCACACCGATTTGGCCAGAAAATGCCCTGTTCATGCCGTTTTACCCATTTGTCCACCCAAATGGCCACTATAAATTAAACGGACCACACTGGGATGATCCCCAACCTCCCTGGCATGCCCTCATCAATTTTTTGCCCATACCAAGCCCTGACCCCGTGCTCACCCCCAAAATCATGGGCTATAGCACATCGATATGGCCCAAAAATGCACCGTTCCCATCGTTTTGCCCGTTTGTCCACCCAAATAGCCACGATAAATTAAAAAGACCATACTGGGTTGATACCAAACCTCGCTGGCACGCCCCCATCTATTTTAAGCCCACACCACGCTCGGATCCCGGGCCCAAACCCAAAATCATGGGATATAGCACAACGATTTAGCTCGAAAATCCCCCATTCATGTTGTTTCGCTCGTTTGTCCTCCCAAATGGGCACAATAAATTGAGTCGACCATAGTGGGATGATCCCCAACCTCCCTGGTACGCCCCCATCGATTTTTGGCCCACACCATACCTGGACCCTGAGCCCACCCCCGAACTATGGGCTATAGCACACCAATTTGGCCCTAAAATGCCCCGTTCGCCTGTTTGTCCAACAAAATGGCCACGATAAATTAAACGAACCACACTGGGACAATCCCCAACCTCCCTAGCAAGCCCCCATCGATTTTTGGCCCACACCATGCCTGGACCTCAGGCCCACCCTCAAAACCGTGGTCTATAGCAAACTGATTTAGCCCGAAAAGACCCCGTTGGTGCCATTTCGCCCGTTTGTCCACCCAAATGGCCACAATAAATTAAACGGACAACACTGGGATGATCCAAAACCTCCCTGGTATTCCCCCGTCGATTTTCTGCCCACATCATACCCGAAACCCGATCCCACCCCTAAAATTGTGGGCTATGGTACACCGATTTGGCTCGATAAAGCCCTGTTCGCGCCGTTTCGCCCGTCGATTTTTGGCCCGCACTACGCCTGGACCCCAAGCGCATCCCCAAAACCGTGGGCTATAGCACACCGATTTGGCCCAAAAATGCACCGTTCTCGCCATTTCACCTGATAGTCCATCCATATGGGCACGATAAATTAAGCAAACCACACTGGGACGATCTCCAACCTCCTTGGCACTCACCCCTCGATTTTCGTCCCACACCACACTCGGGCCCCAGGACCATCCCCAAAACCATGGACTATAGCACACTGATTTGGTTCGAAAATGTCCCGTTCGCGCCGTTTTTCCTTTTTATCCAACCAAATAGGCACGATAAATTAAACGGACCATACTGGAACGATCCCCAACCTCCCTGGAATGACCCTATTATTTTTTGGCCTAAATCATGCGTGGACCTGGGCCCACCCCTAAAACTGTGGGCTATAGCACACCAATTTGGCCCGAAAATGCCTCGTTCACACTGTTTTGCCCGTTTGTCCACCTAAATGGCCATAATAGATTAAACAGACAACACTGGGACGATCCCTAACCTCCTTGGCATGCCCCCATCAATTTTCGGCCCACACCACATCCGAACCCCGTCCCTACCCCCAAAACCAAAGGGTATAGCACACCGATTTGGCCCAAAAAAGCCCTGTTCACGCCTTTTCGCCCGTTTGTCCACCTAAATAGCCACAATAAATAAAACAAACCATACTAGGAGGATTCCCAACCTCCCTATCATGCCTCCATTATTTTTAATCCCACACCACACTCGAATCCTGGGCCCACCCCCAAAATCGTGGGCTATAATACACCGATTTGACCCGAAAATGCCCGTTCGTGCAGTTTTGCTTGTTTCTCCACCCAAATGACCACGATAAATTAAAAGGAACATAATGTGATGATCCTCAACCTCCCTAGCTCGCGCTCATCAAAGTTCCACCCACATCACTCCCGGACCCCAAGCCCACCCAAAAAATCGTGGGCTATAGCACACCAATTTGGCCCGAAAATGCCCCGTTCGTGCCGTTTCACCCGTTTGTCCACCCAAATGGCCACAATAAATTAAACGCACCATGCTGGATGATCCCCAACCTCCCTGGCACGCCCCCATTGATTTTTGTTCCATACCAAGCCCGGACCCCGGGCCCATCCCCAAAACCATGGGCTATAGCAGACCAATTTGTCCCGAAAATGCCCCATTCGGGCCATTTCGCCCGTTTGTCACCTCAAATAGCCACGATAAATTAAAAGGAACACACTGGGACGATCTCCAACCTCTCTAGCACGCCCCCATCAATTTTTGGCCCACACCATTATCACGCCTCAAATCCTATTGGGGCAGACTAGCACCCATAACCGAGGAGGCCCGGGAGAACCAGCTCGTAACCTTATAATTCCCATGCATACCTCTATGACAACCCGAAATTCGGACAACATCATGTCGCATATAAAAGGAAATAATCACCTGTATAAGCTCGAGCACACATATATGTATATACAATACTTGGCCGTTGGAGCCATCACGTCTATTAACAAAACACCACCTTGACTGTACATTAGTTCTACAAAGCCTCTAGACAATACACAGAGTTTAACTAAGGTCGGGACATACCCCTCTATATAACTAACTTCTATACAATACCAAAAGTGACTGGATATGACACGAAAAGCCTCGAAGTAAACTGGAGCTCACCAAAAGCAGCTGGATATCCTGGCTCCTACTTGTGTGGTGTATGAGCTGAGGTACTTGTGCCTGTAGCATGAAATGCAGGTCCCCCCGTAGGGGACGTCAATACGAAATATGTACTGAGTATGTAAAGCTATATATAATCACATACGATATAGGAGCTCAATAGAAATCAGAAACAAATTAACAAATCGTAATAGGAGTGGACCACACTTACTAGAACTTGTGACAACCTGTACATTGTATTTATTCAATCACTTTACCTTCGTTCTTATCATCTTTGTAATCATTACTGTACTGTACTGTGACCATTAGGCTGCCTCCAGTACATATCAACTGGGATCGACCCATGATAGGCTTATGCCCTTGGGATACCACCAATAAACACATAAATAGGGATCGACCCATGATAGGCTTATGCCCCTGTGATACCACCCAATAAGATAGAACTTCCATCACTTATTTCAATTAATCTTTGAGATTGTTATTTCGGTCGCCACCGCATTTTTGTTTTTGAAACAATGATACATCAATAAGAGACATATAAATAGACCATAAATGCAAGAAAAATGAAATAAGAACTCATTGGCACATCAATGAAGTATTTTTGAGTCATCAATGCCATAACAATGAAGTAGGAACTTATTGGTATATCAATAAAATATTTTGGAGTCATTAATAGCACATGGATCTTGTTTGAGTAACCGGATACCTTCTGACATTCATTAGTGCAATAAAAATGTAAGATTTGGAAGACAAGTAAGTATTGGAATGTCTTGACATCTTGTAGGGTGGAAACAAGTTCATTGGTAACGTAGGACATCATACAAAACCATTATGGATCACATGTCATTGAATAACTTTGGAAACTTTCTTAATAGAACAATTGTTCACTTTCATGCCAAAGATATGGTATAGAGTATGCTTTACATACCTAACTGTCAACCTTCAATAGTAGTCCCAAATGGACTTCCCGTCTTTTCGGATTACTTATCAACAATGAACATATATAGCAATCTAGTATTAGCGACCAAACATCACAATTTAATTATTTGAATTCACCAAACTAGAGGTTAAGTAGTAAGCCTTAATTACACCAAGAAGGGTATCACTTTAACCCTCTTATACTCCAATTACATTCACATGCCATGCCTATTCATACAATATCCTCCAATATCAAGTTTGGATTCATTTATCCTTCCAACCAATCCATTAAACCAAATTGACCCATAGACATAAATAATCATCAATTCATTAGTATATCACCATATCCACCTTCCATAACTCAATTACCATATCCATCTTCCACAATTCAATACAACCAAACCATGCAAAATAGTCCATAACCCTATTTTCATCACCTTTCAATAACAACCAATACATATAATCCTCTATCACACATATACATATGGAAAAGAACAAAGGCAAATAATATTCATACCTTAGAATTCACCTCTTGATTATGAAATCCTGTTTACACAAATAATAGGTGCCGTTCGAAGCTCTCGAGATGACAAACGAAGTTATCGGATTACTTTGGAATTTCTACGGTTGAATCAAAAGTAATTTAAAGGTCAAATTTGGCTAGGGTTTGTTCTTTCTCAATGATTGATGATGAAAATTATTTTTTGAACTCATATACATGTATATATACACATATTACCGTCCATAATGTAATAGGAAACGACCAAAATGCCTTTAAAATTTAAATAATGTCAAATCTGTCCTTTGGTGGACTGTTTTGATAAGCTAAAGTAGATTGACCCTAACTCTTTGCTCCGATATCGGATTTGGGTGAAATTGGTATTGTTGGAAGGATAATTCAAAGGTCTTTCATTTCATATAAAGTAGGTCACCCAGTTCGTCCTGTACAAGGAGTTATGGTCATTTGAAGTTGACCCTAAAAATTTGTTTTGATAGTCTGAAGTAAAACGATTATAACTCCTTACTTAGACGTTGGATTTCGATGAAACCAATTGCATTGGAAAGAAGACTCAAAGATCTTTATTTTCATAGGTTGCATCTCTCCCAGTTCATTATATTAAGGGAGTTATGATCGTTCAAATTTGACCCAAAAATTCGGCTGGCCTCAGTAGTTTGTGTGCAGGAAATTTTCCTACACATTTACTATTCCCAAATATCCCGGCCACCATTTTATAGTTTCGAACGTGCTCGATTATATCCTAAACCTATTCATTTTTGGAAATCTTTATATCGTTGGAAAGCTTATTCAATAACCTTCGCATGGAACCATCGACGGGCAAATTCCGGTATAAATAAAATAAAAAAATTAATTCCACATAAATAAGACCAATACACGTACTTGAATACGCCAATACACGTACTTGAATATGGGGTGTTACAACCATGCCGGACCATAGGGGCACCCCCAAAATCGTGGGCTATAGCACAATGATTTGGCCCGAAAATGCCCCGTTCACACCGTTTCACCCGTTTGGCCACTCAAATGGCCACGTTAAATTAAATGGATAACCCCTGAAACCATGGGCTATAACACACCGATTTGACCCGAAAAAGGCTCGTTCGCGCCATTTCGCTCGTTTGTCCATCCAAATGGCCACGATAAATTAAATGGACCAAACTGATACGATGCCCAACTTCCTTGGCATGCCCCCATCGATTTTCGGCCCACACCACGCTCGGACCCTGGGCCAACCCTCGAAATCGTGGGTTATAGCACACTGATTTAGCCCAAAAATCCCCCATTCGCGGCGTTTCACCCGTTTGTCCTCCCAAATAGCCACGATAAATTAAACAGACCACACTAAGATGATCCCCAACCTCCCTGGCATGCCTCCGTCAATTTTTGGTCTACACCACGCCCGAACCCCAGGCCCACCCTCGAAACCTTGGGCTATAGCACCCGGATTTGGCCCGAAAATGCACCGTTTGCGCTGTTTAGCCCATTTATCCACCAAAATAGCCATAATAAATTAAACGAACCACACTAGGATGATCCCCAACCTCCCTGGCATGCCCCCATCAATTTTTGGCCCACACCACGCTCGGACCTCGGGCTCACCCCCAAAACTGTGGGCTGTAGCACACCGATTTGGGGAAAAAATGCACCGTTCTCGCCGTTTAGCCCATTTGTCCACCCAAATGGCCATAATAAATTAAACGGACCATACTGGGATGATCCCCAACCTCCCTGACATGCCCCTATTGATTTTCCGCCCACACCACGCCCGGCCCCCGGGCCTATCACCGAAACCGTGGGCTATAGCATACCAATTTGGCCCAAAAATTCCCCGTTCGCGCCCTTTCGCCCGTTTTTCCACCCAAATGGCCAACACAAATTAAATGGACCACACTGGGATGATCCCCAACCTCCCTGGCATGCCTCCATAAATTTTTGGCCCACACCACGCCTGAACCCCGGGCCCGCCCTCGAAACCCTAGGCTATAGCACCCCGATTTGGACGGAAAATGCCCCGTTCGCGTTGTTTCGCCCGTTTGTCCATCTAAATAACCACGATAAATTAAACGGACCACACTAGGACGATCCCCAACCTCCCTGGCATGCCCACATCAATTTTTTCCTCATACCACGCTCGAGCCTGCCCGCCCCTGAAACCGTTGGCTATAGCACACCGATTTGGCCAAAAAATGCACCGTTCCCACCGTTTCACCCGTTTGTCGACCCAAATGGACATGATAAGTTAAACGAACTATAGTGGGACGATCCCCAACCTCTTTGGCATGCCTCCATCAATTTAAGGCCCACATCACGCCCGGATCCCGGGCCAACCCACAAAACCGTGGGGTATAGCACACCTATTTAGCCTAAAAACGCCCTATTCGCGCCGTTTCGCCCATTTTTTCCCAAATGGCCATGATAAAATGCACGGACCATACTGGGATTATCCCCAACCTCTCTGGCACGCCCCCATCAATAATCGCCCCACACCACGCTCGAACCCTGGGCCCACTCCTAAAACTGTGGGCTATAGCAGACCGATTTGGCCCGAATATGCCCCATTCACACTATTTTACCCTTTTATCAACCTAAATGGCCACGATAAATTAAACGGACCACACTGGGATGATCTCCAACCTCCCTGGCACACCCTCATCAATTTTTTGCCCACACCACGCCCTGACCCCAGGCCCACCCCCAAAATCGTGGGCTATAGCACACCGATATGGCCTAAAAATGCACCGTTCCCATCGTTTTGCCCTTTTGTCCACCCAAATGGCCACGATAAATTAGACGGACCACACTGGGTTGATCCCCAACCCCCCAGGCCCACACCCAAAACCGTGGGATATATCATACCGATTTAGCTCGAAAATGCCCTATTCATATCATTTCGCCCGTTTGTCCTCCCAAATGGGCACGATAAATTAAACCGACCACATTGGGATGATCCCCAACTTCACTGGCACGCCCCCATTAATTTTAGGCCCACACCACGCTCAGACCTCGAGTCCACCCCTGAAACCGTGGGCTATAGAACACTGATTTTGCCCGATAATGCCCTGTTCGCATCGTTTCGCCCGTTTATTCACCCAAATGGCCACGATAAACTAAATAGACCACACTGGGACAATCCCCAACCTCCCTGGCACGGCCTCGTCGATTTTTGGCCTGCACCATGCCTGGACCCCGGGCGCATCCCCAAAACCGTGGGCTATAGCACACCGATTTGGCCAAAAAATGCACCGTTTCCGCCGTTTCACCCGTTAGACCACCCAAATGGCCACGATAAATTAAACAGACCACACTAGAATGATCTCCAACCTCCTTGGCATGCCCCCATTAATTTTTGGCCCACACCATGCTCGGGCCCCAGGCCCACCCCCAAAACCGTGGGCTATAGCACACCGATTTGGTTCGAAAATGTCCCATTCGCGCTGTTTTTCCCATTTGTCCAACCAAATGGATACGATAAATTAAACAGACCACACTGGGACGATCCCCAACCTCTCTGGCATGCTCTCATTATTTTTTGGCCCAAACCATGTATGGACCCCGAGCCCACCCCCAAAATCGTGCGCTATAGCATAACTATTCAGACCAAAAATGCCTCGTTCTCACCCTGGGCCCACCCTCAAAAGTGTGGGCTATAGCACTAATTAAGCCCGAAAATCCCCCGTTCGCGGCGTTTCACCCCTTTGTCCACCCTAATAGCCACGATAAATTAAACAGACCACACTGAGATGATCCCCAACCTCTCTGGCATGCCTCTATCAATTTTCGGCCCACACCATGCTCGGAATACGGGCCCACCCCCGAAACCGTGTGCTATAACAACACCGATTTGGCCCGAAAATGCCCCGTTCGCGCCGTTTTGCCTGTTTTTCCACCCAAATGGCCACCATAAATTAAATGGACCAAACTGGGATGATCCGCAACCTCACTGGCATTCCTCCGTCAATTTTTGGCCCACACCACGCTCGAACCCCGGGCCCACCCTCGAAACCCTGGGCTATAGCACCCCGATTTGGCCCGAAAATGCCCTATTCGCGATGTTTTTCCCGTTTGTCCACCCTAGCCATGATAAATTAAACGGACCACACTGGGACGATCTCCAATCCCCCCTAGTATGCATCCATCAATTTTTGGCCCACACCACGCTCTAACTTCGGGCCCACCCTTGAAACCGTTGGCTATAGCACACTTATTTGGCCAAAATATGCACCGTTCCCGCCGTTTCGCCCGTTGGTCCACCCAGATAGCCACGATAAATTAAACAGGCCATACTGGGATGATCCCAAACCTCCTTAGCATACCCCAGTTAATTTTAGGCCCACACTACGCCCGGACCCCAGGCCAACCCACAAAACCGTGGGTTATAGCACACCGATTTGGCTTGAAAATGCCTCATTAATGCCGTTTCGCCTGCTTTTCACCCAAATGGCCACGATAAATTAAACAGACAACACAGACATGATCCCAACCTCCCTGGCATGCCCCCAGCGATAATCAGCCTACACCACGCTCGAACCCTGGTCCCACCCCTAAAACTGTGGGCTATAGCACACCAATTTGGCCAGAAAATGCCCTATTCATGCCGTTTTGCCCGTTTGTCCACCAAAATGGCCACTATAAATTAAACGGACCACACTGGGATGATCCCCAACCTCCTTGGCACGCCCTCATTAATTGTTTGCCCACACCACGCCCTGACCCCAGGCCCACCCCCAAAATCGTGGGCTATAGCACACCGATATGGCCCAAAAATGCACCGTTCCCATCGTTTCGCCCTTTTGTCCACCCAAATGGCCACGATAAATTAGACAAACCATATTTGGTTGATCCCAAACCTCCCTGGCACTCCCCCATCTATTTTAAGCCCACACCACGCCCGGATCCCAGGTCCAAACCCAAAATCGTGGGATATAGCTCAACGATTAAGCTCAAAAATGCCCCGTTCATGTCGGTTCGCCCGTTTGTCCACCCAAATGGGCACGATAAATTAAACCGACCACAGTGGGATGATCCCCAACCTCTCTGGCACGCCCCCATCGATTTTTGATCTACACCACACTCGAACCCAGGGCCCACCCCCGAACCGTGGGCTATAGCTTACTAATTTAGCCCGAAAATGCCTCGTTTGCCCGTTTGTCCTCCAAAATGGCAACGATAAATTAAACGAACCATACTGGTACAAACCCCAACCTCTCTGGCAAGCCCCCATAGGTTTTTTGCCCACACCATGCTTGGACCTCGGGCCTACCCTCGAAACCGTCGTCTATAGCACACCGATTTAGCCCAAAACTGTGGGTTATAGTACACCGATTTGACCCAAAAATGCCCCGTTCGTGTCATTTCGCTTGTTTGTCCACCCAAATGGCCACGATAAATTAAACAGACCATACTGGGATGATCCTCAACCTCCCTAGCACGCGCTAATCGATGTTCCGCCCATATCATTCTTAGACCCCATGCCCACCCCAAAAACCGTGGGCTATAGCACATCAATTTGGTTCGAAAATGCCATGTTAGCACCTTTTTTCCCGTTTGTCTACCCAAATGGCCACAATAAATTAAATGCAGCATACTGGGTAGAACACTGATTTAGCCGAAAAATGCCTCGTTCATATTATTTCGCCCGTTTGACCTACCAAATAGCCTCGAATAAATAAACAGACCACACTAGGATGATCCACAATCTCCCAGGCACGTGCAGATCAATTTTTGGCCCACGACACCCCCGTACCCCGAGCCCACCCCTAAAACCATAGGCTATAAGACACTTATTTGGCCCGCAAAAGTCCCCATTCGCACCGTTTCGCCAATTGGACCACCCAAATGGCCTCAAATAAATAAAAGGACCATATTGGGATGATCCCAAACCTACCTAGCATACCCCATTCAAATTTTAGCCAACAACACCCCCGGACCCTGGGCCGATCCCCGAAACCATGGGATATAGCACACCGATTTGACCCGAAAATGACCCATTCATGCCGTTTCGCTCGTTTGACCATCCAAATGGCCTCGAATAAATAAATAGACCACATTGGGATGATCGGCATGCCCCCATATATTTTAGTCCCAAGGCACCCCCAGACCCCAGGCTCACCCCGAAATCGTAAACTATAGCACATCGATTTTGCCTAAAATTGCCCCGTTCTTGCCGTTTTTCCCGTTTGACCACCCAAATGGCCTCGAATAAATAAACAGACCATACTGGGAAGATCCCCAACCTTCCTGGCATGCCCCGGTTGATTTTAGGCCCACGACACCTCAGGACCCCACGCCCACCCAGAAATCCATGGGCTATAACTCACCAATTTAGCTCTAAAATGCCCCGTTTGTGCTATTTCTCCCGTTTAACCACCCAAATGGCCTAGAATAAATAAATGGACTATAGTGGGATGATCCCCAAACTCCCTGGCATGACCCGATCAATTTTTTCCCCACGACACCTCGGACCGGGGGCCCACCCCAAAAATCGCAGACTATAGCACACCAATTTAGCCTTAAAATGTCCCGTTCACTCTGTTTCGCCCGTTTGACCATCCTAATGGCCTAAAATATATAAACGGACCACATTAGGATGATCCCCAACCTCTTTGGCATGCCCCGGTCGATTTTCATCCCACATCACCCCCGTACCCCAGGCCCACCCCTGAAACCACCAGGTCTAACATATCGATTTAGCCCAAAAATACCCCATTCATGCTGTTTTATCCGTTTGACCACAAAAATAGCCTCAAATAAATAAACGGTTCACACTGGGATGATCCCTAACCTCCCTGGCATGCCCCGATCGATTTTATGCCCACGGAAGCCCCGGACCACGAGCCCACCCCCAAAATCGTTGGCTGTAGCACACCGATTTGGCTCAAAAATGCCCTGTTCGTGCCGTTTCACCCGTTTGACCACCTATATAGCCTCAAATATTTAAATGAACCACACTGGGATGATTCCCAACTTCCTTGGCATGCCCTGATTGATTTTCGTCCCATGGCACCCTCGATTGATTTTCGTCCCATGGGCTATAGCACACCAATTTGGCTCGAAAATGCGTCGTTCACCCCATTTCGCCCGTTTAACCATGTAAATAACCTCAAATAAATAAAAGGACCACATTGAGATGATCCAAAACCTTTCTGGCATGCCCCAATCAATTTTTGGCCCACAGCACCTCCGAAACCTGGGCCCATCCCCAAAACCGTGGGCTATAGAACACCGATTTGGCCGAAAAAATGCCTCGTTCATGCCATTTCGCCCGTTTGACCTCCTGAATAGCCTCGAATAAATAAACAGACCACACTAGGATGATCCCGAATCTCCCGTGCATGCGCAGATTGATTTTTGTCCCACGACACCCCCGTACCCCGAGCCCAACCCTAAAACCATAGGCTATAAGACACTGATTTGGCTCGAAAAGTCCCCATTCACACCGTTTTGACAGTTTGACCACCCAAATGTCCTCAAATAAATAAATGGACCACATTGGGATGATCCCCAACCTACCTAGCATGCCCCGTTTGATTTTTGGCCAACAACACTCACAGACCCCAGGCCGATCCCCAAAACCATGGGCTATAGCACACCGATTTAGCCCAAAAATTACCCTTTTACTCCGTTTCGCCCGTTTGACCATCCAAATGGCCTCGAATAAATAAACGGACCACATTGGGATAATCCCCAACCCCCCGGTATGCCCCGGTCTATTTTAGTCCCACGGCACCCCCGACCCCAGGCTCACCCCGAAATCGTGGACTATAGTACACTGATTTTGCCCAAAAACGCCCCATTCGCGCCGTTTTGCCCGTTTGACACCAAATGGCCTCGAATAAATAAATAAACCACACTAGGACGATATACAACCTCCCTGGCACACCCAGTTGATTTTCGGCACATGGCACCACCGGACACCGGGCCCACCCCCAAAACCATGGGCTATAGCACACTGATTTAGGCCCAAAAAATGCCCTGTTCGCGTTGTTTCACCCATTTTACCAACAAAATGGCCTCAAATAAATAAACGGACCACACTGGTAAGATCCTAACCTTCCTGGCATACCCCGATCGATTTTCAGCCCACGACACCCCAGGACCCTGAGCCCACCCCCCAAAACCATGGGCTATAACTCACCAATTTAGCCCGAAAATGCCCCGTTCGTGCTGCTTCTCCCGTTTAACCACCCAAATAGCCTGGAATAAATAAATGGACTATAGTGGGATGATCCCCAAACTCCCTAGCATGCCTCGATCAATTTTTTGCCCAGCGCACCCCGAACCCTGGGCCCACCCCCGAAATCGCGGTCTATAGCACACCAATTTAGCCTTAAAATTCCCCGTTCTATCTGTTTCACCCGTTTGACCACCCGAATGGCCTCAAATAGATAAAAAGACCACACTGGGATGATCCCCAACCTCCCTGGCATGCCCCGGTTGATTTTCATCCCACAGCACCCCCATACCCCAGCCCACCCTCGAAACCATAGGCTCTAACACATCGATTTAGCCCGAAAAATTCCCCATTCGCGCTGTTTCATCCATTTGACCACCCAAATAGCATAGAATAAATAAACGGACCACACTAGGATGATCCCCAACCTCCCTGGAATGCCCCGATCGATTTTAGGCCTACAGCACCACCGGACCACGAGCCCACCCCCGAAACCATTGGCTATAACACACCGATTTGACTCGAAAATGCCTTGTTCGCATCGTTTCACCCGTTTGACCACCTATATAGCCTCAAATATTTAACTAAACCACACTAAGATGATCCCCAACTTCCCTGGCACGCCTCAATTAATTTTTGTCCCATGTCACCCCCGATTGATTTTCGTCCCATTGGCTATAGCACACCAATTTGGCTTGAAAATGTATCGTTCACGCTATTTCGCCCGTTTAACCATGTAAATAACCTCTAATAAATAAAAGGACCATATTGAGATGATCCCCAACCTTTCTGGCATGCCCCAATTAATTTTTGGCCCACAGCACCTCCGAAACCTAGGCCATCCCCAAAACCGTGGGCTATAGAACACGGATTTGCCAGAAAATGCATCGTTCACGCCATATCGCCCGTCTGACCTCCTAATTAGCCTCGAATAAACAAATAGACTACACTAGGATGATCCCCAATCTCCTGGGCACGCGCAGGTCGATATTTGGCCCACGATACAGGGACCCTGAACCCACCCCCAAAACCATAGGCTATAAGACACTGATTTGGGCCGAAAAGTCCCCGTTCCCACCGTTTCGCCAGTTTGACCACCTAAATGGCCTCAAATAAATAAACGAACCACATTGCGGTGATCCCCAACCTACCTGGCATACCCCGTTCAATTTTTGGCCAACAGCACCCCCGGACCCCGGGCCGATCCACGGAACCATGGGCTATAGCACACCGATTTTGGCCCAAAAATGACCCGTTCACGCCGTTTTGCCCGTTTGACCATCCAAATAGCCTCGAATAAATAAACTGACCACATTGGCATGATCCCCAACCCCCTGACATTATACGGTCTATTTTAGTCCCACAGCAACACCGGACCCCAGGCTCACCCCAAAATCGTGGACTACAGCACATCGATTTTGCCCAACAATGCCCCATTTGCACCGTTTCTCCCATTTAACCAACCCAAATGGCCTCGAATAAATAAATGGACCACACTGGGACAATCTCCATCCTCCCTCGCACACCCAGTTGATTTTTGGCACATGGCACCCCCGAACCCCGGGCTCACCCCAAAACTGTGGGCTATAGCACACTGATTTTGGCTCGAAAATGCCTTGTTTGCGTCGTTTCACCCATTTTACGAAAAACACTGGGAGGATCCCCAACCTTCCTGGCAGGCCCCGGTCGATTTTCAGCCAACGACACCCCAGGACCCCGGGCCCACCCCTGAAACCATGGGTTATAACTCACCAATTTAGACCGAAAATGCCCCGTTCGTGCTGTTTCTCCTGTTTAACCACCCAAATGGCCTGGAATAAATAAATGGACAACAGTGGGATGATCCCCAAACTCCCTGGCACACCCCGATCAATTTTTTGCTCACGGCACCCCACACCCGGGGCCCACCCCCAAAATCATGGGCTATATCACACCAATTTAGACTTAAAATGCCCTGTTCACTCTGTTTAGCCTGTTTGACCACCCAAATGGCCTCGAATATATAAATGGAGCATATTGGGATGATCCTCAACCCCCCGGCATGCCCCGACCAATTTTTGGCCCACAACACCCCAAGACCCTGAGCCCATCCCCAAAACTATAGGCTATTGCACACCATTTTGGCTCAAAAATGCTTTATTCCCGCCATTTGGCTTGTTTAACCCCCCAAATGGCCTCAAATAAATAAACGAACCACACTGGGATGATCACCAACCTCCCTGAAATATCCTGGTAAATTTTTATCCTACGGCACCCCAGAATCCCGGGCCCACCCCTAAAACTATGGGCTATAGCACACCAATTTTGCCCAAAAATGCCCCGTTCGCTCCGTTTTGCCTATTTCACCACCCTAATTGCCTCGAATAAATAAATGGACCATACTGGGATGATCCCCAACCTTACTGTCATGCCCGGTCGATTTTCGGCCGACGGCACCCCCAAACCATGGGTCCAAACCCAAAACTGTGGGCTATAGAACATCGATTTAGCCCAAAAATGCCATGTTCGCTCCATTTTACCTATTTGACCACCCTAATAGCCTCGAATAAATAAATGGACCACCCTGGGATGATCTCCGACCTTCCTAGCATGGACGATCGATTTTTGGCAAACGGAACCCCCAAACCACAGGTCTAAACCCAAAACTGTGGGCTATAGCACATCGATTTAGCCCAAAAATGCCCCGTTCGTGCCGTTTTGCCCGTTTGACCACCCAAATGGCCTAGGATAAATAAAAGGACCACACTGGGATGATCCCCAACCTTCCTGGCATGCCTTAATCAATTTTGTGCTGACGGAATCCTCGAACCTCAGGCCCACCCTAAAAAACGTGGGCTATAGCTCACTGATTCGGCCCGAAAATGCCCCATTCGCGCCGTTTTGCATGTTTGACCACACAAATGGCCTCGAATAAATAAAAGGACCACACTGGGACATTCCCCAACCTCCCTGGCACACCCCGGTTAATTTTTGACCCACAGCACCCATGGACCCCGGGCCCACCTCTGAAACCGTTGCTATAGCACACCGATTTAGCTCAAAAATGCCCTGTTCATGCCGTTTTGCCCGTTTAACCACCCAAATTGACTCAAATAAATAAACGGACCACACTGGGATTATCCCAACCTCCCTGACATGCCCCGGTTGTTTTTTTGCCCACGACGTCCCTGTCCCCGGGCCTTTCCCCAAAACCGTGGGCTATAACACACTAATGTGGCCTGAAAATGCCCCGTTCGCACTATTTTGCCCGTTTGACCACCCGTCTTGAATAAACAAATGGACCACACTGGGATGATCCTAAACCTTCCTGGCATGCCCCAATTGATTTTTGGCACACCACATCCCCGAACCCCGAGTCCTCCTAGAAATCATGGGCTATAGCACACCAATTTGTCCCGAAAATGCCCTAATCGCGCTGTTTCTCCCGTTTTACCACCAACATAGCCTCGAATAAATAAACGAACCACACTGGGACGATCCCCAACCTCCTAGGCATGCCTCGATCGATTTTTGGCACAAGGCATGCCCGGACCCACCCCCAAAACTGTGGTTTACAGCATACCAATTTGGCTTTAAAATGCCCCATTCATGCGGTTTCACCAGTTGACAACCTAAATGGCCTTGAATAAATAAACAGACTACATTAGGATGATCCCCTACCCTCTGGCATTCCCCGATCAATTTTCGGCACACGGCACCCCCGGACCCCGAGCCAACCCCCAAAACCGTGGGCTATAGCACATTGATTTGGCCCAAAAATGCCTCGTTCGCGCCGTTTTGACCGTTTAACTACCCAAATAGCCTCGAATAAGTAAACGGACCACACTGTGATGATCCCAAACCTCCTTGGCATGCCCAGGTCGATTTACGGCTCACGACACCCTCGAACCCCTGGCCCACCACCAAAACCATGGGCAATAGCACATCGATTTGTCTAAAAAAACAGCCCCATTCGTGCCGTTTCGCCCATTTGACCAGCCAATAGTCACGAATAAATAAATGGACCACATTAAGATGATCCCCAACCTTCCTGGCATGCGTCAGACAATTTTCGAATCACGACAACCCCGAGCCCCGGGCTGACTCTTAAAACCGTGGGATATATCACACTGATTTGGATCGAAAATGCCCCGTTCACGCCATTTTTCCCATTTGACCATCCAAATGGCCTCGAATAAATAAACAAACAACATCGGGACGATCTCCAACCTCCCTGACACGCCCTGATTAATCTTTGGCCCACGGCACCCTCGGACCCTAGGCCCTCCCCGAAAACCGTGATCTATAGCACACCAATTCGGCTCGAAAATGCCCTGTTCGCGCCGTTTTGCCCGTTTGACCACCCAAATAGCTGCGAATAAATAAACGGACCATACTGGGATGATCCCTAAACTCCCTAGATCCCGTGCCCACCCCCGAACCCCTGGCATGACCCAATGGATTTTTGGCCCACGGCACCCCTGTACCTCAGGCTCACTCCCAAAACCGTCGGCTATAGCATACCGATTTGTCCTAAAAATATCCCATTTATGCCGTTTTGCCTGTTTGACCACCCAAATGGCCTCGAATAAATAAACAGACCACACTTTGACGATCCTCAATCTCCCTAGCAAGCCTCGGTCAATTTTCGGCCCACAGAATCCCTAGATCCCGGGTCCTCCCTAGAAATCATGGGCTATAGCACATTGATTTGGCCCGAAAATACCCCGTCCACACCGTTTTGCCCGTTTGACAACCCAAATAGACTCAAATAAATAAACGGACCACGCTGGGATGATCCCCAACCTCCCTAGCATGCCCCAGTTGATTTTCAGCCCATGGAACCCCTGGACCCTGGGCCCACCCCCG
Organism: Capsicum baccatum var. pendulum; assembly: GCA_030864225.1. Classification (NCBI taxonomy): domain Eukaryota; kingdom Viridiplantae; phylum Streptophyta; class Magnoliopsida; order Solanales; family Solanaceae; genus Capsicum; species Capsicum baccatum. Next base: position 13,278,596 of record CM061557.1, read on the forward strand.
AAACCGTTCGCTATAGCACACCGATTTGGCCCATAAATGCTCCGTTCGCACCATCTTGTCCGTTTAACTACCCAAATAGCCTCGAATAAATATACGGACCACACTGGGACGATCTGCAATCTCCATGTCACTCCCAGATCCCGGTCCCACCACCAAAGTCGTGGGCTATAGCACACCGATTTGGCCCAAAAATATCCCGTTCGCGCTGTTTTGCCCGTTTGACCACCCAAATGGCCTTGAATAAATAAATGAACCACACTTGAATGATCCCCAACCTCCCTGGAATTACCCAACGGATTTTTGGCCAACGGAAACCCCCAAAACCGTGGACTATAGCACACCAATTTGGCTCGAAAATGCCCAATACGTGCCATTTCGCCTGTTTAATCACCCAAATGGACTCGAATAAATAAACGGACCATACTGGGACAATCCTCAACCCCTCTGGCATGCCTCAGTTGATTTTTGGACCACGGAACCCCTGATGACCGGGCCCACCCCTGAAACCCTGGGCTATAGCACGTCGATTGGACCCAAAAATGCCCCGTTCGCGCTATTTAGCTCGTTTGACCACCAAAATGGCCTCGAATATATAAACAAACCACACGGGGATGATCCCCAACCTCCCTGGCATGTCCCAAACAATTTTTGGAAAATATAACCCACAAACCCGGGCCCACCTCTGAAACTTTGGGCTATAGCTCATCGATTTAGCCCAAAAATACCTTATTTGCATCGTTTCGCCCGTTTGACCACCCAATGGCCTCGAATAAATAAATGGACCACACTAGGTTGATCTTCAACCTCCCAAGCATGCCTTGGTTAATTTTTGGCCCACGGCACCCCCCGGACCCCACCTCACCCCCTAAACCGTGGTCTATACATACCAATTTGTCCGAAAAATGCCCCGTTCGCGCCATTTCACTTGTTTGACCACACAAATGGCCTCCAATAAAAAAATAGACCACACTATGATGATCCTCAACCCCCTGGTACGCCCCGATCAATTTTTGGCCCACGGCACCCACAGACCCCGAGCCCACCCCCAAAACCATGGGCTATAGCACACTGATTTAGCCCACTATTCATGTCGTCTCGCCGGTTTGACCACCCAAATGACCTCCAATAAATAAACGGACTATACTGGGATAATCCCCAACCTCCCTGACATACCCCAGTCATTTTTTGCCCACGTCACCCTCGGACCACGGGCCCACCCCCGAAATCGTGGGCTATAGCACACTGATTTTGCCCAAAAATGCCTCGTTCATGCTGTTTTGCCCGTTTGACCACCCAAATAGCCTCAAATAAATAAATGGACCACACTGGGACCATCCCCAACCTCCCTGGAATGCCCCGATCAATTTTTGGCCCACGGCACCCTAGACCGTGGGCCCACACCTAAAATCGTGGGTTATAGCACACCGATTTGGCCCAAAAATGCCCGTTCATGCCATTTTTCCCTTTTGACCACCCTAATGGCCTCGAATAAATAAACTAACCACACTGGGACGATCCCTAACCTCCCTGGCATACCCCGATCAATTATCGGCCCATAGCACCCCCGTACCTCGAACCCACCCCCAAAACTGTGGGCTCTAACACATCGATTTAGCCTGAAAATGGTCTCGAATAAATAAATGGATCACACAGGGATGATCCCCAACCTCCCTGGCATGCCCCGATCGATTTTAGGCCTACGGCACCCTCGAACCATGAGCCCACCCCCAAAATCATTGGCTATAGCACACCGATTTGGCTCAAAAATGCCCTGTTTGCGCCGTTTTGCCCGTTTGACCACCCTAATAGCCACGAATAAATAAATGAACCACACTGGGATGATCCCCATCCTCCCTGGCATACCTCGATTGATTTTCGTACCATGGCACCCCCCGAACCCTAAGCCCACCCCCAAAACTATGGGCTACAGCACACCAATTTAGCTGAAAAATAGATATTTCACGCCATTTCGCCCGTTTAACCACGTAAATAGACTCAAATAAATAAAAGGACCATATTGAGATAATCCCCAACCTTCCTGGCATGCCCCAATCAATTTTTGCCCCACAGCACCTCCGAAACCTGGGCCCACCTAAAAACCGTGGGCTATAGAACACCGATTTGACCAGAAAATGCTCTGTTCACGCCATTTTGCCCGGTTAACCACCCAAATAGACTTGAATAAATAAATAGATGACACTGGGATGATCCCCAATCTCCCTAGCATGCCTCAATCAATTTTTAGCCCGCAACACCCTCGGACCCCTGGCCTTCCCTTGAAACCGTGGGCTATAGCAGACCGATTTAGCTCAAAAATCCTCTGGTCATGTCGTTTTGCCTGTTTGACGATCCAAGTAGCCTCGAATAAATAAACGGACCACACAGGGACGATCCCTAACCTCCCTAGCATGCCTCGGTTGATTTATGGCCACGGCACCCCCAGTCCCCAAGCCCACCCCCAAAATTTTGTGCTATAGCCCACATATTTATCCCAAAACTGCTCCGTTCACGCAATTTCGCCCGTTTGACCACCCAAATGGCCTCGAATAAATAAACGGACCACATTAGGCCGATCCCCAACCTCCCTGGTTGCTTTTCAGCCCACGGCACCACTGAACTCCAGGCCCACCCATGAAAACGGGGGCTATAGCACATTGATATGGCTAGTAAATTCCCTGTTCATGCTGTTTTGCCCGTTTGACCACCCGAATGACCTCGAATAAATAAAAGGACCACACTGGAATGATCCCAACCTCTCTGGCATGCCTTAATCAGTTTCTATACCATGGTACCCCCGGACCCTAGGCCCACCCTAAAACCATGGGCTAAAGCACATCAATTTGGGCCGAAAATGCCCCGTTCGCTTTATTTTGCCTGTTTGACCACCCTAATGGCCTCGAATAAATAAATGGACTACAGTGGGATGATCCCCAACCTCCCTGGTATGCCCGGTCAATTTTTAGCACACGGCACCACCGAAATCCAGGCCCACACCCAAAACCGGAGGCTATAGCACACTGATTTGGCCTGAAAATGCCCCGTTCTGGCCGATTTGCCCATTTGACAATTGAAATGGCCTCGAATAAATAAACAGACGACACTGGGATGATCCCCAACCTCCCGGACATTCCCCGATCAATTTTCAGCCCACGGCACCCCCGTACACCGGGCCTACCCTCAAACCCGTGGGCTATAGCGCACCAATTTAGCCTAAAAATGTCCCATTCGCACTGTTTCGCTCGTTTGACCACATAAATAGCCTCACATAAACAAACCAACCATATTGGGATGATCCCTAACCGCCTTGGAATGCCCTGGTCACTTTTTGACCCCCGACACCCCCGAACCCCGAGGCCACCCCCAAAATCGTAGGTTATAACACACCAATTTCGCTCAAAAATGCCCCGTTCACGCCCTTTCGCTTGTTTGACCACCCAAATAGCCTCGAATAAACAAACAGGACACACTGGGATGATTCCCAACCTCCCTGGCATGCCTCGGTCAATTTTTAACCCACAGCACCCCCAAAACTATGGGCTATAGCACACCAATTTAGCCCAAAAATGCTCCGTTTCGTGCTGTTTCGCCCGTTTAACCACACAAATGGCCTGAAACAAATAAACGGACCACAATGGGATGATCCACAACCTCCATGGCATGCCTCGGTCGGTTTTGGTCCCACGGGACTCCCGAACTGCGGGCCCACCCCAAAAACCATCAGTCATGCACACCGATTTGGCCCAAAAATGCCCCTTTCGCACTGTTTTACCCGTTTGACCACCCAAATGGCCTAGAATAAATAAACTGACCACACTGGGATGATCCTCAAACCCCCTGCCATGCCCCAAATGATTTTTGGCCCACAGCACCCCAGAACTTGGGTCCTCCCCAAAAACCGTGGATTATAGCACATCGATTTGGCCCGAAAATGCATCGTTCGCGCTGTTTCACCTGTTTGACCACCCAAATAGCCTCAAATAAATAAATGGACCATACTAGGATGATCCCCAACCTCTTTGTTATGCCCGTTTGATTTTCGGCTTATGGCACCCCGGTACCCCGGGCCCACCCCAAAAAATGTGGGCTCTAACACACCGATTTAGCCCAAAAATGCCCCGTTTGCGTTGTTTTGCTCATTTGACCACTTAAATGGCCTTGAATAATTAAACGGACCATACTGGGATGATTCCCAACCTCCTTGGCATTCGCCAATCGCTTTTAGGCCTACTGCACCCCCGGACAACAAGCCCACCTTCGAAATCGCGGGCTATAGCACACCAATTGAGCTCAAAAATGCCCCGTTTGAGTCGTTTCGCCAGTTTGACCACCTAAATATCCTATAATAAATAAATAAACTACACTGGGATGATCCCCAACCTCCCTGGCATGCCTCAATCAATTTTCGACCCACGGCACCCTTGAACCCCAGGCCCACCCCATAAACCGTGAGCTATAGCATACCGATTTAGCCCGAAAATGCATTGTTCATGCCGTTTCACCCGTTTATCTACCCAAATAGCCTCGAATAGATAAAAAGACCACATTGAGATGATCCCCAACCTCTCTGGCTGCCTCGATCAATTTTCGACCCACAGCACCTTCGGACCCGGGGCCCACCCCCAAAACCGTGGACTATAGCCAACCTATTTAGCGAGAAAATGCCCCGTTCATGCCATTTTACCCGTTTGACCACCCAATGGCCTCGAATAAATAAACAGACCACACTGGGACGATTCCCTATCTTCCTGCCATGCCCCGGTCAATTTTCGACCCACGAAATACCCGTACCCCGAGCCCACCCCCAAAACCATAGGCTATAAGACACTGATTTAGCCCAAAAATACCCTGTTTGCCATTTCGCCAGTTTAACCACTCAAACGTCCTCGAATAAATAAATGGACCACATTTGGATGATCCCCAACCTACCTAGCATTCCCCATTCGATTTTGGGCCAACAGCACCCCCGGACCCCAGGTCGATTCCCAAAACCATGGGTTATAGCAAACCAATTTTGCCAGAAAATGCCCTGTTTGCGTCGTTTCACCCGTTTGATCGTCCAAATAGCCTCGAATAAAAAAACAGACCACATTGGAATGATCCCCAACCTCCCTACCATGCCCCAGATAATTTTCAGCCCACGACACACCCGAAGCCCGGGCCCACCCCTAAAACCGTGGGATATTGTTCACTGATTTGGCTTGAAAATGCCCCGTTCGTGTTGTTTTGCCCGTTTGACCACCCAAATGGCCTCAAATAATTAAACGAACTACATTGGAATAATCTCCAACCTCCTTGGCATGCCCTGGTCGATTTTTGGCCCATGGCACCTTTGGACCGCGGGCCCACCCTCAAAATCGTAGGCTATAGCACACCGATTTGGTCCGAAAATACCCCATTTGCGCCGTTTCACCCGTTTGACCACCAAAATGGCCTCGAATAAATAAATGGACCATATTGGGATGATCCCAAAAATCTCTATCACTCCCCGATCGATTTTCGACCCACAGCACCCCCGGACCCCTGGCCCACCCCTAAAACCGTAGGCTATAGCACACCAATTTGGCCTGAAAATGCCTCGTTTGCGTTGTTTTGCCCGTTTGACCACCCAAATGAAATCAAATAAATAAACAGACTACAATGGGATGATCCCCAACCTCTCTTGCATGCCCCGATCAATTTTTGGACCACGGCACCCCAGACTCACCCCTGACTCGCCCCTGAAACCATAGGATATAGCATATCGATTTGGCCCGAAAATGCCCTGTTTGTGTCGTTTTGCCTGTTTGACTACCCAAATGGCCTCGAATAAATAAATGGATCATACTGGGATGATCTCCAACCTTCCTGGCATGCCCCGATTGATTTTCGAACCACGATACCCTCAAACCCCTGGCCCACCCCTAAAACCTTGGGCTATAGCACACCGATTTGGCCCGAAAATACCCCGTTCACGCCGTTTCACATATTTTTTCATCCAAATGTCCTCGGATAAATAAATAGACCACATTGAGATGATCTCCAACCTACCTGGCATGCCCCATTCGATTTTGGGCCAACAGCACCCCCGGACCCCAGGTCGATTCCCAAAACCATGGGTAATAGCACACTGATTTGGCCAGAAAATGTGTCGTTCGCGCCATTTCAACCGTTTGACCATCCAAATAGCATCGAATAAATAAACAAACCACACTGGAATGATCCCCAACCTCCCTAGCATGCCCCAGTCAATTTTCGTCCCACAACACACCTGGAGCCCGGGCCGACCCCCAAAACTGTGGGATATTGCTCACCGATTTAGCTCAAAAATGCCCCGCTCATGTTTTTTTGCCCATTTAACCACCCAAATGGCATTCAATAATTAAACGGACTACACTGGAATAATCCCCAACCTCCTTGGCATGCCCTGGTCGATATTTGGCCCATGGCACCCCCAGACCCCGGGCCCCACCCTCAAAACCATAGGCTATAGCACACTGATTTGGCCCAAAAATGCCCTGTTTGCGCCGTTTCACCCGTTTGACCACCAAAATATCCTCGAACAAACAAACGGACCACACTAGGACCATACCAATTTGGCTAGAAAATGACCCGTTTGCATCGGTTCTCCCATTTGACCACCCAAAAGTCCTCGAATAAATAAACAGACCACAATGGAAAGATCCCCAACATTCCTAGCACACCTCGATCAATTTTCAGCCTTCGGCACCCCCGGATCCCGGGCCCACCCACAAAACCGAGGGCTATAGCACACCGAATTGGCCCGAAAAATGCCCCGTTCACGCTCTTTCGCCCGTTTGACCCCCCAAATAGGTTCGAATAAACAAACGGACCACCCTGGGATAGTCCTCAACCCCCTAGCATGCCTCGATCAATTTTCGGTCAAAAGAACCCCCGAACCCCGGGCGAAACCCCAAAATTGTGGGCTATCGCACATCTATTTGGACTAAAACTGCCACATTCGCGCCTTATAGCCCATTTGACCACCCAAATGGCCTCCAACCTCTCTGGCACGCCCCGTTCAATTTTAGGCCTACAGCATCCCCGAACCCCAAGCCCACCCCTAAAACCGTGGGCTATAGCACACCATTTTAGCTCAAAAATACCCCATTTGCACCGTTTTGCCTGTTTGACGACCCAAATGGCATCGAATAAATAAACGGACCACACTAGGATGATCCCCAACCCCCCTGGCATGCCCTAGTCAATTTTAAGCCCCCGGCACCCTCGTACCTCAAGCTCACCCCCGAAACTGTCAGCTATAGCATATCGATTTGGCTCGAAAATGCCTCGTTCTGGCCATTTTGCCAGTTTAACCACCGAAATGGCCTCGAATAAATAAACGAACTGCAGTGGGATGATCCCTAGATTTTATGGTATGCCCTAGTCGATTTTGGGCCCACGGTAACCCCGGATCCCAGGACCACCCCCGAAACCGTGGGCTATAGCACATCGATTTGGCCCAAAAATATCCTGAGTACACCGTTTTACCTATTTAACCACCCTAATAGCCTCGAATAAATAAATGAACCACACTGGAATGATCCTCAACCTTCCTAGTATGCCTGGTCGATTTTCGGCCTACGGCACCCCCCGGCCCACAGGTCCAAACCCAAAATCGTGGGCTATAGCACATCGATTTGGCCTTAAAATGCTCCATTTATGCCGTTTCGATCGTTTGACCACCCAAATAGCCTCGAATAAATAAATGGACCACACTGGGATGATCCCCAACCTTCTTGGAATGCCTCGATTAATTTTTTGCGAGAAACATTCTCGAACCCCGGGCCCTTCCCCAGAAACGTGGCCTATAGCAAACTGATTTAGCCCAAAAATGGACTCGAATAAATAAAGGGACCAAACTGGGACATTCTCCAACCTCCCTAGCACGCCCCGGTTACATTTTGACCCACAGCACCTCTGAACCCCGAGCCCACCCCTGAAACCGTGGCAATAGCACACCGATTTAGCCCGAAAATGCCCCGTTCGTGCCGTTTCACCTGTTTAACCACCCAAATGGGCTCAAATAAATGAACAGACTACACTAGGATGATCCCCAACCTCCCTGACATGCCTCGGTTGATTTTCGGCCCACGACATCCCTATACACTGGGCCCACCCCCAAAACCGTTGGATATAACACACCAATTTAGCCCGAAAATGCCCTATTTGCACCGTTTTGCCAGTTTGACCACCCACCTTAAATAAATAAACCGACCACACTGGGATGATCCTCAACCTCCCTGGCATGTCCCAATTGATTCTTGGCCCACAGCACCCCCGAAACCCTATGTCCTCCCAGAAACCGTGGGCTATAGCACACTGATTTGGCCCGAAAATGCCCTGATCATGTCTTTTCGCCTGTTTGACCACCCAAATAGCCTCGAATAAATAAACAGAACATACTGGGATGATCCCCAACCTCCTTGGCAAGCCCCGATCGATTTTTGGCCAAAGATATACCCGGACCCCGGGCCCACCTCCGAAACCGTGGGCTATTATAGTAGACCAATTTGTTTCCAAAATGCCCCATTCATGCTATTTCACCCATTTGACAACTTAAATGGCCTTGAATAAATAAATGGACCACACTAGGATGATTTCCTACCTCCCTGGCATGCCCCGGTCAATTTTTGACACACGGCACCCCCGGTCGTTCGCGCCGTTTTGCCCGTTTAACCACCCAAATAGCCTCGAATAAATAAATGGAGCATACTGTGATGATCCCCAACCTCCCCGGTACGCCCAAGTCGATCTATGACTCACAGCACCCTCGGACCCCTGGCCCACCCCCAAAACCATGTGCAATAGCATATCGATTTGTCTCAAAAATAGCCCCGTTCGCACCGTTCCGCCCATTTGACCACCCAAATGGTCTCGAATAAACAAATGGACCACACTGCGATGATCCCAACCTTTCTGGTATGCGTCAATCAATTTTTGAATCACGACAACCTCGAACCCCGTGTTGACCCTTAAAACCATGGGCTATAGAACACTAATTTGGCTCGAAAATACCCCATTCACGCTATTTCCCCGTTTGACCACCCAAATGGCCTCGAATAAATAAACAGACAACATCAGGACGATCGCCAACCTCCATGGCATGCCCCAATAAATCTTTAGCCCATGGCACCCTCGGACCCCAAGCCCTCACCCAAAACCGAGGGCTATAGCACTCCGATTTGGCCCAAAAATGCCCTGTTAGCGCCATTTTGCCCGTTTGACCACCCAAATAGGCTCGAATATATAAACGGACCATACTAGGATGATCTCCAACCTCCCTATAATTCCTCGGTCGATATTCGGCCCCACGGAACCCCCAGACCCCGTACCCACCCCTAAAACCCCAGGCTATAGCACACCGATTTGGCCCAAAAATGCCCCGTTGTGCCATTTTGCCCATTTGACCACCCAAAAAGCCTTGAATAAATAAATGGACCACACTTGGATGATCTCCAACCTCCCTTGTCACTTTTCGACCCACGGTACCACCGAACTCTGGGACTACTGCCGAAAACGTGGGCTATAGCACACTGATATGGCCAAAAAATGCCCCGTTTATGCTGTTTCTCCCGTTTGACCACCCAAATAGCCTCGAATAAATAATAGGACCGCATTGGGATGATCCCCAACCTCCTTGGTATGCCCCAATCCATTTTCAGCCTACGGTGCTCCTGAACCCCGGGGCCACCCTTGAAACCGTGGGCTATAGCACACCGATTTGGCCCAAAAATGCCCCGTCTGCTCTGTTTTGCCCGTTTGACCATACAAATGGCCTCAAATAAATAAATGGACCACACTGCGATGATCTCCAGCATACATAGCATACCTCGGTTAATTTTTGGCCCACGACACTATCGAGCCCTGGTCCCACACCTAAAACATTGGCTATAACACACTGATTTGGCCTGAAAATACCCCGTTCTCGCCGATTCACCCGTTTGACCATCCAAATGGCCTCAAATAAATAAACAGACCATAGTGGGATAATCCCCAACCTCCTGGCATACCTTAATTAATTCTCTGCCTATGGTATCCCGGAACCTCGGGCCCACCCCCGAACCTGTGGGCTATAGCACACTGATTTACCCAAAAATATCTCGTTCGTGCTGTTTCACCCGTTTGACCATACAAATGGCCTCGAATAAATAAACGAACCACACTGGGATGATCCCCAACCTACTTGGAATGCCTCAGTCACTTTTCGGCCCCCCGGTACCCTCCGGACCCCAGCCCCACCCCCAAAACCGTGGGCTTTCGCACACCGATTTAGCTCAAAAATGCCCTTTTCACGCCGTTTCACCAGTTTGACCACCCAAATAGCCTCGAATAAATAAACAGGCCACACTGCGATGATCCCCAACCTCCCTGGCATGTCTCGGTCGATTTTTGTCCCACAACACCCCCGAACCTCGAACCCACCCCCGAAAAAGTGCGCTATAGTACATCGATTGAGCCTGAAAATGCCCCGTTTGAGCTGTTTCGCCTGTTTAACCACTCAAATAGCCTCAAATAAATAAATGGACCATACTGGGACGATTCCCAACCTCCCTGGCACCCCTGTACATCAGGGACCCGCCCTCAAAACTGTCGGTTATAGCAGACCGAATTATCCCAAAAATGCCCCGTTTGCACCGTTTCGCCCGTTTCACCACCACCCAAATGGCCTCGAATAAATAAACGGACCACACTTGGAGGATCCTCAATCTCCCAGGCATGTCCCCGGTCAATTTTCGGCCCACAGAACCCCCAGATGTTGGGTCCTTCCCAGAAATTGTGGGCTAAAGCACATTGATTTGGCTCGAAAATACCCCATTCTCGCTGTTTCAGCCATTTAACCACCCAATAGCCTTAAATAAATATACAAACCACACTGGGACAATCCCCAACCTCCCTGGCACGCCCCGATTGATTTTCAGCCCACGGCCCCCCGGACCATGGGCCCACCTCCAAAACCGTGGGCTATAGCACACTGATTTAGCCTATAAATGCCCCGTTCGCATCGTTTTTCCCGTTTGACTACCCAAATGGCCTCGAATAAATATACGGACCACAATGGGATGATTCCCAACCTCCCTGCCATGACCTACTCGATTTTCGGCCCACGGCACTCCCGGACCCTGGCCCACCCCCAAAATCGTGGGCTATAGCACGCCGATTGGACCCGAAGATATCCCATTCGCACTGTTTTTCCTGTTTCACCACCTAAAAAGCCTTGAATAAATAAATGGACCACACTGAGATGATCCCCAACCTCCCTGGCATGCCCCAATGGATTTTTAGCCAACGGCACCCCCAAAACCGTGGGCTATAGCGCATCAATTTGGCTTGAAAATAGCCCATTCGTGCTATTTTGCCTGTTTGACCACCCAAATGGCCTCGAATAAATAAACGAACCACACTGGGACGATCTCCCACTTCCCTGGCATGCCCTTGTTGATTTTTTGACTACGACACCTTGGAGCCCGAGCCTAGCCCCAAAACCCTGGGCTATAGCACGCCAATTGGACCCAAAAATGCCTCGTTCACGCTGTTTAGCCAGTTTAACCACTAAAATGGCCTCGAATATATAAACGAACCACATGGGAATGATCGACAACCTCCCTGGTATGTCCCGGTTGATTTTTGGCAAATGGTACCCACGAATCCCGGGCCCACCTCTGAAACTGTGGGCTATAGCTCACCGTTTTAACCCAAAAATGCCTCATTCGCATCGTTTTGCCCGTTTGACCACCTAATGGCCTCGGAGAAATAAACGGACCACACTAGGTTGATCCTAAACCTCCCTGGCATGCCTTGGTCGATTTTTGGCACACGCCACCCACGAACCCCAGCCTACCCCCTAAACTGTGGTCTATAACACACTGATTTGGCTTGAAAATGCCCCGTTCGCGCCATTTTACCTATTTGGCCAACCAAACAGCTTTGAATAAATAAACAGACCATACTGGGATGATCCCCAACCTCCCTGTCACGCCCCAGTTGCTTTTCAATCGACGTCTCCTCGGGAACCCAGGCCCACCCCCGAAACCGTGGTCTATAGCACACCGATTTAGCCCAAAAATTCCCCACTTGTGCCTTTTCACCGGTTGGAACACACAAAAGGCCTCAAATAAATAAACATACCACACTGTGACGATCCTCAACCTCCCTGGCACGCCTCGATCAATTTTTGGCCATCGACGCCCCAAGACCCCGAGCCGTCCCTCGAAAAAGTGGGTTATAGCACACCGATTTAGCTCAAAAATGCCCTGTTCGTGCCGTTTTGCCCGTTTGACCACCCAAATGGCCTCCAATAAATAAACGGACCATACTATGAATAATCCCCAACCTCCCTGACATAACCCCGATCAATTTTTGGCCCACGTCACCCCTGGACCATGG